>OY759262.1:4152917-4469964 GCA_963662155.1 Lamellibrachia columna
CTGAAAAAGTACGTTCGAAGAAACAAATTAAATGGCGACTCGCTGCAACAAAAATGGTCTTGTTGTCGCGCTGTTTTTGAGCATTCTGTCGCGGTGTGGCTCTCACGAGTCGCACGCGCTCACCTTTGAACTGCCGGATAAGGAACAAGCCTGTTTCCATCAGAAGTTCGAAGGTTCCACGAAATACGTATTCTCGTACGAGGTGATTCGAGGCGGAAACCTCGACGTAGATGCCACTGTGGAGTCACCGAACGGCTTGATGCTGCACGACCAGAATAAGATCAAAAAGGGCGTCTTCGAGTTCGAGACTTCGTACGGCGTCTACACGTTCTGCTTCAGGTTTGTTATCGTTCGTTGATTGGTATGTGCCTGTGTGATTTCGTGGAGTAACCGACCCCCCCTCCGTCCAAAGAACCCCACTTTCATATAATTTTCAGAAAGCACATTTAGTCATTTTAATATCTCCTAAGAGTCTTCCTTATTAAGATGCGTGATGACTATTTAGCATGAACAGCTGCCTCACTCCTTCTCACGCCATATCTTAGTAGCTCTTCATCCACTCTCCCTTTCTCTGCCATGAGTGTTTGATTTGTCTTTATTTCTTCGTTGCGAGGGTGGTTTTTTAACGGTATCGTTAATTTGCGCAGTTAATGCCCGATTTATGAAACATTTCTAACTTTTGATCTAGGCGGATCCTTTTCTGTCTAAAAAATTATTTCTATTCATCAGACACCTCCATTCTTTCCTTCAGGTTTGACGATTGTTTTGGTAATTCGCGTTTCTGACCCAAATAGTAGTTGTAGTTTTACGTTTTATTAAATACTAGCTGATTTACGGTGTTGCACAGGTAGAAAATGAAACCACCATATGTATTTTCTTGTTAATGCCGCGTCTATGGATATCTACAATCTTAATAAAATCAAAGAGTATAATGGAACGAATGAATGGGTTATGCTTCTCCTCCTTAGACGCTTTCGAGCTCGGGCGCTAAACTGTTCATCTACGACCCGAGGAAGGAGTCGTAACACTATTTTATTAACATTCCCCTAGGTTGGGATCCCCCTCGGCATCATTGTTTATGGCTGCATAAAATGGTTCACGAATTATTCCCTAGAAGCGCTCCGCACATTACGCCGTTCATAACAGTGACGCCACACGGTGGACTGAGCCCAGTCTAGCAACAACTAGCCTCGTCAGTGCTTCGTACGAACGATGTGCGAACCATCCCCATGTTGTGGGTCTCCGGGCGCGCCTACAAAATGTTAGGCAAAGTCAATCGCCATAGAATTTTTTCGATCTGGCTGTTGCTGTTGTAAGGCGAAGTTCTCGCTCGGCGGAAACGTAAGTATTTTCATGAAACGTGAAACTTTACAAAAACGCCATAAAAAAGAGCAATAAACACGTATTTCGTGTCTGTATGCATTCTTATATATGTATATCACTAAAGTTACCTGACAATAACCATGTAAAAGTTTTGTCAGAACGCATGTGCTTGTCAACATTTGTATATAACCGGATGTTGTTGTGAGCGAGATTACCAAACGGGATTCTCGTAGATATATATAAGGTCACGCTAAGAATTGCCGTCTGCTGGCCATAGAGTTACATCATTAATCACCCCCCGTGACATACACATGTGTATGTCACGGAATACACATATGAAACGGTTAGTGCGTATCGGTTTTAAAACTTAAGTTATTAGTTCCGTAGCCATTTGGCTACGGAAAGCCCAAAACGGCGAGTTGAAAAAACCGGCGTGGACGTCCGCCCCAGAGACCAAGAGTGGGGCGGACGAGTCTGCCTAACAAAATGTCAGCTCCATAATTGCGAAACTGACGGAAATATGAGGGAACACAACCAGAAATTGTTTCACAGTATAGATTCCAAGGTTTATTGGAATACACACGGATTTAATTTAACAAGGATTTATACAAGGTTGACAAATATCTCAGGAGGGCGGATTATACAGATTAAAAATGTTGGACTCTCGATAAGCCAATGGCTTCCTTGTCCACTTGCCATCTGGGCATTTGCCTTGGATGGCAGTCTTGCTAAATCTTGATGTCTAGACAGTGCATAGAACGGCAGTGTTTCTATATAATATAGACTCTCGCCAATTCAAACCTGTAGGCTTACAACAATTTCAAGCTTTGTCAATTATTCTGTATAGCCAAATGGACTACTAATGGGTACTTCCACAGTAGTGTGTTAATTCGTAGCACTTTCTGAATGTGTGACAAACTTCTTCTCCGCAGCAACTTGTTCTCTTCCTTCACTCACAAAGTCATCTACTTCGAACTGCGGCCTGAGGTTCACCGCAACCTTGCCTATGAGGCAGGACGGAAGTTGCCCTATGCTAACACGTACGTGGAGGAGTCTCTAGAGAGCGTGCACGTCGCTATGTCACAGGTGAGATGGAATCTAGGAAATACTTCAATTGATCTTAAACTATGGTCATAGTAAACGAAGTGCATTTAGGGGAAATTAAAAACAAAGCCTTTGAATGTCCAGCTAAGTATTTTGTTTATGCTAAACTGAAGATATCGATGCTGTCTGCTGTAAGTGAAACTTTGATCATGTATCGTGAATTCTGTTAAATGTGTTCAGTTTGAATCCTAACTAATCTGTCCAACCACAGTTGAACGCTGCTATTGAAATATAATACGCGTATTAATCCTTAAACCCGCTTCTCTCACGACGGAAACGAGAGGCTGTTCTCCGGGCCTTCCAATAAGTCCGCGCAGCCTACGCAACATGTTTTATCTGATGGAACCATTTCGCTTTGGCTGTAATATTTCACAGTTTATTAGTATTATTATTATTTATTAATGTACTTATTTGTTCGACATTAAATGTAAATGTCGTTTACTCGCAGGTGACGGAGTACCAGACGGAGTATCGACTGCGAGAGTTCATTGGACGATACGTAGCCGAGAACGTCAACGACCGGGTCACGTGGTGGTCCGCCGCGCAGGCGCTCATCATTCTAGTCGTCGTGTGTGGTCAGGTGGTTATACTCAAGTTGTTCTTCACCGAACGTGTCGGGTCCACCGTAGTGCCTAGCTGAAAGGAGGCTTTAAATATAAAGCAGGGTTCATAGAGGGGTCCTTGGAGGGTTCTTGGGATCTTTGGTGAATGGATCCGTGGTCTTTTTGTGACTTTGCTTCGTTTGCTGCTGCATAGTAACAGTTTATCCACACGCTGTCTGCAATCTTTAGTGTGCTCAATAAGCAGTGCTGCCACCTACTGGGGAATAGTCGAGCCTAATACAGACAAGCGGATGTATTCAGATCTACCGTGGAAACTGGATTACTCACTTGATAAACCGACGCAGCCAATTTGGTAATACTTGCATTTAATACTGTCTTTATTGTGAGCACAGAGATAAATTGTTATCTGATGAAGACAAACGCAACTCTACTGTGCAGTGTACGGAATGAATCGTAACATACTTGATATGGAATATAAAATGTCTTTGTCAACTTTGTTTCACCGCAATGTGATTATTATAAGGCCGTATACATCTGCCGTGCCATATCACCTTATTTAAATACTGTCACGACATTAATCCACAGCATTGTTTCACTGCAGCAAGATTGTTCGAAGGTACAGCATTGATATACGAATATCATCTAATTGAAACTTTCTCATAACACTAATTTACAACATTGATTCACTGCAGTGTGACTATCATAAGGCACCAAATTTATTTACGAAAACCACGTGATTAAAGCGCGGCATTTACGTATGAATACTGCCTGTTTTAAATACTGTCAGGGCACGGCATTTATCCACGAATGTGTGATTATTAGAAGATACAGCAATTACTTACGAATATCACCTGATATAAATCATGGGCTGATCCAGACCCTGGAAAAGGTGGGTGTCCGGTTTCCCCAAAAAGACACCAGGTTGTTCTACAGGATACGCATGCACGCACGCACGCACGCACGCACGCACGCACGCACGCACGCACGATTACGTCACAGGCCTCGTCAGCGCCTTTCGCATTTGATATTCTACTGGATCTGCTGGCCGATGACGGCAATACTTTTGTTCTGTATTATCTTAGACTGAGGACTACATAATCCCCATAATTATGCGTCTCCAGAATCTGTATCACATCATCTATGTTGAGTGGCGTCATAGCAGTGGCGTCTCATGGCGATATTCTGTTTTTCACATATAATAACCGTTTTTACTACGGGCAGCTACTACGAGGCAGGGCGGGGGGGGGGACAAATCAGAACGACTGTTGACAAATGACGGTAATAGTGACAATGTTCATAGGTGTTGTGTTAGAAATGTCTTCATCGGAGGAACAAGCACGGACACCTGGTGGACACCCCTGGATCCGCCCAGACACCTGGTGGACACCCCTGGATCCGCCCAGACACCTGGTGGACACCCCTGGATCCGCCCAGACACCTGGTGGACACCCCTGGATCCGCCCACATACACCACCGGATGGACACCCCTGGATCCGCCCACGGACACCGGATGGACACCCCTGGATCCGCCCATGTAAATACTGCATTATTTCAATGCCGTGATATTATTAGAACATCACCTGACTTAATTAAGTAATGACGCTGCATTGTTTCACAACTATTAGAAGACAAAGTGCATTGTTTCACAACTATTAGAATACAAAGTGCATTGTTTCACAACTATTAGAAGACAAAGTGCATTGTTTCACAACTATTAGAAGACAAAGTGCATTGTTTCACAACTATTAGAAGACAAAGTGCAATGTTTCACAACTATTAGAAGACAAAGTGCATTGTTTCACAACTATTAAAAGACAAAGTGCATTGTTTCACAACTATTAGAAGACAAAGTGCATTGTTTCACTGCAAAGCGATTACTAGAATAACTATATACGTCTGTGAACTTCACCTGTTTAAATGCTACAAGGTTTTTGCGTGGCAAACAAGTGACGCCAATATCTTATTCCGCTGTAAATCGCAACAACATTATTTCTCTAGACATTGTTATGACACCTTACACACCTCATTGGATCGAAAATAGCATTACTGCTTCAACTGTAATTACTAGAAGACACCACATCCACTCCCAAATCTGAATATCAGTTATTTTAAATGCTCTTATGATCTTACCTGGCATTACAAGATAAGTGTGGTTCTGTTGTAATACCGACAGGATTAGCGTGATTCAGACTCCACTTCAACATTATGCTTCCATTTTAATACTGGTGTGGTTGTAAGACACGTCCACTACAAACTACCAAAGGGCTCAAATCTGCTTAAATATGTCGCTGTTCATTCGACGCCTTTTCGATTACGTCACTCGCGACCAGTGGACTCCATTTCAGCAGTGCCATGACTCCATGTAATCACGGGTGAGTGGTTTCAGTAGAGTCGGAACTCTCGGTTTGTCTTGTGCATTTCGTCGATGAACCTGAGTAGAAAAACACAGTAAACCCTCTCGTTCCGTGCAGGTGTTTTGGTTGCATGCTACGTGGCGATTAGCTAGATGGAGCTAGAATCAATGGGTTGGAGATACAGACCAACACTCTGTAAGTCCCCGACAGGTTACGGTGACAGAACTACACTCTGTATAGGATATTTTATTTCCCCTGGTACAGTAGAACAGCATTTAATGTCTCTTCCGAAAGACGCAGGCAAAGTGGGTTGAACGAAATTGCCCTGGCTTCGAAACAGCAGCAGGTGGACGTGCCACTGCCCCCCCCCCCCACCCCCTCCCGATACCCAGGGATGTCAATGTACACGGACCTGCTCATGGGTGACCAAACGATGGGGAACTGCCGCTGTCTGTCGGTTGTCATGTAGGGTGGCTTCGACGCTCCCGTGCCCCACTTCGGTGGCTGCTGGTAGATGCTTGCGCGCCCGCGTGACGGCAGCAGTTCACGCAGGGTCGACCACTCCTCGCAGCGGGTCTGACACGTAGCGAAGGGAAATAATGTTATCGAAGACAGAACCACACGCACGCACATTCACAGGAGAGAGGGAGACGGACAGGTCGAGACAGACAGACCGCTACCGATAGAGAGATCGATAGAGAGACACAGAGAAAGAAAATGTGTTTATTATGTTATGTTAATGTTTGTCACATATAATGTAAATCCAGTGTATTTTATTTAAAATACAGACAAAAAAAACGTGCACCAAAACTGTCATATACAGGTAATACTCCTTCTACCTTCTACAACTTGGATCGCTCATGCAGCAGGGTACACCGGGCTAATTTCAACATGGCTAAGTTGTAGGCTACAACTGATACGTGGTTTAAACTAGGACATGTCCCAAATTAGCGTATGCTAATATACCTGAACTAGCAACGATTAACAATATTACCTGCAGCTGTGACGAGTAGATGGCCGGCGACTCGCGGTCCCGCCAGTAGTGGCGTAGGTTGGCCCTCAGTGGCTTCACCCAGTGCATCGGCGGCGGCTGCATTGTTCGCCCGTCCCGCAACACCATCTTGTAGCGCGGCACGGGGGCGTCGAAGCGTAGATCGTTCGGTGTGTAGCGTTTCTGCACCCACAGAACGTCGTCGTTGTGGTTCCGCTCAGTCTGTGCGTGCTGCTGGATTCGAGGGAACGGCGGGCAGAACGGCCCCATGACACCGATGCACGGTGCTGCCATCTTTGGCGTTTGTTGTTCTACGAATGACTCAGATGTTGTCCGCCAAGTGGCGCCGACCGTCCGCGGTAGAATTGCGGCTGCGAAGAAAATAAACGACGATGGTGTTGTGGCGTGGTTGTTTTTGCTATTGTCAGAGCACCGGGGCAATTTATCCGGGACTTGGGGCAAATTTTGCGTAAAATCATGGGGAAATCTCGACTGGAGTGCAATTATCCTACTCAATTTTGTAACAATGGTATTATTATTGGTGACAGGGTACTTGACTTCCGGCTACTTGGACTTGGTGCAGCGACTTGAATTTGGTGTAGATCATTTACAGAAAAACGCGGTATATCAAATAGAATAAGTATTACTATTGAATATATATTATTCACAAACGTATTGTAGACATATATTAGGAAACAGGTTTTGTTAATTATTAGTCAGAGGGAGTATTTTAGAGTAAGTTAGTTTCGGATTCTGTCAGGGAATTCAGCGAGCGATAATAGGGTTGTTTACTATTCGAAAATTGAGATAGCATAGTGAATAGTTTACATTGGCTAATATATATATAAGATAAAGTGATCTATTTACTTAAATTACATACATAAGGTAATATCTGACATAGTGGTAGTAAACGTTTTCGGTAAAAAGGAATTAACAGCAGGATTTTAGCGTAAATTAGTACACACTGAATTCGTTGTTTTGTTACACAGTGTTCTCCGTATTCGCTAGGTGGCAGGTTTTTTTTCTCATGCGAGGTTAATAGAAGACATAGTTAGCAAGTATATTAGACTAAAGTGTTCTTTTGATCACAAAAACAGCCTTATTCAAGGCTAACGTTGCAAACTAATTAAAACTAAATTGTATGATGGTGCCGTGCAAACGGCAGTTAAAGGCCACAAGGCACTTAATTTGTGGCAGTTGCAGTAACTGGGTGGACTTCGTCAAGTCTGGGTGCGAGAAGTCCTGGGCTGAGGTCCAGGCAGATAGTTTTAGTTTTGAGTGTAGGGGATGTACGAAGATGAAGGAACTAGAGGTGGAGTTGGAAGAGCTGAGGCTGCTCGTTGTGGCAATGGTGGGAAGGGAACAGGGGGGTTGTGCCAGTAGTTCCAGTGGGGGAACAGTAGAATGCTAGGGAGAGCTCACCGCAGGAGGAAGCTGAGAGGAGGGAAGGTGACAGGTCGTAGGGAGACAGGACGTAAGGAGACGGGAAGGAAAGGAACGGGAGGGAAGACAACCGGAGCGAAGGAGAGGGGAGACGGGAGGGAAGGAGAAGGGAGTGGGGGAGACGGGTGGGAAAACAACCGGAGTGAAGGAGAGGGAAGTGGGAGAGACAAGAGCAAATGAGTGGGAAGTGGGGGAGACAGGAGGGAAGGGGTCAGGACAGAATGTGATGGAGGGGATCGAACGGAAGAGTTATTCTGCAGCAGTGATAGAGGGGGTGAAGAAGAGAGCGAGGGTGTTTGTGGGGGATTCGATAGTTAGGAAGACCGACAGAGTCTTAAACAAGGGAGATGATGTGGTGGTCTGCTTGCCTGGAGCCAAAATAGAGGCGATAACTGAGAGGGTAAAAAACATCGTAGGCTCGGGTAAGGGTGGATCTGTTTTAGTACACGTAGGGACAAATAAGAGAGGGAGGGTACAACTGCCATAGTTAGGAAATATAGGCAGTTGGTCAGAACACTAAAACAGACGCGGGTTGAGCAGGTAATACTGTCAGGGATTTTACCTGTAATGGGCAGGAGGGGTCACAAATATCGAAATTGTCAGGGGATGGCAATTAACATGTTAGTCCAGAAGTTATGTAGGGAAGAGGAAGTTGGATTTGTGGATTTATGGGGAAGTTTTGTTGGGAGGGCTGATATGTACATGAAGGATGGGCTTCATTTAAGTGGAAAGGGGGCGGCAGTATTCGCGGACAAACTTTCAGCAGCAGTAGATAGTGACTTGGGTACAATGACAAATATTTTTGGAAATAAACATTCTTTAAACTAGAAGTGCAGGGGGGTTACCTAGAGGTGTCTCAAGCAGAACAAGAGGCCACTAGCACAGATAAACCAATATCAAATCATCCGAAAAACATCTCTGAAAAAGGTTATAGATGCGTATGTTTAAATGCAAGGAGCATAGTAAATAAGAAAAACGAATTAAACATTATGGTAGAAGATATTGACCCTCACATAATTGGTATAACTGAATCATGGGCCAACATAGATATAACAGATGCTGAATTAGGACTGACAGGATATGTAATGTTTAGGAAAGATCGAATAGGAAGAAGGGGCGGGGGAGTTATTTTATATGTTAAAGAATCTATTCAGGCTTATGAAATAAAACTAGAAAGGGAAGCAGATTGCGATGAAGCTGTTTGGTGCAAAATTGTTTCAGGAAATTCAAAATTAACTATTGGATTAGTTTACCGAAGTCCAAACATAAACGGAGAGGACAACACAAAAATAAAAAACGCTACAAAGGAAGTTAGTAAAGGGGAATGTATCATAATGGGAGATTTTAACCATGGACACATACAATGGAATTCTCTAGAGAGCACAGGGATTGAGGACCAACAATTTCTATTTTTAATCCAGGATAGCTTTCTTACTCAGCACGTACTAGAACCAACCAGGGGAGAAAATGTATTAGATATAGTTTTGTCATCACAAAAAGAATTAGTGGACAATGTAAAATATTTGAACCATTTGGGTAATAGTGACCATAATCAAATCCATTTTGACATCAATGTAAAATCAGAAAGTAAAAATAAGAAAACGTACAAGAGAAACTTCCACAAAGGTAACTACAAAGATATGAGAAAATACTTAGCAAAGCTAGATTGGAATAACATGCTGATGAATAAGACCGCAATTGAATGTTGGAATATTCTAAAATATGAAATTGAGAGTATCATCGATAAATTTGTTCCCTTCCAAAAACAAGGAAAACGGTGTAGAAAGAAACACTTGTCAAAAGAGGATATTAGAAAAATAATGCTAAAACAAACTATGTGGAGGGTTTATAGGCGTACCAGAAAGGACGAAGACTATGCAAAATACAAAGAGGCACTTAATGCAGCTACAACTGAAATCAATCTAAAAGAAGCTATGAGCAAAAGCTAGCATGTAACATAAAAAATGACAGCAAGAGTTTTTATGCATATGTCAGGAGTAAACAAAACGTACAAGACAAGGTTGGACCTCTAGAAGACAGTGCTGGAAATATAATATCACAGGGGTTTTTAATGGCGGAAGACCTAAATGGTTACTTCAGTTCAGTGTTTACCAAAGAAGATATTAGTTCATTACCAGTTGCTGATGCTAAATTTCAGGGGGCTAAATCTGACTATTTAGGTCCGTTAGTTGTAACTCCAGAATTGGTAGCTAAGAAAATAAAGGCAATGAAGGATAACAAATCACCGGGAGTGGATGGGATTCCTCCAAAATTACTAATGAAAACAGTAGAACAAATCAGTATACCATTTGCAAGAGTATTCAACTTGTCATTAAAAGAGGGAGTTGTTCCGTTTGAATGGAAAGAAGCAAACATCATACCATTATTTAAAAAGGGTTCGAGAAATAAGTCAGAGAATTACAGACCAGTGAGTTTAATGTCAGTGATTTGTAAATTATAAGAAAG
This sequence comes from Lamellibrachia columna, assembly GCA_963662155.1. Taxonomy (NCBI): domain Eukaryota; kingdom Metazoa; phylum Annelida; class Polychaeta; order Sabellida; family Siboglinidae; genus Lamellibrachia; species Lamellibrachia columna. The sequence goes on from OY759262.1 coordinate 4,163,162, forward strand.
GTTAATTAAAGACCATATGGTGGAATTCCTCGTTAAGCATAAATTATTAAATTCATCTCAACATGGATTCCTTAAAGCGAGGTCATGCTTAACAAATATGTTATGTTTTTTGGAAGAAATCACTAAGTGGATAGACGTGGGATCGCCAGTAGATATTATCTACTTAGATTTTCAGAAAGCTTTTGACAAAGTGCCACATCAAAGATTACTACTTAAATTAAAAGCCCATGGTATCGGGGATAGCATAACTGACTGGATAGAACAATGGCTGACTGACAGAAGACAACGAGTTGTAGTAGATGGAGAAGTTTCAAATTGGAAATCGGTTTTGAGTGGGGTACCTCAAGGATCAGTATTAGGACCTATATTATTCTTAATTTATAGCAATGACTTGGACGACAGTATAACAAGTAACGTACTGAAATTTGCGGATGACACAAAACTGTTTAGAAAGGTTAATACTGATGGTGATAAACAACATTTACAAAACGATCTAGACAGATTAGTGAAATGGTCTGAGAAATGGCAGATGTTGTTCAATTTTGGGAAATGTAAATGCCTACATACAGGACATAGGAACTTGAATGTAAACTATAAAATGGGAGATACTGTTCTGGGTACTACTGTAAAAGAAAAGGACTTAGGAGTTACAATAAGCGCTGATATGAAAGTTTCAGAGCAGTGTGGTATTGCAGCTTCAAAGGGTAATCAAATTCTTGGATTGATTAGAAGAAACAACATACAAGGGAAAAAAGTTAATTATACCTCTTTATAAAGCAATAGTTAGACCTCATTTAGAATACTGTATACAAGCATGGAGACCATATCGTAAGAAGGATATAGATACGCTTGAACGCATACAAAGGAGAGCAACTAAAATGATTCCAGAACTGAGAGACCTTAGTTATGAAGAACGCCTGAAAGAATGTGGTTTAACAACTCTAGAGACAAGGAGGTTAAGAGGAGATCAGATTGAAGTTTTTAAGATATTGAATGGGTATGAAAATATTGATAGAAATATGTTTTTCTCACTGAAGAAGGATAGCAGAACTAGAGGACATGAGGTAAAATTAGTAAATGATCAATGTAGATTGGACATCAGGAAGCACTCGTTCTCACAGAGGACAATAAATGAATGGAACAAATTGTCTACAGATTGTGTAACTACTAGCATCGTGAATATGTTTAAAAACAAGGTTGACACATATCTCAGGAGGGCGGGCTATAAGTAGATGAACATTGTTGGACTCTCGATAAGCCAATGGTTTCCTTGTCCACTTGCCATCTGGGCCTTTGGCTTGGATGGCAAATCTTGTTAAATCTTGTTAAATCTATAGCAAATACGTTTAATAAGTATTTTACAAGCATTGGACCAGAGCTAGCTAAACATATTGAAACTCCACCAGGCATCTCCGTTCTTGATTATATTGGCAAACGCAATGAACGTTCCATGTTTTTGACACCAACCGATAAGGAAGAGGTTATACGCAGCGTGAATAGTTGTGGTAATAAATATTCGGCCGATTGTGATGGCAATACGATGAGTCTTGATAAAAAATGTAATTGAATGTATTTCCGAACCTATGATGCATAATATGTAATTTAAATGTGGCGTTTTCACGCACAAGATGAAAACAGCCTAATACCTTTATATAAATCTGGTGAAAAACATGTATTTACCAACTATATAGGCCCATTTCACTTCTACCACAGTTCTCTAAAATACTAGAGAAACTGTTTAATTCTCGACTTGAAGGCTTTGTGAATTCTTGTACTATTTTAAACTCGTGCCAATATGGATTTAGAGAAGGCATATCAACTTCGCACGCTTTGGTAGAATTTCTTGACGATATTACACATCCGTTAGAATATAAGAAATGTGCGATAGGTATATTTATAGCTCTCAAGAAAGCTTTTGATACTGTTGATCATCAACTGCTGTGTAAAAAAGTTTATGGCATTCGTGGAAATGCGTATAATTGGACCAGTAGTTACTTGAACAATCGTAGTCAATTTGTAGACATTGACGGCCACAGCTCAGGCGCACACAGGGTAACATGTGGAGTTCCACAAGGGTCAGTACTTGGTCCGAAGCTGTTTATTCTGTACATCAATGACATGTGCAATGTATCTAAACTTGTAAAATGTATCTTATTTGCTGATGACACGAACATCTTCTATTCAGCTTGAAAATAGTGTATGCAACGAACTATAGAAATTGCAATTATGGTTCTCAATCAACAAATTGTCTGTAAATATAGCCAAAACCAATTACATGTTATTTTCTGGTCGAGCACAATTGTCTGATATAAATATCAAGATAAAAATACACAAATATTAAGAGTACGAGTTACGAAATTTCTAGGCGTGCTTTTCGACAATTCATTGAACTGGAAAGACCACATCAGTCGAGTAAAGTCTAAACTATTGATAGTATCATATATAGATGCAGCAAAGTACAGTACTTGACCGATATAATATGTATATGTTATATTCCACTTTTTTTTACATATTTATTGTATTGTGTGGAAATATGGGGAAATACGTATCCTACAAATTTGCATTGTACAAATATGTTACAAAAGAGGGTAATACGGCTTATGCACAATGCACAGTGGTGCGACCACACAACAGCATTGTTTTACAAAGCACGCATTTTAAACTTTACCGATTTGGTACAATTTAGAATACTACTATTTGTGTATAAAGCTCATAAAAAATGAATTGCCGTCGATTCAAAGGTTATTTGTTAAGCATGATAATAAGCGCTGCACACGAAGACAAAATCAATTTTCACGAACCCGTGCATCAACTAATAGAATATATATGCCATTAATTGTATATGGAACCAAAACTGTGGAATTCGTTGAATGTCTGTTTTACCGATATTCGTTCTTTTCACTGTTTTAAAGCACACTACATGAAACAGTTATTTGAAAGTTATGCTAAGCAGATTTAATATCACAATGCGTTTTCATAATAATCTACCAAAACGTAAGTAATGATAGCCACGACCATTAACATCACGTGTAAAAGCTGCTAGAACCTGTCGACAAAGGAGTAACATGACATTATAAGTATTCTTACTTCAATCTTTCTCCTTTGCTTTGGAGCATTTCACCAATATTCTATGTATACTTAATATGTACATCTAATTTGTTTGATCTGTTTGAATAAATGCTTTTGATTTGATTAATTTAACTTCCATCACAGCGACACCGAGGAAATTGTTCACAACATTCGTTTGTTTATTACGCACCTACGTCTACGAGGCTACGGCTGTGTCGATGCCGAGGCTACGGGCGTATTCTTTTTGTCTCCGACCTCTCCGCGGAGCGAAATGTGCTATTCTTTTTGACGCGGAGAGGTCACGTGATCTCTCCGCGTCAAATAGAACAGACCGGAGAAGCTGTCCGGAACGCTCCGACCTCGCCGCCTGCGGGGCATGTCGCAAGCGGAGAATTCCGGTCACGTGACTTTAAACATGGCTTAGCACAAAGATTGATAAGTGGCATTTGCACAAAATATGAAATTAAATATGTACTTTTCTGTTTGCTTTGTACACGTGACAACGCAATGATGTATATCGTCGCTAAAGAAAAAATCGCTAACAATTGACACCGCTACTCATTGTGCGTCCATATTGTTTATGGGCGATAACAAGGCGGTTGCTACCCTCTCCCAAGTCTATTCTTTTTGTTCTTCTCCGCATTCTCCGCTTCCGGTGGCTCCGCGGACGACAAAAAGAATACGCCCTACGGCTGTGTCGATGCCGGATAGATTTGCCAATTAACCTCACGGGGTCACGAAGTTACGTAACTATGTCTACGCGCGTGGCTATCCCAATGCCATGGAAGAACATTACTATTATTAGGCCTAATTATGACAGCCGGAGAGTGATAGACAACCGGGCGTTAGTAATGTAGAATATTCAGATAGAAATATCAGCCAACAGCAGTTTTGGACTGATCGACGGAAGAACGCACCTACCTGTCGCTGTAATTGCCGTTTACGCCGCGATCTGTTGTTGAACGCTCGGCATGTAGTCATGGCTACACATGCAGGCGGCCTTGACCTTAAGTCTCGAGCAACTTGTTTCATTCAAAGCATTGCTCAACCGAGACATATAGACTATAGTATAAGGCTATGAGCCGTGGCCGTTGGAGATTAGTATTGTATGGTTAACTGGCGACGATAGAACCACTTTAATTAGAGTTGAAGTGCGGGAATATGTTGGTCTAAGTCAGTAACACCTATTATCGATCGCTGTACGTAAACAGCCCCGAAGCCGAAGGCTAATTTAAGTCATATAATACTTCAGTCGTTACGTGTTCCTTTACCGTAATATTTGCCACGGACACAGGGGGGTCTAAGACCCCCCTCAATGGCGTATGGGGGTCTTGAGACCCCTAATTTAAGACACTCCATGGGCATGGATCCACATGTATCGTTCTACTTACATAAGGGTTAATATTAGCCGGATGCTAATACTTCAGTCTTTACATTGACACACTAGTTCCTATGTAGGCCTATATACGTGTTCCTTTACCGTAATATTTGCCACGGACACCCCCTCAATGGCCTATGGGGGTATCGAGGCCCCTAAGACCCCCCTTGGATACGCTGCTGATGAGAAAATGGATTCTTGATAAGCCAACGACTTAATTCATTGTCCACTTACCATCTGTTTTTTGCTTTGGATGACAATCTTGTTCAATCTTGTCTTGTTATATATTCCGGTATATATATATATATATATATATATATATATATATATATATATATATATATATATATATATGGAATACCGAAATTGTATCAGATGATGATCGTCGTGATATCTTAATTTATCTGTATTAGGATAAAAAGTAAAGTTGTGGGTGGAAAGGAATCAGGTTCATCTTCTTCCGTTTCTACTTCGATCTACAGAGTAGGGTAAATTGGGTTCCTTCCATCACTGACACATGACTATTCTGTTAACCAGCAATTCGAAATTTAATTCACGTGCGCACAAGAAGCGACGTAGTATGCAAATGTGCATTTTCTCTCGCACATAAAATACCTATTCAGGGTTAAAAAAAATCATCGAAAGGGGGTACCCTCTCAAAATTACTCGCACGCCATGAACACGGAAGTAAAACAATGATATATCTTCGTCTGTCATTTTTACGCGATGACGTAAACAATAGTTCAGTCGACGTCGAATGCGCCATTTTGTGCACAATGTGTGGGAAAAACGTAAGCAGAGATATATGACAGCGGTAAAACGTAAACAATAAGCCCGTCGTCATTCCACGCACCATTTTATACGCGTTGACAGCATCATAGAGTAAATAACTAGTTCCGACCGTATCCGACACGTCAGATATGACAAACAGTACTCCACCCTGTATTATACAGAGCCCACTGAATGCGTCTTTGCAAGAGGCCAAAGTGGGCCCCAGATTACTCCTTACGGGAATGTGCCGGGTATGAGCGTGGGGCGTTTAAGCGCAAAATTTGTGTCGATACCTGAATGGCATGGTAACTTTACATCTTTGTGAGGGGTCCACTTTTGGTCTTTTTCATAAAAAATTGTTGGCAAGTCACAAACTGTCATGTCAGGTCCCAAGTCATTGACCTCCAAGCCAAGTCTCGAGTTATCTATCGGAATGAAATCCCACCAATCGCCATGATTGCTGTGGCTTCTCTGCGATAATTTGTTGTGTTTACACAAGGTGATATCGTCGTCGCGACGAGATGATGCCGTCGCATGCGACCAGATTGCAGCTTGTTCGTCCCGGGTAAAATGTAGGCATACGTCGCCACGACGCATCGCGGTGCAGGAAATGTAACTGATCCTATTTTTGTAGTGACGTCGCGCGCGATATCAAACGGCCTTCACATTTTTCCAATGACGTAACAATCGCCTCGTGTAAACCCAGCTTAACATTAACTATCTTACTATAATCGCGTATGTATATTTGGTGTGCTACTCCTGTGCGCTTTGCATATCGGTTGGAAACCGTTTAGGGGTTCATATGCGACCCCTGGAAGGATCCGTAAGATTTTAGTTTTTCCTTCGGTGATTGTTCGCAACGCTACGTGTTTTGTACAATTGTTCCAAGTTACGTAAACCGCCCCTGACGGTTTAGGTAACTGGGAACAATCATATAACACACGCATAATGATGCGAACAATTGTACGTAATAACTGTCATTTACCTTCTATGAGCTACCAAGTTATTCCGTCCGAAGTTGGTTTAAAATTATAAAGTCTAATAGTTTTTATAATAAAATCATGGTATATAGTATAAACTATACATATTGTGACATCTTGATCACCCAGATCTATTAATGTACCACAATTTTGGTAATTTAATTCGACCGTTATTTGTTTAATTTGAATGTTTCCGTCCAAATATATCAATGTAATTTGACGGATGTTACTGATATGCCTATCACATGATCCCGTGAACGTTTGACCCGATCAATGTTGTCCTCGGGCAATATCAACAGTCAATGTTGATATTCATAAACAGACAACGGCCAAATTATGTGTTTAATTGTGGTTCACTAAACACACGTGGACGGTCAATATGCTAGAATATAAATTATATAGTTTATAATATATAACATGATTTTAAGTAAGTAATAAGCCACGTATATTTCCAATAAATACACGTTGAAGGGCTACTGGCTAAAACCGGTGTGGCGTAATATACGTCCCAGTAAAAACGAACCGCTTGCGCCCAAACAATAGCAACTGTTTTTCGTAGGCTATACAATAACCGTACTTTATCACCGTGTTTCTTTATAAACACGAATGCGCATCCTATAATAAAAGAGCTTTGCCCAAAAAACAAGATCCCGCGTGAGCATCTGCGGTCAGTATTTTTACGGGAACGTCCCTCACGCGACACCAGCCGTCAATAAACACAACAGATACGCGTTAATTTTAAACTGCTTCTTGGGTTTTCAAACTGGATTACTCTATATGCGGGAAAATGCAAGCTCTGTCCGTCTAACATTGGCAGCTTTTCGGTACTACAGAAAACTGGAACATGCATGCAAGTCTGTACAACTGCATAAACGCCCGTGTCTCGTGCTCTTAGCTATTAGTTGCTATCAATTCGTCGATGTGCCTTCAACTGGCGAAAGTCTCGACCGCAGCCGGGCGACAGACGCTCTCGGTCGTCATTCCGACGACGCTGGCAGTAAAAGCCGCTTTCTGTTTTTGTCAGCAAAGCATATGCGTTAGTCATCTAGCAATCGATACGATATTCTAGTCACTCCAGCAACAACGTGTTTACCGCCGCTCATCAGTCTTCAGACATTTCGGTGTAATATGTATTCCGCCTTTACGCCCCTATTTACTGCGGTAGCGCTAAGCCTGGTCGTCTGTACATTTTAAATGTCTTGTATGTCTTGGTCATGTCGTTGACGAATCTGAAACAACGAGCGATATTCCATCAGGTACCAGTCATACGTACGAACTTACGCACGCACGCGCACAGTACATGCGATTCAATGAAACAAACTGAATGGAACATGTATACATTGGGGCCAATTTCACGAAGCGTTCGTAGATCGAACCGTACGAACCTTCCTACGAGTTCTCCTAAGTTCTCAATTTAATACGTGTAAGTAAGAACATAGAAATCGACGGACAGACTATGGACGTCTGCAACACGTACTTCGTGATATCGCAGGTGGGCCGGGGCCGGTAGATGCAATTGCCCGTTGGTTGCAACGGGAAGCCGGGCGCGACGTCGGACTGCCTGAATGGCGGGCCGATCTTGGATAAGTTGTCGTCGGACGTGTCGGGCCACTTGCAGGCCGCGTCCTCGTCGTACTGCAGCAGGCTCCGCACGGTGTCTATCCTGTCCTTGTAGTTAATGGGCTTCACCTGCAGGAGCAGAGGCGGTGGATAGAAGGACGACGGAGCAAAGAGGGAGGTGGATATAGGAAGGAGGAATGAACTGGGGTAGAGATTGGGTTGTAGTTGAGCTTAACGGGAGGAATAGTAAGAAGCCGGATGACGTGTGAGAGGGCCGACTACCTAAGAAAGCAGAGGCGATGAAACAGCCAGGCCGCAGGAAAAGGGGCATATACCGCAACTGAGATGGGATGACTACAGAAAGGCGGAGGAGGATGTTGTGTGGGAGAAGGCTGCCGATAGAAATGGAAAGGGATAACAACCGAATGGTGCATCAAGAACTAGCCTCAGTCCTTTGTAAAGGAGGCAACGACGAAGAACACACCTGCATCGATTCGGACCACGTCTTGCGGCTACTTGGGCTCTCGTCGCCCGGAAAGTTCAGGAAGTCTCCGGGGTAGCTCTGTTCGGCGGTGTTTTTCTGTTGGTCCATCGTGTCGGTGTCGTTGGTCTCTGGCATCCACATGTCACTGTCCGACGTCCAGCTGAAGGCATGGAAATTCCCCATACAGGCCATGGTCGTTGCGAAGGTGTAGAGGAAGAAGCGGCGGTGATGACGATAGCGGTGTTTGTTTGTTCGTTCGTTTTATTCGTTCGTTCGTTCGTTCGGAGACCGTTACTCGTCGTCTTGCACACTCTACGTCAGATTCACCCAAGCAACTGGAACGTACAATGCCGCAGCACATCAATTTACTGTACAAAGCCATCAGCGTTCATTTATTCTTGCCAGTCGGAAACCTCTTCCAGCCCTATTTTTCCAGGACAACAAAATATTGGAACTAGCTACCATATACAATAACCAGCATCACAGAACTACAACAGTTTGAGCAAGCTCTACCAAACTCAGTACAAACTAAACGCAACTAAATCGCAATCATCCCATGCGCACACAACCCTGACCGTGTCACTGCTTAGGAGTGTTGGCCAGTATTCAAGACAAGACAATGTTAGCTTTCGAACGCACGCACACGCAGACGCGTGGACACACGGGTGCCCGCCCGTAGACTCGCAGCATTGCAAAATTAAATAGGCCGTGGCGAAAGTTTTAGCATTTTGTTATACTTATAGACATGGCGTTCTGGAGAATAGTTAATCTTTTGACCCGGTACTCCGAAATGGCCGCCACTACCATACAATCTACAGCATAAAAACGGTGAAAAAAACTAGGTGTACTCACATGTCGCTGTGTTACAACGACATGAAAAATAAAGCATAGCAATATTGATTGTAAAAGTTATATAGTTTTTAAAAAGTTGAATTTCAATGTCACAGGTAACGCAAATTTCCAAAAAAATCCAAAATAATTTTATTTTTTTAAATTTCCAAATGATTTATAAATCAACATATGACTACATATGTAATACCAAAATATAATGACCAGTTATGTAATACCAAAATATAAAAGACATGCATAAATATTTAACTATATAAAATATACACGTGTTACACGCTACGTCACGTGTGTAACACCTTTATATGATGGCGGAATGTAATTTCACAGGCTTTTAATTGCTATAATTTAGTTGCTAATATGTGACAAGGGGCAGCACAACACTAATTTAATAATAATTGACACACACAATATACCCGTAATTCTCTCTTTAAAATGTCCGATTTGCAGGTGTTCAGCCTCAGATGATGTCACTTTTCCTCTTTGTTTGATTAACGGTCGGGGGCATAAGAATGTTTATTTGTTTATTTATTATTGTGTTGTAAGCATGTGATTATGACTAGCTGATATGATTATTACAATTTGGAAACACGTGTCCTAAGCTGTTGATATATATTTTTTTATGACATATATGAATTTCTAACAGATCCTGCAGTGTCCTGTAAATTTACCTCCGTGTGAAATGGAGGCCATTTAGCAATCAGAATTTGACAGCGATACATTTAACAATATAACCTAGCTACATTTGTCGATTTACATTGCCAGATTATTATATTTAATACTGAATAAAATTTAAATGTTGAACGTTTAGAAGAAAATGGGATTTGTGAGAAATTGTCTGTAAAATAATGGTGTATTAACTAAATATGTCACATAATTTATTGTTTTATTACACTTAACTTACCTTGTTATGTTGTGTTATGAAAACATGTACTAAAATGTCATATTGTTATGAAAACAGTTAATATCAACTAAGAATATTGTCAATTACTATGTCAATTTCACACGCGTCACACATGTAACAAAAATGTGTCACACGTAACGCCACATTTATATTTTTTATGAAAACAGTCATATACATATGCATAGTATACCTACACATATATGCTTAATTATGATAAAGCAATTTATTAACATATAACTTCCATAACTTCACAGATTTTTTTTAATAACTAATGCGCCAGTCTGGATTTAGATTACTCTGCGTCACACGTAACGCTCCATGTCATTTTTTATTCATTAATGATGAAAAATGTATTTTGCATACCCTAACTATTAAACAACATGTAGAACAATGCAATGATAAAAATAAAACAGTCAGCAATAAATGAACACGGATCTGCAAAGTTCTAAAGATGAAACATTTTGTCTGAACAGCACATACGTAACTTTGGAATCGCCCTAAATCAGTCCAGGAAATATATATATATATAATATATATATATATATAATATATATATATATATATATATATATAGCATATATATATATATATATTCTACTGCACACACTGCACTTATAGCGCCCTTTGTATTCTCAAGAACGCCGTACATTTAGCCACTCCGAATTTAAAGGTTCCTCTTCAATTCGATTTTATTGTCCGTCGCTTCGCAAAAATCGAACCAATGTAGCATCCACTACAACATGCTAGCCCTAGCATCCACTACAACATGCTAGCCCTAGCATCCACTACAACATGCTAGCCCTAGCATCCACTACAACATGCTAACCCTAGCATCCACTACAACATGCTAGCCCTAGCATCCACTACAACATGCTAGCCCTAGCATCCACTACAACATGCTAGCCCTAGCATCCACTACAACATGCTAGCCCTAGCATCCACTACAACATGCTAGCCCTAGCATCCACTACAACATGCTAGCCCTAGCATCCACTACAACATGCTAGCCCTAGCATCCACTACAACATGCTAGCTCTAGCATCCACTACAACATGCTGGCTCTAGCATCCACTACAACATGCTAACCCTAGCATCCACTACAACATGCTAGCCCTAGCATCCACTACAACATGCTGGCTCTAGCATCCACTACAACATGCTAGCTCTAGCATTCACTACAACATGCTGGCTCTAGCATCCACTACAACATGCTGACTCTAGCATCCACTACAACATGCTAGCCCTAGCATCCACTACAACATGCTAGCCCTAGCATCCACTACAACATGCTAGCCCTAGCATCCACTACAACATGCTAGCCCTAGCATCCACTACAACATGCTGACTCTAGCATCCACTACAACATGCTAGCCCTAGCATCCACTACAACATGCTAGCCCTAGCATCCACTACAACATGCTAGCCCTAGCATCCACTACAACATGCTAGCCCTAGCATCCACTACAACATGCTGGCTCTAGCATCCACTACAACATGCTAGCTCTAGCATCCACTACAACATGCTAGCCCTAGCATCCACTACAACATGCTGACTCTAGCATCCACTACAACATGCTAGCCCTAGCATCCACTTCAACATGCTAGCCCTAGCATCCACTACAACATGCTAGCCCTAGCATCCACTACAACATGCTAGCCCTAGCATTCACTACAACATGCTAGCTCTAGCATCCACTACAACATGCTAGCTCTAGCATCCGCTACAACATGCTAGCTCTAGCATCCACTACAACATGCTAGCCCTAGCATCCACTACAACATGCTAGCTCTAGCATCCACTACAACATGCTGGCTCTAGCATCCACTACAACATGCTAGCCCTAGCATCCACTACAACATGCTAGCCCTAGCATCCACTACAACATGCTGGCTCTAGCATCCACTGCAACATGCTAGCTCTAGCATTCACTACAACATGCTGGCTCTAGCATTCACTACAACATGCTGGCTCTAGCATCCACTACAACATGCTGACTCTAGCATCCACTACAACATGCTAGCCCTAGCATCCACTACAACATGCTAGCCCTAGCATCCACTACAACATGCTAGCCTTAGCATCCACTACAACATGCTAGCCCTAGCATCCACTACAACATGCTAGCCCTAGCATCCACTACAACATGCTGACTCTAGCATCCACTACAACATGCTAGCCCTAGCATCCACTACAACATGCTGGCTCTAGCATTCACTACAACATGCTGGCTCTAGCATCCACTACAACATGCTGACTCTAGCATCCACTACAACATGCTAGCTCTAGCATCCACTACAACATGCTGGCTCTAGCATCCACTACAACATGCTAGCTCTAGCATTCACTACAACATGCTGACTCTAGCATCCACTACAACATGCTAGCCCTAGCATCCACTACAACATGCTGGCTCTAGCATCCACTACAACATGCTAGCTATAGCATTCACTACAACATGCTGGCTCTAGCATCCACTACAACATGCTGACTCCAGCATCCACTACAACATGCTAGCTCTAGCATCCACTACAACATGCTGGCTCTAGCATCCACTACAACATGCTAGCTCTAGCATCCACTACAACATGCTAGCTCTAGCATTCACTACAACATGCTGACTCTAGCATCCACTACAACATGCTAGCCCTAGCATCCACTACAACATGCTGGCTCTAGCATCCACTACAACATGCTGGCTCTAGCATCCACTACAACATGCTGGCTCTAGCATCCACTACAACATGCTGGCTCTAGCATCCACTACAACATGCTGGCTCTAGCATCCACTACAACATGCTAGCTCTAGCATTCACTACAACATGCTGACTCTAGCATCCACTACAACATGCTAGCTCTAGCATCCACTACAACATGCTAGCTCTAGCATTCACTACAACATGCTAGCTCGTTTGTACAAATTTGTTATTTAGCTTTGGTGAAATTATTGAACAAACTATTACATTAATTCGGAATGAAAATGGCAAAAGTTGTGTTAGCTGTTCACGTACTACGTATTTGAACATCGACGAGCTCGATTCGGGATGGGCTGAATTAATTGAGGAGGGAGTTTAAATAAACATTACAATGCGAAAATTAGGCCCTACGCATGTGGCAGATGTATGAAGCCTATAACATGACATAATCGGCAATCATGGCGCATTTCTCGCGGTTTCCGTTGATCTATGTACTGTAACGTTTCTGGCGGCTGGGTGGTGTCCTGTGTTTCTAAATGGAGAAAACGGCGAGTTTGTAGAAACACAGGACGCCACCCAGCCGATAGAAACGTTACAATACGTAGATCAGCGGAAACCGCGAGAAATGCGCGAGGATTGCCGACGATGTCATGTTATGGGCTTCATACAGATGCGTACGCGTGAGGTAGTACGTCAGGAGCGCTCGCGGACACGAGCTTGTGTGGTAATATGCACACGCGCTCACGAGCGCGTGTGCATGCGTGTGTGTAAACATGCAAAATGTGAAACCATATCAATAATAAACAAACCCAACATTTACAGATTATGTTTATTTACAATTAGTTACTGTTTCATAATAATGACCATAGCATACGATCTTATTAGTATGTATTTTTTTTCTCAAAAATTCAGAGCCTTGGCCTACACTAAAAAGGAATGCACCAAAATGGTTATGTCAATAATTTCTGGGTTCAGATCAAACATTTTAGACATGGGGGGCCTATCTGTATTCTGCTTCGTATTCTGCATCAGATGAATTACTAGGCCCTACATGATGCGATTCCGAAACACTTGCTTGCTTAATAACTATTACTCAACACAAATTTGTGTTTTAAGTTGATATGTTTTTCCTTTCTCTCTTTATAATACAGTAGATGCCCAGAGTATCGAGGAATAAACTCTACATGGGGAATAGCGTGCGGAGCGAGCACTTTTCCAGTGATTTAAAAGGCAGCGGTATAAAAGTTACGCTAAAAGTTAAAAACAAGAATAAAAAAATTATTAAAAAGTTAATACGTTACTCGATAAAAGACAATGTCAGTGATCCATTTTGATGATTATATGTGGTGTCCCATTCATCCCTTCAGTGAAGACCTGGATGAGGGTAGGTATGTAGCTGATGATGTATTTACAGGTACACGTACTGTTCCAAAGACAGTAGGATTGATGATGGGAAGGAGTGTAGGTATGTGTCAGTTCGAGAATGGGGAATTTGGAGCTTCGATCGCTTGATGTCCTCTATATATAGAGGCTAGAGCTGCGGTTGCTGGGTTCAAGACTTTTGTTAAAAAAAATAGTTAAATACATGTTTGTTGAATAATTCTTTATTTCACATTTAAGATGTGAAATACTACTATTTACATAATTCCTACGACAATTGTTTAAAGTTACAATAATAAATAAATTTAATATAAAACGTACGTACTGTGACAACTCATATCAGTCTGATTTTTAAATAACACCGTCAATTCTGATTGTAATTAAAAAACAAGGCCACGGCCTACGCGTTCTGGACGATCTCGCAAAACAAGGTTGTCTTGTTACCATATAACCCCTATGGCTACGTCGCCTCACCGACGGGCCTCTAGTCTAGACGTGGGTAGCTAAGCCTACGCAACAACGCCAACGGAAAAACGCCTTCCAAAAATCATATAAACCGTTAAGGCGTATAACTTCGACGGTGACGGGTGTCCTACGATCATTTTAATTTAATATTAACATTGAATTACTTAACTAAGTAATACGACATGTTTGGTTACAAATACTTTCGATTTAACATAATAACGTTTAAATTACCTTTTGCCCACTCGCCAGAGCAGTTGATAGCTCAAAGACCATTGTTTGAAACCATGGAAGCTAAATACGACCTTGACCTCTCACCTATACATAGCCTCGTTCGAGCCGACTGCCATTTTCTGTGTGTATTACCAGTACTCGCAGCAGTGATGTGTCTTTAATTTTTTAGGTTTCTGCATACTTTAGCACAATTTTAACAATGGAAGATTCAAATAGCCAGCCTCCACGATGTCCTTGCGGATTTTGGGGGTAAGAATGATAAGCGATCTATCATTTTTAGAGGCTGTTCGAGTCGGTTTGCTTAGGTTTACGACCCATTTTTCAGACTGCCACACAGCCTTGACACGGCGTCATCTCCAGTCGGGCACGGGCATACCAACTATTTGGAAAGGGTGGCGTAAATGGTTTGTTTAAAAAACACAAACTTTATGTACTGATGCAATCGCATTGGAGTAAGGCATAATTAGTCAGTAGTAACCGACCGAATTAGTGCTATTTTAATGCTAAATAATCGTAAATTAATGTAATGTAACCACGGATAAAGGCATTAAAGCCATATAATTTAAAGGGCAGTGACACCGGCACCGCCTCGTTCGCCATCAGCGCAAATTCCCATCGGTTCTTTAATGCTTACACATTATCAGCGTCATCAGTTATTTTATTTGGAGGTACCCTCGAAAACACAGATGTTTTCCAGATTTAGTAAACTTATATTCATCCTCAAATAAACTAGTTTTCATTATTGGTGTAGTTAATTTAAAAAAAAAATTATGAGTTTGAATAAATATAAAGATATTTTTTATACAATAGGAATACATTAAACAACTAATGTTATTTAATGTTGCGTGTACTTAAAAAGTAGTTCTCAAGTAAATAAGTACTTGCAATATAACGAAAGGTGTTGTTAAATTTTTACATGACTCAGCTCATTGATAAGTCTCATTGTATGGCAAGACATTGGCAACAATTTAGCATCATAAGATATTTAATTTTTATATGATACTCTTACTCAAGGTAGTTGTGATAAACATTTCTATACATATATTGACAATTGCAAGTTCACCAAACTAGGTATTAAAACCAAGGCTATTAAACAGCACTGCAATAATTCTTTGGAATATATACCCAAATACGGCAGCATTTGACTGTATATTCTTAGTTTTAGTTACATCAGAAAACTAATGCATACATTACTGAATAAAATCATGGAATGAATCTGGATACAAGAGCTAAAGGGTCTACTACAATAATATGGAAGAACAAATACAATACAACAAAAACATTTCTATTGTACAAAAAGCTCAGCGTGCGAAAACAAAAGGGTTAAGTAGTTTCCAGTTTGTTAGTAATTCCATTCATGAGCAGTTAGATCGGTACACCAAGGTCTGAGCAGCGGAGCAGACAAAAATAAAAAAACATCAACAGTATGGGTCGGAAAACCAGCAAACTACAGTTACCAGCTGACATCTATCATGGAAATAATTGTATGGAGCGTTATGATTGTCAACATTCAAATATACCACATCTAATATGGTTAAATGTATTTCTCTGTGTAAAATTAATATTCCTTTGTGTAAAAAATTATTTGCAACTGTCAATTTTGCTTTGTATTCTTTGTATTGTATATTTATATTGTACTTTGGTGTTCCTGTTGTGCAGTAGTTTCTTTGTTTTACCAGTTATGGGGCCATGAGTCAACACTACACATGCACACCTCAGCTCAATCCAGAAATAAACAATGGAGCAGTTGACAGACACTAACGTACAAATGATGGAAATGTATGATAAAGCTTACACAATATCATACATCACCTGTGACATATATAATCATACCTGTCATACAGTCAGTATTACTAGTAAATTTATTTTCTGCAAAATGAAAAAGTTTTTTATATAAATCGGAATCGGAAGTGTTTATTTGACCCACAGATTAAACAGTACGGTTGTCAATACAATGAAAATCTACAGCTCAAGTAAGATGTGTTAATAAATAACAAGTAATACATGTATTGTAAACTAAAATGTGCAACACAAGTATAAAAAAACTGAAGTATAATGACATTACAATAGCCTGAAGTTGGACTATCAGTTTGTTATAGATAAACATAAAAGGGGTCAGGGAGACTGCCACTAAGACCATTGTTGGTCGCTCTTGTGGCAGCCACACCAGTATTATAATTTTCAACTAAGTTCATTTAGCAAACTTAGACACTTTCGAAAAATAATAATGACAAGTGCATAACTTCAAAAATAGGTTTGACAAATATTTCAGTTATTTTATCATTAAGTGATGACAAAATCTCAAAGGGTGAATAAATTGACTTAATTTTTATCTGGCAAATATATACGTTTACATACTAATTACAGTACAGTTTATACATAAATTAACAGAAGTAACGAAATATGAAAAACGTTTATAATTTAATTATTAAGTCTGTCCACAAATGTAACAATTTGGCATAGAGCACCGTTCTCTGTAGATTTGTAGAAAGCACATTTTGGCATACACTGTACCTAGTAAATCCATGTAAGCGATGTGTTAAAATTTTGTTCCTTACGTGATTCGACATATTGTTTATTAGTAATGGAATATCATACCTAATGCATCGTTAGGTATGATATTCCATAAAGTCATGTTTTGTCGTATTTGTATGGGTATTTTCGTGTATTAATGTTGAACATTTCTATTTAGAAAAAAATTGTGTAAGTTTTGGAAATATACTCGGAATTTTATGTGCACATACATATAATAAAATTGTAATTCCTGTAATTGCAACATATCTGTTACATTAAGAATTTTTCATTTCTTAAGCAGTGACTCAGTATGTGAATTATATTTACTTAAACATATTATTCAAATTGCTTTTTTCTGTAGTTTGTTAATTCTGTTACATTTAAAACCCCATATCATAGGCCATAATTTAGATATGGTAACATTAACCCATTAGAGCCCGAAACGGCCGCGGCCGACCTCTCTGTCCAGTCCTGGAACGGGCGCATACAGGACCCACTATTAAAAAAATCCTGGCGATTAACTACTGAACTAAACACTACCAAATTTTGCCACACCCTAGCAACATTTTACAACAACATCAGCGCGTTACGTGCATGGGTTGCCCTTTTGGAAATCTTGATTTTCATCGGTTTTGTTCACGGCATCTCGAAAATTTTTATTTCTATATTTTTCAAGACAAAATATGGTTTAACCTGAAAAATAACCGTCAGAATTTGATAATTTTTTTCAGTGGTGCAAAGCTAACACATATAGCAAAATTTTTTATAGCATGGGATGATTGTCAGTCGCAACTTTCAAAGTTTTTAAAAATGTATTATTTTGTCTTTGCAAATTGTGATCAAATGTCAACATTTTGTCAATATATCCTATTTCTATGTGTAAAGGCATGTGGAGAAATTACTACTCTTCAAAATAAGCACAACTTGTAATTGTCAATATTGAATAGTTTTTTCTACAGATTTCTGAACACAAGGAGGTAAAATCGCTCGAAATTTGCCAGAAATCCTGGGAACAGGGGAACATGTTTTTATAAAATGCTGGGGCCTAATGAGTTATACAAAGTGACTTATATTTAATGGCAAAAAGCGTTTTAATTTGTTTAATATACATATAATTTTTGAACATTTGATAGACTTTTTTATATGACTGTCCCAGCTTAGATTTTATTGTAATGTCACACCTAAGAGATTAAAGTTTTGGACTCTTTCGATTAAAGTTTCATCTATCTTGAGTAGGAAAGAAATTAATTTTTTTCTCAGTTTGTGTATTATGTACTGGGATGTCTTTATATTTAAGTTTATTAATTGTCAGCCATTTGTTTACTTTATTTAATTATGTGTTTAAATGTTGTTCAATATCTTTAGTACTTGAGTTTAAAGACTGGATTGTAGTAAATAATAGAGTTGCATCATCTGCATACATTACATATTTAAATGTCTTACTTGACTTTGGTAAATCGTTTACAAAAACAACTGGGCCTATTATGGAGCCTTGTGGGCACACCTGCAGTAACAGGCAGAGTTTCAGAAATGTTATCGTTGTATGTAACATATTGTTTCCTATTTTTCAAGTAGCTTTCCATTAGTCCTAGAGCGATGTCACATATTCCATACATGTGTAATTTGTTGAATACAATTTTGTGGTCTAATGTGTCAAATGCTTTTGATAGATTTAAAAATATATTGATGGCTGTTTCATTTGAATCCAGTGCGGTCAGGGTTGAAAAAAAATCATGATTTAAAAAAAAATGTTAACATTTAAATCAGATTTTTTTTTTTTTTTTTTTTTTTTTTTTAATCTGGTATACACAATGTCATAAGATATTTTACTATCTGGTGTCAACACAGCTACACAAGTGTGCGCACTTTGTGCTTTTGTATTAAAAAACACACAAAACTTTGTTGATCTTGATGCTTGTAAACAATTATTTGTGTTAAATTCATATAAATCAGCAATTAAAAAAACCGGGAGTAAAAAAAAAATCATAAATCAATGATTTTTTGGAGCGATTTAAATTATGATTTAAATCAATGATTTAAATCAAATGATTTAAATCAAACAACTCTGTGCAGTTATAGTTCTGTCAAAATGTTATGCAGTGTGGATTGCTGTTGGACTAATCAATGTTTACAGCTGCTTGGTAGTGTTGCTGCCACAGTTATTTGACTCCACATGTTAACTTTAAGCAAACATTCCTAATGATGTAATTTACATATTTCAGGTCGAGTGATACACAAGGATTATGTTCCCAATGCTACAAAGGTAATGGTTGAGTCGGTCTTAATCTATTCTAAACATGGCTTCTAATCGGAATGAAACTTGTGACAGCATGATTTAGGGTAGTCCAGTAGTATAGTGATATTGACTAGGCATGCATGCACGCACGCACGCACGCACCCACACACATGACATGCACACACACACACACACACACACACACATGCCACAACTCTTGTGTTAAAATTGACAATAATATTTCCTGTATTTTGCATTCGAGTGCACTCGTTTTTATCAGTTCACAACCTGTAAATATAGTTCATGACCCCGGTGAACGTAAAAAAAGTAGCCCCAGTTGATGACTCGCTTTTACGAGTTCATAGAGATTGTGAACTCTGTTTAAATACAGTGAACACGTATTCACGAGAAATATGACCACATTCGAATGCAACGTTTGTCCAACACTTTGTTATCTGTGTAAAGATGACCCACAGTCACAAAGCTTACGTGAACACATAATTGACAGAACACCAAGAATCCTGAGTGTCGGACTTGCGTCCTGTCAATGCTTTGTTGGATTGTGCATAAAGAGGAGACTGAGAGTGTAGATGCGAGTGGAGAAATATTGGTGTTGTGTTGTAAGACTACCAGAAGAAGACAGCAGAGGTGGATGGCTGTGCAGGGGCAGTGGGTGGAGGCAACACAGCCAGTGACCGGCTGTCCAAGGTGCTCAGTCAGACAGTGCCCATTCTTGGACAGCACTCTAAAGGTCAGTGACACCCCAGTAGGCCTTCAAAGTATTTAGTACTGTATTGCTGTGATTTATTATATAAAATCTACTTGATATTTGCCAATAATTTCACCAGCCATTTGACATGGTACAGGACATTGCTGTGTGTTGAGACATGGTGTGATTTTCTGTTATCTGCGACTGATGTGTCGTAGAAACTGGAAAAATTACTACATCAGTTACAATTGAGATTAGAAAACCAAGAATGTGTGACTATTAGTGATATTATAGACTAGAGCTGTGATGGTTCTGTGTCTGGAATGGTGCATAAGCGACGCCCAATGTACCTATTGGGACTCACCGCTATCTACCTGGAATGTCTTCGCTTAATTATTAATGCAGCGAATACAGACTGACATAAGAGTGTTTATAGTTTTAAAATTAATTACATGCAATGCCCTGTGGACATGTTGTTTAGTTTGCAGTGTTCATGTAAACATATCCTATTATGATTGGCGTCCTCTGTTTGTATAGAAGAGTCAAGTTCCGAGGATTCATCGAATGACCCGCTGACCGAGGCAACCCAAGGGAGCACTGGCACGTCAACTGACAACACCTCGACCAGTGAGGATGGCTCCCTCACACCAACCCGCTCTCCAGGTGGCAGCACCAACTGTAACAAAAGGTAAGTGTTCATTGCACACCTACATTCATTTAGCGGTTCCTCCACAATTCATTCAGCCCACTGCGAATCACATTTGTTGACGTTCAGATTTATAGTGCAAGTAATATGCAGTCTGTTTAATAAAACAGTGCAAACTTTTGTTGACATTTTCAAGAGTTGACTTTGCTCATTACATCTAGTAACTTGCGAAAGTATGAATAGCCTTTTGTAATCATGATTTCTGCATCTCTACTTGTGTTGTAGCATATGGAGTCAGCCTACTGTTGTCCTTTTTAAAAAAAAAATTACTGGACCCATAAAAAATTATTTAATACTTTGTCCAGTGATTTCACCAAAACTAAATAGCAGATTTGTACAAACGAGTTAGGATGTCTTAGTGGATACTGGATACTAGGTGGATTTTTTTTTTATTTGTTTAATGAAAAAAAAATCGAATTGATGAAGGCCCTTTAACTTTAATTAGGAGAGAAAAATGCTGGAATGCCAGTATAGCATGTGTAGCCATCTTCTCCTCTTCCTTCAGGGACATCAGTGAGGTGCAGGATACTGACAGGCCAGTGCAAGCGACAAAGAAAAGGTGTTTTAAGTGTAACTGCAAACTGGAGCTGGCCTTGCGTGAGATTGGCAGGTGTAAATGTGGTAAGCTTAGACAGACATAATCATGTCCAAAACATCTACTGTCTTCGCACTTTGCTCATACCTTGTTTTGAACTGTAGATGTCAGCATCCAAATTGTTATAACAACATATCATATAATGCTATTTATACAATTTTCAGGTGGTGTTAACTTTGACATTTTGGTTGTTTATATGCCACACTATAGACTGATGAATTAATGATTTTCCAATCTATCGCTTAGTAACGAACTTGAAATGCACAGATTGGACAATGTATTTTGCAGATAAACGCTTCATGTGATTGGCCAAACACAATGCTGACATCCTTGAAAGTCTGATTTGTTTGTAACTCTGATGTGTGTGAAAGGTACAAAAAAGTTTGACCAGCTTTGAAGAATGTGATCTTCGTATGTGCTGTGAAGACGGGTCATTTGTCGGTGTGGGTGTAGACCATGTTTGGTGTTTCAGACTACGTATTCTGTCCAACGCACCGACTGCCCGAGCAGCACGGCTGCACGTATGATCACAAGAAGATGGGGCGACTGGAAGCGCGTGCGAAAATGATCAATCCCAAGAGGCATATGGGTACCTCGCTGAAACGCATCGACTCCGACTCGTAGGGGTGTCACTGCAGACAATGTGTGTGTTTATTGTGAACTACTAGACTTGTGAAAGATTGTTGTTTGACAACTACATCTCCCATGTGACTTTGTGAGTCCATACAAGAGACCCCTGGGCCTGTGTGCTGAAGTTCTTGGCAGACTACTGCAGCCTTTGACAAAGTTCATGTTGTGCAGCAAAAGCAGGTGTTTGTTGAGCCTGATGCAAGTTGATGAGGTTATGAATCAGCGCTGACTGGGCCCTTCCTTAGTGTCGCACACACTGTGGGATAAACTATTGGGCAATGACAGGCGACATGCTCTGTCCGACGGGTTGGAGAGGCGGAATTTACTTGCATTGTTACAGAGAATATGCCGAACGACAATTGAAAGACAAACTGCTGTGTGGTTTCCATGTGTGCTGCAGAGTGTGCCAGCTTTATATTTTCTATTTATAGACTTGGGGTGAGACCCTGAAGTCGCCAGAACACCTGGGCACAGTTTCTGAACAAGGGGTTTGATGCAACGGAACACAAAGATGGTGTGTGGCTGTCCAGTGCCAATCAGAAGCGTTCTGCTAACCACAGTGACCTCAATAACCTTCATTATTTAAAATTGTTGCCTTCCCAGGCTGTACAATTAACATGATTTTATGGTATTTCTGCATGATTGGATTAAAATCATGTTTTACTTCAATGAGACCGTCACTAAGAGTTGCCTCTACAAGTCTGTTTTATGTTCCGAGTAGAATGAAGACTATCTGGGGCAAGAATATTTTGTGTGGGCAATGCAGGACGTTTGTATGTGCAAACCAACTTGAATGACCAGTGTTGTAGCAGCTCACAAACAGGCATTATTCCAGGGTTTGAGAAACCCTAAATTTATCTTTGGCACAAAGGACGGTTGATTCCCACAAGGTAATTGGGGAAGGGGGTTTATGTATGTTCAGACACCGTTGAGTCTGTCTGCATGACATGGACGATGGCTGTTCCGAATGTGTACAAATATTAGTTTTACTCATATATTTGTAAGAGTATTTTTGAGCACGAATAATGCAAGTGGACGTTTGTGGTCAAGTCACTCCTACATTGGTATGTTGCAGGTTGGGTCTAAATAGCAACAAAGTACTTCCAGTTTCACTTTCAAGTAAAGAATCATTTCAAACTATTCCAGTGTATTTCATGAAATCCTAAACTATGGAATACAACTGATTTATTCCCTAGCAGCAGGGATTTGGACAATGCCTGGTAACAAGATAAAGAATGTTATGTATTACTCAGTAATGTATTTACTACCATGCAGGAAAGTTAGACATTAGATAATGTATTTAAGGTGGAGGTTTAAACCTATTTTTTTGTAAGCCGTCTTAAATTCTTGGGAATCATCTGATCATCACAGGATGAGTGTGTCCATTTTTGATTGCTGTTGTAAATATTTAGGTAAACTACACTGTATTTAATACATGCGTTGCAAAGTTGATTTTGTGAATGTATGAAATAGCTTCACCATTTTATAAGCTACCTATGTGCGCTATAAGTGTAAAAATATAGCCTCATTTTACTTGGGATTTTTTAAAGAATTTAATTCAATATCGTATTGTGCTGGAAAGTTTGCCTTTCTTGGGAGTGGATTGTTCGTACAGGCTGCTGTAGTAGTGCAGTGGGATCGACTAATTTACATATTTTAACAGTAGTGGTTCTAATGTAAATTACTGCAGTTATTTTAGAGTGTACTTCACCGACATAATGTTGCAGGATGTGCGATAGATGAAAGCAACATGTAGTTGGCCTTCTGTGTCAGTGGGGTGAAGAAAACTGTGTTTGTGTGGAAGAAGATACCATTTCAACACTTGGATGTCATATAAGCAATACGTTTTAGTACAGCTCCATAGGACAGATTCGTCTAATTTTAATGACAATTGCAGCATCGACAATACCACGAAGTTGCACATACATGTATTGTCTGCTCTATCTAGGAAATGAAAGATTATTTTATGCGTATGTACTTGTGAAATACAGTTGCTGAGACAAACAGTGTGATTATTTATTCTCTGACACAGTCAACGAACACAGTATCAGTTTGGAATTAGTTTATTCAACAACATTTACAACTGGTGTTTGTGGAAAAACATTGTTGTAGAAAAAACACTGTACTATGATGTCTAATATAAGTTAACTGTTGTACAGTTCTACGTAACTGCATGGGATTATTGCATCACAACTCTGGATAACCTTGAACTACTTGACATTGACTACAACCTTGACCTATTGGTCCAGTCACAACCCCAATAGTGACAGTGTCCTTGACACCTACAGTTCATCTTTCCGTTCAATTGACAGCAGCTCGACTTCAAACACCAACGTTGCACCACCTGTGAAAGAAAAAAATAAGATGTTTATAAAAAATACCACCATGTGACAAAAATTATTAAACCACATTTTTCCAAGTATTTAAAAAGAACCAGTTTTATTACATCATGGTAAAATACAAGGCAACACAATTTAAGCACTGTACAGTTAAAGTAATGAACATGTGTGCAGGTCAAAGGGTAAATATTGTAAGTTCTTTAAAATCCCAAATCTACTGCAATTTGAACCCCTGAAACTACTCGCTCTCATATGATGTAACAAACCTGGAATCTTGGGAGGAGCTCCCCTATCTCCATAGCCCATGTCGGACGGGATGACGAGCTTCCTCTTTTCTCCCTCACACATGCTGGAAAGAGATGTGTAGTGTAAAAAGATATTTATAAAGAATAATAATAACTTATATAGTGCCTGTATCCTCAGGAACCTGAGCTCAGAGGCACAACAAATTATGAAGTATAATCGTGAACAAGGACGTGCAACAGTCATTATCAGAAAGGGTTTTAGTGTAGTGTAATATACCAGGGTATGCAGAATATTGTTGTTATTCATTTCCTGCTTGTGTTTCATCATTTTCTTGCCAAAACGCCAACTCTGTAAACCGAATTTATCTAAAGACTGAGACTGAATCACACAGAGACACTATACTTTGAAACAATCAATTTTTATTAAAAAGTACATAACGGAGGATCAAACACTACAACATGAAACATTGTTTATGTTTATTAAAATGTATATTTATCAAAATTAACAAAGTCAAATCTTCACCAACTTTACCTAGAAATTGGTCAATCACACAATGCAACTAAGGTTTTTTGCAATGGGTTAAACAATTCAGGAAGGAGTTTTAAAATAAACCCATGTTTTGGCTACATGAACATTAACTGTTGCTTAGCTTACTACCAGGGATACTATATCTCATCAACTCATCAATCTAAGCACTGTTGTTGAGGTGCTGTAACTAATGCATACTACAGGCAAAAGGTATATTTACACAGATGTTAACAGTTTTATCCTCACCCAAGTAACCCTTGGTCCCAGCCCTTGATCACTTGACCTGAACCGAGGGTGAATACAAAGGGTTCTCCCCGTGGAATACTGCTGTCAAACTCTGTACCATCCTCCAGTTTGCCCTACAAACACAGCAATTCATCAGCAATTCCTACCTCGATCTAAGTTTTCATTCATTCGTGTCATGCAAGGTATTTAGCATAATAGAGCTACGTCATGGACGCTTCTGTCATAAATCATGTGATTCAGAGACTGAGTCAACAGCAGGTTACACATTTCTGACAAGATGGTACATACCACTGAAAATACCACAGAATTTACCACCTCGTCACAAACACCTTTCTGATGTCTAAAGCGTCAGAAACTATCAGAGACTGTCAGAAATACCTATCTGTCATAATATCTTTCTGAAGTATAACTAAAAGTATCAGAAACTAAAAAAGATGTGCCGTTTTATCTAACGTGTAGACTGTAATTTAAAATCAGTATATTAATGCATTATTATCCTGTCACCATTCATATGCAACTACAACTTTTACTCTGTGTATTATTGTGTTAGAATTTGTTTGATTTGTTAGCACATAGTAATGATTATATAAATAATTGTGGCACCGTTGTTTCACTAGGCAGCTAGCTTTTAAAACAACAGGACAGGTGTCAGTGACAACTGGGAAACCATGAAGGAAACTGGCGGGTGTGTTAGTGCATACCAGTAATAACATTTGAGAGGAACTCAGGACTGTGGACAGTTGTCAGTGACAATTGGGAAGGCAATAAAAGGTTAGGCAAAGATTTCTTTGTGGACTTCTTGGAGTTAAGATTAAGCAATGCAAATGTAGTTACACTACTGCCCAAATTAGAAATCAGATTAATGCTTTGAGCTGATAGTGACCCACAGCCCTACTGATTGGGCTTACTTTCTAAACAATGACAATGGACTTGAAGTGAGTGTGCACAACAAGCTAATAATAAACTGTTGTGCAGAGATTGTCCGATTACTGGATAACATGCATAATGTGACTGAACTGATATGAAATGATAAATTATATTAGCAACTTTGAGATTGACGTTAATGTAAATTGTATGCATGTGCATGAACTTAAAGTGTCAATAACAGCTAAATTATTGTGTAGAGATTGTTAGATTGACATGAA
Source organism: Lamellibrachia columna (assembly GCA_963662155.1). Classification (NCBI taxonomy): domain Eukaryota; kingdom Metazoa; phylum Annelida; class Polychaeta; order Sabellida; family Siboglinidae; genus Lamellibrachia; species Lamellibrachia columna. The sequence continues at coordinate 4,189,818 of OY759262.1, forward strand.
ATGGTAAATTGTGAATATATTAGCAACTTTGACTTAGAGCAGGACTATTAATAAATGAATGTTTTATTGAAAAAAACTTAAATAATATTTTATGTAAAATTACTCATGATTTTGTTGTTCTGTCTATGCATGAATAATGTCTATAATTTCTCTATTCTATAGGCCATATAATTAGCAGTAGCATACACAAAGCCATAAGAGATTAGATACTAAAAATTTCTGACGTCAGAAACCTGTCAGAAAGTAGTTTCTGATATTGATTCTGACATTGTCTCATCAAAAATACCTTTCTGACTGTCAGAAACTCAACCCTGTCATTCGGCTTTTAGTCTTTGTTTCGAAAGACACAGGCAATGCGGGGAGAAAAAATTGCTGAAGTTTTGAAGAGGCAACAGGTAGACTTGAACCTGGGTCCACTTGACTGACTCTAACCACCGAGTTACCAAGGTTACCATGCCCCACACGGTTATTGTCATACTGTCATATGGCATAAAACATGGCATCATCACAAGAGGATCATTATAAATGTCTGACCTCCTGCAGGACCACTAAATGATGACCACATCAGAACTCATCTTCAAGAATACCTGTCTGAATTTTACCTGGGAATAAATTTTAAAATAATTATCAAAGTCATGGAACATTCAGATGGTTTGCCATAGCATTCTAATCAGTGTAGTTACACACAAAAAGGGAGAGTGTATTAAACTTGGATAAAAAGGTATTTTTAAATTAAATCTTTGGTCATAGAAATGTAGATATTTGTCATAGAATTGTTTAGTCACTATGCCTTAATCCGAGATTATAAAACTTTTTTCATAAAAGATAAAAACATGCGTTTGACATACAAGCCATACAACCCACCGTGTAATGCATACTAAGAACATCCCCTTTGCGAGATTTGATCTTGCACTTGTCAGCATCAACTCTTTTCTTTATGCCAATCTGTAGTTTCTTCTTGGAATCTTTTGTGTCCTTGGCTACAGCGATGCCCAGAACAACCAGAATCATGGCCACAGAACACATCAGTGCGTGGAGCTGCATCTTCTATGGTGTGTTTCCTAAAGAACCAGACAGAAGAGCTCTTATCAAGTCAAAACAAAGTGACTTGGTATTGACTACGACACAGTGACTAACATATCAGTTTACATAGTTGTTATAAAGAGAGCTACATCAGAGTTCTTAAAAGCAGTCATAAGTACTCATAACAGCTTTTATAGTTTACATTTGGACTCTCAATAACCCAGTCTTTCTTGTCCACTTGCCATCCATACAGGAGAAACTTCCACAAAGGTAAATATAAAGATATGAGAAAATACTTAGCAAAGCTACATTGGAAAAATGCTGAGGAATAAGACCGCAATTGAATGTTGGAACATTCTAAAATACGAAATTGAGAGTATCATTGATAAATTTGTCCCACTGAAAAAAAAACACTTGTCAAAACAAAAGAAGCTATTAGAAAAATAGCGTTCAAGCAAACTATGTGGAGGGTTTATAGACACAAGAGGCACTTAATGCAGCTACGACTGAAATTAGAAAATGTAAAAGAAGGTATGAGCAAATATTAGCACGTAAAAAAAATTACAGTGAGAGTTTTTATGCATACGTCAGGCGTAAACAAAACGTACAAAATAAGGTTGGAAAATTAGTGGAAATATAATATCACAAGGTTTTTTAATGGCGGAAGACCAAAATGAATACTTCAGTTCAGTGTTTACCAGTGGGGATATAAGTTCATTACCAGTTCCAGGTGCTAAATTTCAGGAGGCTAAATCGGACAATTTAGGGCAGTTAATTATAACTACAGAAATGATAGCTAAGAAAATAAAGGTAATGGAGGATAACAAATCATCTGGAGTGGTTGGAATACCTCCAAAACTACTATTAGAAACAGCAGAACAAATTAGTATACAACTTGCAAGTGTTCAACTTGTCACTAAAAGAGGGAGTTGTTCCTTTTGAATGGAAAGAAGCAAATGTTATATTTTTTGGAAGAAATCACTAAGTGGATAGACGAGGGATCACCAGTGTATATTTGATACAAACCCTACACCAATCGTAATTCGATATCGTATTGTGTTGCCTACATGTAAGAGGTGTTCATATGCCAAATTGCAACGTCGTAAGTATTGTAGTTTTTCTAAAATAAGAAATTAAGCATAATTTCCTGGTTATTAATGAAAATGCAATCTCAACAAATGTTTGTTTTTGTGTCGAAATTTACAGTTTTTCACTGGCGTTTTACATATTGTTGACAAAACATGAAACATGGCCATTTGTAATATAGACACGTCCCCTTAATTTGCCGTCGCAATTGGGCGGGGTCACCAGGTCACATATAGCTGGTTCGAACATTGTAGCAACATGTTGGCAACACGTTACAGCTTGACCACCGCCTGGGGCCTACCACTACGCCTGGAAATAGTCAGTCTATATTTCGTTTTGAAACTTTCATGACTATGAAAATCATTTCTCTTACAGAACATTATTCACACCAATTTTGCACGAGACTGATCATTTGTATTGTGTATTAACGCTACTGTGAAAGACATTCCCGGCGTGGTGAATATATTTTCGGTGTTGCAATGCTTCTCTGCCATTAGATTTTTGTGAACATTTAGTTTTTCAGACATTATATTTGATTTTTATAGATTATTATTATAATAGATTTGTAAAAAAAAATGTCATGTGAGAATGTCAGCGGGACATTAAAAATAAAAAACAATAAACCGCTTTAAAAAAAATTCACCAAAATGTGGTTGATGGATCCATAAACCAAAAAATAAAAACCGTCGCCTTATTCTTAATATATATATATATATATATATATATCAATGACTTAGACAACAATATAACAAGTAATGTACTGAAATTTGCGGATGACACAGAATGTTTAGAAGGGTTAACAATGATGGTGATAAACAACATTTACAAAACGATCTAGATAAATTAGTTAAATGGTCTGAGAAATAGCAGATGTTATTCAATATTTGGAAATGTAAATGCCTACATACAGGACATGGGAACTTGGATGTAAACTATAAAATGGGAGATACTGTTCTAGGTATTACACTGGTCACATTCGGATATTATCTTTGCCGCTTGTAATTATTTGTTTGGCACTATTTCACAATGATAATTAATTATTTCCTTTCATTGTGTGTTGTTAACACAGAGAGTGAGACATCACATACTATGTATAACATCTCATCCCACACCATACTCAAGTAAAGAAATGTTTGAATCTTTCTTACAGACAACTGTAAGTTTTATGGATTGTGCACATATCTCTCTCCATTATGTCAATGACATTAATGAGAGCATGCTGCACAATTAATGTGTCCAACTGGTTTATCATTATGTGATTGGGGTAATTTATAATATTATAATTTTTATACTATTAACAGTTTGTGCCTGTGTTTGTCTGTTCCCTCATATTCCTGTAAGTTTCGCATTTATGGAGCTAACATTTTGTAGGTGTGCTCGGTGGTCTTGGGTATACGATTGTTCATACATTAAACAAATTCCGAGATCCCCCTGGGGATCTTACAAAGAAACTTATGCGGACATTTAATGTAGATTATGTAACTTAGAACAATAGCAGTTCCGACTTCCGAGTTACATACAATTACTCGCAACGATATGATTGTTTTGTATGATTGTTCCGAGTTACGTGATCTACGTCAAACAGCCACATAAGTTCCTTTGTACGGTATGAATACTTTGTGAAACCAGCAGTGGTAGATGATTTTGAAGCATGAAGTTGTATCCATCATTGCCATTGACAAAGCCCGTTCAAAACTTGACTGGGTAGTGCAAGGAGTCATAAGCTCTGGCAGTGGCTGCCTGTTCCCCAGCCAGGTAACTTGGTTAGTATAGTAGGACTAGGTGTATAATTTAGTGTTGGTTCTGTAGGCTGTTTGATTTTTGGTCACAATAAAAAAATATTATTTGAAATCACTATGCCAAAATTTCATTCATAAAAATTTAACTTCAATGTTTTATATTACAATTGTATTAACTATAACCATATTTTTGCCCATTTATTGTTTGGTTAATTGATATTGCAATGTTACTATATAAGTAACAACAGATTGGTGGCCACATTGCTATTATTGGCATAAATAATTTTTTATTTTGGCGTCTTAAAAAAAGAAGTACTTAACAGATATTAAAACTGTTTTCTGATCTCCGTTTCTCATGGATGCTACCATATCATAAAAATATAAAACAAAATGGATCAGCAATTTTCAATGGCAAGGCATTAATTCAACTTGCAGGTGACCTGACAGTCACTGCGAGCTATCATCGCTCATCCGTTGAGAACTTGAGCTGCTCTCCGACTCTGTTGTTTAATTATTTAATCACACACCATTGAGTATAAAGCAAAACATGCATGTTGTTCTCCGTTTTACCTCTTATTCATTATATATTCGTAATATTACCCACAACAGTACCTAAAACGAGGAAACCACAAAACGCCAACAATTCTTTCCAACACGTTTCTCGCGTTACACCTCCCTTTTCAGCAGTGGTGGCTCAAGGAATTAACATTACAGCCGTTACGCCCTCTACCGTATAACTGTCCCAACGGCTGTGAAGGCGGACGACGGCTGCAACAGGACAGCCCCCGGTCGTCCTGGCTTATCATGCCACCGGGGTACGGACATCTTCTTGTCAAGTTTGTGCGGACGCCTCACTTCCTCACACTTAGCCTACCTCACACTAAATAACATCACGCGCAGGCTTCTGCCAAGGGCCCACTATCAGGGAGTAGACCACGGTAGAGAATTGCATCGGTGGCCATGTTAACGTTTTGTCTGATTATAGGAAAACGTGACCATCAAGAATTCTGAATTTTTTTCACACAACTGCCATCATATCATTGACGTGCTGACCAAGTTTTGCTAAAATCACATAACTCCAACTCTTTTAAAACGCCCCGACGTGCGATGCCCGTCAATTTTGAAGAAAAAAATAGCCATGTATTCATGCGCCCACGTGGCACATAGCAGAACAATTCCCATAAATCCATCCGCCTGTTTAACTGAAAAACATGCACCATTTCACAGCCAATAGCTTCTACAAACAAACTTGTGAATATGCCTGCTCAATTGCACCGATGTCACATCATATGAATTGTTTAAATTCACATATCACAATTGAATACGCCCTACATTCGTGTGAAACAATAAACAGGAAGGTCAACTGTGGTCCTTCCCCTGGCACCATCAAAGACATACGGCGGTGGACGAGTGGCAAGGATAGGATATGACATTGGAATCGCTGCCTTGAGCGAAACACGCTTTCCCGAAGAAGGGCAGCTCAGAGAAGATGGCGGTGACTACACCTTCTTCTGGAAAGGAAATTAAGCCAGCCGCAGACCGTCGCATACACAGAGTCGGCTTCGCCATCAACAATAAGATCGTCAGCCAGTTGGCTGAATTCCCAGTTGGCATCAACGAAAGCCTGATGACTCTACGCCTGCACCTAAACAACAACAACCGACTAGCTACCACCATCAGCGTCTGCAGACGTGACTGCAGACGGTGGAACAACATCATCGGCAAGGAAGGAGTTGGAAAGGCTAACTCAAATGGCATCCTCCTGTTAAGCAAGTGCGCAGAACACGACCGTGTGATCACTATCACGCTGTTCCGACAGAGGAACATGTACAAGACGACATGGATGCACCCGCGATCCAAACATTGGAACCTCTTGGACTATGTAATTGTTCACTCCCGTGACCGAAAAGATATCCGCATTACACGGGCCATGCGTGGAACTGTTGCCTGATCAACGGATCATCGCCATCGCAGATGTCCAAAGACCAGCAAGAAGAAGTTCAACATCAAAGCCCTCCAAGACCCTTACAAAAGAACAAAGTTGCAAGAGTGTCTCTCCACTCGAGTTTTTGATCTCCCTTCAGCTGACGCCAACGTTGAACAGCAGTGGGATGCACTTAAGTCAGCCATCCACAAAGCTTGTACTGAAACAATCTGCCACACCTCACGCAAGCACTGAGACTCGTTTGACGAGAACGATATTCAAAACCTCCTTGAACGCATGCATGTGTCAAAATGACATTACTTCTCTGCAGAAGCGGAAGGAACACCAGCACACCAAAGCTGAAACCCAACAGAAGACCAGTGACATTAAAAACAAGTGGTGGGAAGAGAAAACCAAAGCGATCTACGGCCTTGCTAACCAACATGACATGCGGAACTTCTTCCAAGCGACGAAGGCTCTCTATGGGCCGAGCTCAATGGCGACACTCCTCTCCGGTCTCAAGACGGGACTCACCTGAAAGGTGACACTGCCATCCAGCAACAATGGAAGGAACATTTTGAGCAGCTCCCAAACCGGGAATCTATGGTGACAGACGACCCTATCCTGTCTATCCCACAACACTCAGAGAGAGGATCGTAGACATCCCGCCAACCCGGAAAGAGGTCCAGCCACAATGCAAATGAAAAACAATAAAACTTGTGGTCCGGATGACATCCCTGCAGAAATCCTCACGTTTGGTGGCGAGAAGCTCGCAAACAGATTTTATGAACTTATCAGCAAGATATGGCATGACAAGGAAATTCCACCAGACCTCAGAAATGCTAACATCGTCACCATCTACAAAAAGGGAGATAAACCAGACTGTGGGAAGTACCGAGGCATTGCCGTATTATCTATTGCTGGGAAGATATTCGCCCGAGTTCTCTTGAATCGCCTGCTCCCGCTAACCGAAGAGATGCTCCCTGAAACCCAGTGTGGGTTTAGACCATATCGAGGAAACACCGATATGATCTTTGTGGCCCGACAAATTCAGGATAAATGTCGGGAACAAAACCAGGAAGTATTCATGGCCTTCATTGACTTGGCCAAGGCCTTCGACTCCATCAATCGTGAAACTCTTTGGACAGTCTTGTCCAGGATTGGGTGCCCTGTCAACTTCATTACCATCCTGAGACTTCTTCGTGACAAAATGACTGCAACCGTCCTCTTCAATGGACTGAAACGGAACCTTTCACCATCAGAACAGGGGTTAAACAAGGATGCGTTATAGCACCGACCTTTTTCCCCACGGCGTTGAACCTGACTACCGGCTTGATGGGAGGCTATTTAACCTGAGTCGTCTCAAGGCCAAGACAAAAGTGATGAAGACTGCCGTCACAGACCTTCAGTATGCTGATGACTGTGCCATCCTGCAAATGAAATTAAGAACTACCGCCCGATGTCAAACCTCAGCTTTGTTTTTTCTCGACCCATTCCAAAGTGCATATCGCCCACATCACATCACCGAGACTGCTCTTGTCCGTATTCACGACGACCTCATATCCAGACGCTTGATCATCGCGGCATTCGACACCGTGGATCATGCCATGCTACTGCTGCAGATGCATTCGATCGGCATACAAGGTCCGGCACTAGCACGGCTGACGTCTTGCCTGTCCAACAGGATGCTGGCGATAAAAATCGGCAATGCCATTATCTTGTCAACTACAGTTATGTTGTGGTGGGCCGCAGGGGTCAGTTCTTGGACCCCTGTTGTTTACTATAATACTACATGCCTATTAGTGCGATATTCGCCAATCATAACGTTAAATATCACTTGTTCGCTGACGATACGCAGCTGTACGCGTAATTCCCTCGTGACCAACCCTGCCAGGTAGAGGATGCTTATGAGGCGCCGTAGCGGCCAAAAGGGTGATGAAACGGCAAAACCTGTTGAGTCCTGCAAGAACCGTCGAGTTCTGTACGACCCGTCGAGTTCTGTAAGACCCGTCGAGTCCTCCTAGAACCGTCGAGTTCTGCAAGAACCGTCGAGTTCTGTAAGACCCGTCGAGTTCTGCAAGAACAGTCGAGTCCTGCAAGAACCGTCGAGTTCTGCAAGAACCGTCGAGTTCTGGAAGAGCCGTCGAGTTCTGCAAGAACAGTCGAGTCCTGCAAGACCCGTCGAGTCCTGCAAGAACCGTCTAGTTCTGCAAGAACCGTCGAGTCCTGCAAGAACCGTCGAGTCCTGCAATTAAGACCCATCGATTTCTGTAGAATGTGTTGTGACGTAATGCCGCAAAAACGTAATATACTACCCACATAAAAGTTACTAAACTTTTCCATAACAGAGTAATTGATATTCACTTTTCATGAATCACTCACAAAGGACAATGAATGGAAAAAATCATGGAAATGATACCAACGTAAACGTACTTAAAAGTTAAATTTACATTTAAAACGACAATGCCATGAGACGGCCTGCAGAATACATAGCAAGTTCAGTGCAATATTCCGGGTGAGCTGTTTTGGTTTAGTGATAGAGGATCCCGGGTTCAATTCCTGGTATGTCCGATTAAACTTTTTCTCGTTTAATGTTACTATTATTATTTTATCAATTATATTTAGTGCAATATTCGCTTTTGTTTAATTTCTATGTGTAGTACTATTTAAATGTGTAGTATACTCATTATTTCTAAGTGTGGCTTAGTAGCGACTTAATTAACAACTAAACTGGTTATGACGTTAGCAAATAGGATGTGCAGCTAGAAGCTATTTTATCAACAACATTTAAATAGTTTTTGCAATGTATGCCTTTTTAAAATAAATAATATAATGTGATCCGTTATGAAAGTATCACCAATGATCATATTTTGAGGTTAGGTGCATACATTAAAACATTTAGAAACCTTTATTTCAGATGAAGAAGGTGAAGAATATTTTTTTTACCCGTCATATATTTCACATAATACATATGTATATATATATCCATGTGGAATTATAATTTTACACAATACAGGTGTATACGGGTGTAAATAAACCTGTTATATAGGGCCTATTAAGGTAATTAAACAAATAGGGTCAGGAGACTCCTCTTAGTCTTTGATAGTCGCTATCGAGGAGCCACCTTACAAATTAAAATTAAACTAATTTGGAAAAAATAAAGTTTATTGTACTGAGCATGTAAGCTGTGTGTATTAAGTTTTTCGTTAACAACAGTTGGAATATTATTAAGTAAAAATGGTAAATTATGCCGAAGACATTTCCTTGCAAATTCGTGTTAAGTTTTATAAGTATATATTTCATTCTTGATTCGTGTGTCATAATTATATATGTAATAGTTGAAGATTATCCTCCAGTTTTATAAATAAAATTCGGCGGCCCGCCTAATAACGCGACAGCGACGCCGCGACCACCAGCACGTCATGCCCACCCTCATTGTGCTTCACTGGCTGCCGGTCTGATGGCGAATCAACTCAAAGATTCTTCTGTTGACCTACCGCGTGTTACACGATATCGCGCCCGCGTACATTGTTGACATGATCTTGCCGTACATACCAGGGCACCGGCTTCGTTCCGGCGACAGCAATTAACCTACTAACTGTACCAGGCCATGATATGGAACGGTATATGGTCAACGGCTTTTCTCCGTGACGGCACCGCGCCTTTGGAACGATCTGCCGATATATACCCGTGTCGCGGTGACTCACTCGAATTGTTTAAGTCTCAATTTAAGACACACCTTTATAAGACAGCGTTTGTAGATTATTTATAGAACCTCTTTACTGTAACTATTACTTATCGTCACTAACATGGTTGATCTTTTATTGCATTTTATTTGTTAATGACAGTGAACACAACAGCTGATTCACTCTCAGTCTAGTGAGCATACCACTCAGCGCTGTCACCGAGAGCCATTGACCAGGGCGCACCCTGAAACCCATTAGTGTAGACAGCCTGTGTTTGGGACTTTACAGGTCATGGGAGGTGAATTGCCCACCCTATGGAAACTCTGTCGCCCCTGTAGGGTTCAGCCTACTGTTACATTTCCCATTGGTGACCATGTTAACGTTTTGCACGATTATAAGAAAACGGAACCATAAAAAATTCTTAAACTTCTTTCCTGCCGTTGTCAGCATATCATTGACATGCTGGTCGAGTTTTGTCAAAATCACCTATTTCTAACTCTTTTAAAACGGCTGAACGTGCCATACTGTAGTGAACGAGAACGAGGCTGCCGACTTCACTATTTCAAACATTTGGTTCTCCGCTATTTTATACATTTTTAAACTTTACAGTGTTTTAGTTTTAAATTAGTGTTACGCAATATAATATTTAAATGTGCTGTTTTATGTTGACCACAACGTCAGTGTCAAGATAAGTATTTTAACATTAAGTTTTATACTTCGACAGTTATGCGTTAACTGACTACTTTTATTATCGCCCATTCTTGTCGCCGGCACAACACATTTTCTTTGCTTTGGTATTTTTAATTAAACGTTATAATTGTATGCTCTTAATATATTTGCTTCTGTAACATTTAAAATTATTCAGCACGCGATTATGCACTTATAACTCCTAGTTAACATCTAACAGGCCTAGGAGTCACAATTTAGTGATCAGAGTCGGCCCTGGTCAGCATTTCTAATTAAATAAATTAGTCTTGATGAAGTTGATTGTGACTTCTTTCCCAGCAGCTGCACTTAGCCTTACTCATCACTGAGCATATGATTATGTATTTTCTCTTCGTGCTGGTCATTTGTTTATTATCTTTGTCTACATTGTTTAAAGAAAAATGCTATTCTTTTGATGAATATATATACAATACATATAGACACTCTGAAATATTCATCAACAATAGTATACGATTTAGCTTTTCACAAACGTCATCTTTACATCTTTCTTGTCTTCGACTATGTACACACAGAAAATGGTCTACAAAATCTGGTTGTAACCCATCATTTAGACTGTCTATCATCCTCCTTCTTGCAGGTGATATCTCAATAAATCCTGAACCAAAAACATTTCAAAACATGCGCTTTGCCACTACTAATGTTCGATCTGTACGTCATAAATCTGCTGCCCTTTCTGATCTGATATTATCTAAACACATAGACATTTTAGCTTTGACAGAAACATGGCTATTAGCATCTGATACATCAGCCTGTCTTGCCGATATTTGCCCAAATGGTTTTTGCCTATACCATCACCCCCGTCGTTCAGGTAGGGGTGGTGGAGTCGCATTCCTTGTACCTGAAATATATAAAGTAGAAATTATTCATACACCTCAATACCAAAGTTTTGAGGTAATTTGTATTGTTATAAAGCATTCATCCTTATCTGCTAATTTTATATGCATCTACCGTTCTCCTGCAAGCACAAATACATTCTTTGATGAATTTCCAGATTTCCTTGAAACCACCTTACAATTCCAAGAAGACATTTACATGTTTGGAGATTTCAATATCCACCTTGATCTACCATGTCCAAATACTAGATCATTCATGGATGTCCTTCAAACATATGCATTACATCAACACGTTTCATTTCCTACACACGTTCATAGTCATTGGCTCGACCTGTTTATTACTAGATCTACCTGCACTAACATTAAAGCAATATTCCCTACTGATGGTTTATCAGATCACCTTTGTGTCATTATCGATTTGTGGTTGCAAGTTGGTTCAAGATCTAGAAAAAAAATTATCACATTTCGACCAATAAATAAAATTAACATAAATACCCTTCATGAGGATCTAGCAAATTCTGATCTTTTGATCAAACCTAAATCTACACTATGCGAGCTTGTTAATCAGTACAATGAAACATTAAGTAAACTTCTGGATAAACATGCTCCGAAACAAACCAAACGTGTACAAGTTCGCCCTCCATCACCATGGATGTCTAATGATATAATTGTAGCAAAACGTCGTCGTCGATATTTTGAAAGAATTTGGCGACGAACTCGTTCTCCAATTGATCGATCCCGTTATACTAAACAGCTACATATATGTAATCACATGATGTCAAAAGCAAAGTCTGATTACTATATACATTTTATCACAACAAATTCTGAAAACCCTCGGCAGATGTGGAAATCTGTAAACAAAATTCTACATCGGCAGAAATTAAAAGCACTGCCTGAACATTCTTCATTGGATACATTGTGTAGTTCTTTTTCAAAATACTTTACAGATAAGATTGCTCGTATTCGATCAAATTTTTTCATTAATAATAATGACTATGATTTCCCTGAACCGCCACTTTCTGAAAAAACACTACAGAGTTTCACACCTGCAACTACTAATGAAGTTCTCATCATTATTAAAAAATATCCTAACAAATCGTGTGATCTTGACCCATTTCCAACACTTCTACTAAAAAGCTGTATCGATCAACTCATCTTTCCCATTACTTCTATCATAAACCTTTCAATGCAGAGTGGAGTTGTTCCACAGGATTTCAAACAAGCTCTTGTAAATCCTCTTATTAAAAAACAAACTTTGTGCAAAGATGACCTAAGGAATTATCGTCCTATCTCTAATCTCAGTTTTCTGTCAAAAATATTGGAAAAAGTAGTTGCTAATCGCCTTCATGAACATATTTACAACCATCGCTTATCAAATGATCTACAGTCTGCATATAAACGATTCCATTCTACTGAAACAGCTCTTCTCAAGATACACAATGATATAGTTGATAACATGGACAATGGCAAAGTCACAGCACTCACTTTACTTGATCTCTCAGCTGCTTTCGATACAATCGATCATTCAATCCTTTTACAACGCCTCCATAGATATTTTGGAATTTCTGGCCCAGCTCTTCGGTGGTTCAAATCATTTTTATCAGACAGATATCAAAGTATTAACATATCTGGCACATTATCTAGCCCACAACATCTACCATTTGGAGTGCCACAAGGATCCGTCTTTGGCCCTGTTCTGTTCAGCTTATATACTACATCGCTCAGCCAAGTTATTGCTAATCGTAATCTCAGTCATCACCTTTATGCTGATGACACACAGGTTTACATATCACTTTCACAATCAAATGCACAAGAATCTCTTTCGACTTTTAGTGATTGCCTTACTGATATCTTGTCGTGGATGGAATCAAGTAAGCTAAAGCTTAATCCAGATAAAACAGACCTTATTATTATTGGCACTAAACAACAACGAAATAAAGTCATCAACCATTTTCCTGTTAAACTGCTTGGCAGTGATACATTCTGTTTCTATCATATTCGTGATCTTCGTCGAATTCGGCGTCACATATCTACATCTACTGCTAAAACAATATCAACGGCACTAATTAGCAGCCGTCTTGACTATTGCAATTCACTACTAAACAACATTGCTAAAAGAGACTTGGCTAAACTCCAACGAGTACAAAATAGTCTGGCACGTGTGGTTCTCAGGGCGCCTCGGTTTTCACCGTCACTACCACTACTTAAACAGTTACACTGGCTTCCAGTTTCTTATCGAATTATTTTAAGCTGTCCACTCTTGCATATCGTGCTCTATCTACACAACAACCATTCTACTTGGCTAGTCTCCTGCATCTTTCAAATATCCCTAGGCAGCTAAGATCATCAGTTTCACAACAACTTATTGTACCTAAAACAAAACTTAACTTGGGTAAACGTGCTTTCTCTGTCGCTGCGCCTAGGGTCTGGAATGAACTCCCTATCGCTTTGAAAACATCCGAAACTATTGCTATTTTCCGTAAAAAACTCAAGACATATCTATTCCAAATTGCATTCCCACCATAAATGTTCGGTTGTCCCTCGTTCTGATACTGACTTTTGCGCGTCCTTGTTTACGATTACGCCTACTGATTCTGTTTTGTTGCGCCTCTGAGCTCAGGTTCCTGAGGATATAGGCGCCATAGAAGTCAATTATTATTATTATTATACCCGTCAATATTTACCAATTTCTGCATAAATTACTACGCACACGTGCCTTGTGGCGAAAAAATTCCAAAAAATCCTTCCGCCTATTTAAATCATCTAAAAATCCACGGTTATACTGCTAACATGTTCTACCAGCAAACTTGCCAATGTGTCTGCTCATATGCAGTTATGTCAGATGATATGATTTTTTGAAAACTACACATATCTAAAATTACTGTGCCCTACATTCCAGGAAGTCTAACTATTATATTTCTTGTACAGCGCATCGATCCGCCATGCGGGAATTAGCGCTATAGAAAAATATTATTATTATTATTAGTTACAGGAGATAGTTAATTCACACCCTTGGGAAACATCTACGCTGAGCAACATAGTTTTGTTTATGTTACCTAGCAGTAAGAGTCTGTGTATCTAACTGATTATGATAATAGTTTCATGTAACACGTAGTTGTATATCAGTTTAAATGACATTGTCATGTATTACTAGTTGACCATATAATTATCTAAACTTGTAATAAAAACCGAGTAGGAAAACAGTGTTCTGCCGAGTGATCTGTCCTACAGCAATGACATGGCAGCTTCCACAGAATAGAACAAAGAACTCGATCTATGAACGTCTGACTACCTGAGTCTCATATTAGACGCAACGAGGTATGTAGCAAACTAATGAATAACCAAGAATCACTTAGAATGGATTAGTATTACAAATGTATGGAGTTTTCACGGTGTTACGCAATAAACATCAGTATCTCAACCAAAAGACGAAGTTGTTTTCAATATGGGGCCCGAGGCTACAGTGAAAACTCGACGTCTTCCGAGAACGATGACGCCGACGTGAGATGACAACGACCCAAGACTTCTGATGGACGACGATTACGTAAGACGTCCTGCATAGAACCCCATCGACAGTGATGATATTCGCCGACTTCGAGTGACTAGACTGTAACCAACGGTTGCAAGTGTTTACGATCAACCACGAGCACACTCAAATAAGTTGGGTGTGTTATGGTCATAAGGACCATAGGAACAGTCGTAAACAATACAAGAATTGGTTGCAAGTTGTTAGTTAAAGTGAAACTCCTCATAGAGCCGAAGAAGAGGTCACAAAGGTGAACAAGAAGTATAATGAACATTTGATTTATATGTGGTTCATTAGTTTTTGTTAGAAAAGTGGTTTGATATATATTATTTGTACTTGTGTTGCTAATCACTGTTCAAATTGCATATCAGGTGAAGGTGATCAAGGTACATATCAGGTGAAGGTGATCAAGGTACATATCAGGTCAAGTTGATCAAGTTACATTTGTTGGGTGTTGTGTGCTGATCCTTGTTAGCTGCTTAACCTGTGCTCACATAATGGCTAAACTGATAGGGAAGGAAATGACAAATGATCCTCCCCAACACGAAGAGGTGGACCAAGACAACCGCAGCCAACCCTCTGATGAAAGTAGTTAAGGAGAGGAAACGACCAAGCCAAAGAGGTGACCAGCGTGGGAGGGTCACGTGACTTCCGGTTGCAGAGCCTTCTGGGTATCGTGAGCGCCCCCTGGCGGCGACCTATATCCATATGCATAACCCTAGAGCGCCCCCTGGCGACTGGATCTAACCCTAACCGTCGTAACCCAAACTTTTTGACGATTGTAACGTGACCCCAACCTGACCTCATCAGTGGTGACCCCTGACCCTAACGGAGTGACCGCTACCCTAACGTGACCGCTACCCCGGTCCCTAAGGAGCGAGATAATTTTAATTGTACCCCAACGCATTTAACCCCCGGCTCATTGTCGTCCGCGATACCCTATCCGCATTCTATAGCCTACAACTACCCGGTTCGTTGTGGTCCGCGTTACCCTATCTGCATTCTGTAGCCTACATGGATGTGTGTATAAATATTCATCCGTTCGTTATTGTATGTGATAGCAGGGTGAAACCTGGTCTTATTTCTTTTACTAGCGTCGTTAACCAACAAAATCGACACAACACCTCATTGAATGAAGCCACAAAGAAACTTTATTATTTAAAAATAACGATACATCAGATCATAGTAATATAATTATTTAAAAATAGCCATATATCAAATCATATTAAAGCATAGTCATATAAATATTGTTCATTGTTCTTCGCTTTATTTAAAAATATCGATATATCATATTATATTAAAACATAGTGTTCATCGTTCTTCGATCTCAATCGAAGTTCAGGCGTGGCAGTGACCTCCCGCGTCTGTCTATCAGCTTGGTAGGCCGTTGTCGTTGCTCGCCTCGGGCGTTTCATGCATGCAACATCTCTTTTTCCACCCAAGAATCATCCCAAGTTCCGTCATAACGGCAGCCCACATTCGTCTGTGGTCCAAGAAGTCTGCATATTTGTTGCATTCATCATCCCAATTTTCTGTAGCCGGAGGGGTGTCGTAGCCATCGTCGTCGTCGTCATCATTGTCTATGCGCGGTATATAGTCGCGCAACTGCTCCATCACAGCTGGCCAATGTTGTCGATGGAAGCTGAAAAACAGAGTGAAAGACACATAAAAATCGAGCCTTTGTTAAAGGTACATTCGAGACTTTGTTAAAAGTATGCTATATACGTTTCTTAAATAACACATGCGTGTGTTAATAAGCTATGGGAAACCCGAGAGCAACGAAAGGCGTACTTTCGACCCGGCCCGCTAGCGAAGTCGGCTTGATGGTTTTTATCGCTAGGCCGGTGGCAACCGACTAGCAAGCGTGTAGAAAGTAGGCCACGCACAGACGATATCAGTGACCCGACGACCCGGCCCGGCTCGTGGTTTTTATCGCTAGGCCGGCAGCGGCAGCCGACTAACAAGCGGCGTGTAGAAGTAGGCCACACACAGACGATAACAGTGACCCGACGACCCAGCCCGGCTCGTGTGTTTTTTATTAGTAGACTTCTAGCAACCGGCTAGCAGGCGTTGTGAAATAGGCCACGCAGCACAGTCGAATAAAATATGTCTCTTAACGTTAAACTATGTGTTATGTAGATGCTTTTTAAAAGCTTTTAGAAGCATAGGAGTATGTATTAGTTACCAATCGTGCAAACAACGACAGACATTATGTACTTACGAGCGATGCAGTAGTAGGGTCAATGCGACCCCGAGTTCGACGTAGACGACCAGCATATCGGAGCATAGCGCAATGTCAGACAGCATCGTGACGTCAGAAGCAACAACAGCGACGACAGCAACAGAACGAAGGTGAGTGTATAAAGAAATACCTAGTCTGAGAACGGCCTTATATACCAAACGTTAAACAATGCAGACAGCTGACATAAGCCACTATAACACAATAACAAATCTGTCAAAGTCAGAAAGTTATGCAAAAAGAAATGCCAGACAGCCGCTAGGAAACAATAATAATAAAATTTATCGAAGTGGAATGCGAAAAATAACTCCCAAACCCGCTAGAACAATAAGCAATCCCTCACAACGAAAAACATGTTCGTTAAGTCTGTCACAGAAGTGTCAGAGAATGGACGCTGAAACCAAAATCCCATTTATAACGCGTAAAAAACCAAGCCACTGCGTCCTAGACGATCGTCACATCGAATTCCAGACATTCGACGTAGAACAATAAGCAATCCCTCACAGCGATAAGGCTGCCGCAGAAGTGTCAACTAACCGACGCTGAAACAGAAATCCCATTTATCACGCGTAAAAAACCAAGTCAGCGAGTCCTAGACAAACGTTGCATAATATCACCGGTATTAAATACAGTGCATGTAATTTTGAACAACATAAAATCAGAATGAATCGTCCTATATACTTCAGAGGAGGAAACAATTTCCTATCTAACTTCTACGCGTGTCGGATACATGCATGGGGTCATGTTTTAACACCGTTGAAGCTGCGTACATGTACAGGAAATGCATATTTTATGGCGATGCCAAGACGGCGGAAAAGATGCTAGCCACACGAACCGGACTACATGCGAAATACCTTAGCAAGACCATTCGAGAGAAGGAGCATTTACATGCACAATGGAACAAACAGAGACGATCTGTAATGACCGCGTTAGTTGCGATTAAATTTCGCGACACGACACTACGCAAACGATTGTTAAACACACATCCATCGCCGTTAATGGAATGCGTGAGAAGCAAGGAAGGATTCTGGAGCATGTTCACCTACACAGGACAGCCTGGACAGAACGTATTGGGTCAGATACTCGTGAATTGTCGCGAGTTCATTCGAAAAAACCAGACGATGAGAATGTGTGCTCGTCAACAACGCCCAGACGATAGGAATGCGCGTCGATAGCGCAACGCATACCATCGCCCCACAGCTGGCCAGATAAGAAAGGCGCGCCATGCAAGCGCACCCGCTATATAAGAGACTCGCAGCTCTAACTGCCATAATCAACTCGCACTCTCGATCGATCGACTGCCTCCTGTCTCGTATATCACGCTCAAGTCTTCGAAGTCATGTCCGCACAGCAGTTCGCAGAAGAACACCAGCAGATGATGAATCTGACACGATTACAGTCAGAGGTAAGTGTTGGAACTTACAAATTTGCAAGACCGTTAACTATAGTCGCTTGTGCCACGCAAGAGAAATACGTTGTTTATATATAATGCTCGCAGTGTCCCAAAGGCGTCCAGCAGCATAACAAGGGCTACTATTGTCCAGTTCATAAATGGCAGAGAGCTCCTGTGTACAGGTACAACCTGCGTGTCCTCCTGCAGGATTGGATCGGCACAGAAATCTGGGTCAGTTTGTTTAACGAAGTGGCAGCGAAATTACTGGGTTTCGCCGCTAACGGCTACGTCGCTATGACGTCAGACGAAGACCGATCGGCTGCGCTGTCGGTGCTGAGGGGGGCCCGTGTCATGGCGACCATTAAAAAACGCATAAACAACAACTACGTCAACTACAACGTGTCAGAGCTGGAAGAACTAGACGGAGCATTCTCTTTGTAGAAGGAAGACAAAGAGAATGCCGCCGTCGAAGCCAGCACTGTCAACAACACAGGCGCCGATGAAATAACCATAAACAAAAAGGTACAGGAGTGGTTAGATGCATATGAAGATCGTAATCTATTGCCATCCTCACCATCCATCACTTCCTCTACCGAACCGACTCTGTTTATAGCAGACGAGCATACTGCTGTAAGTAACGATGCAGCTATTGTCATAAGCAGCAGCAGCAGCAGTAGTAGTAACAGCGGCAACGATGATATGCAGGTGACGGTAATGAACATAGACAGAATTTGGAATCGTGCGGAAGCCATGATGAATCAAAATACCTTCGACGCAGCGGTAGACGCGAGCTCTGCTAGTGGGAGTGTTCTATTAGTAGTGATGAAACAGGTGTGTCTTTTTTCCTATCTGTAGATAAGCACCGGTCTAAGCCAACTGCGGGAGGCATAAGAGGAGAGGACGACGAAGCCAGCGGCGGCGTCGCGCAAGCGAATTACGCCGCCGTTGGCCAACAACGATCTGCGGTCGGTGTTGCGTAAAAAAAAGACGACTGGCAGCACCATTAATGACGCCACTGCCTCCACCCCCACCGCAGTTGCAGACGCCGACGTCATCGCAGTTGCAGACGGTGACGTCGCCAATGACACCACAACCCCCACCGCCGGCGTTCCTACTGTCTCCACCGCAGTCGCAGACGCAGACGTCATCGATGGTGGCGCCACCACCACCACCACCACCGTCAATGTCAACACCATCATCACATCAGACGTCGTCACCAGTCTGCTAACGATTCGAAGACAGTCCGGCATCACCAACGTCGTCGCCGCAACCGTCAACTTCAACATTCAGTCCACCGTCACCAGCGTACCATCCTTTCCAATACAGTCCGGCATCACCGACGTCTTCACCCTCATCGTTGCCGACTCCGTGCGAGTGCTGCTGTTATCAATACAGTCTGGTATCACCAACAGCCGCATCGCCCATACCGCTCCTGACCACCGAACAATGCAATATTATGGTAGAGGAGGCTATGACCCACTTCATAATGAATAAATCCGCATGTACACCTCTGACAGTCGCCAAAGCCACCCAGGCCATATGCACTGAGGTGGCCGAGAGTATGCTGTCGGAGGACATGCATACATTCTTAAGACAGACGATTAATTGCATCAATCCTTGGTTACTCTGACCACACAGACACGCACACACACATACACACACAAAGACACAAACACACAGACACACACACACACACACACACACACACACACACACACACACACACACACACACACACACACACACACACACACACACACACACACACACACACACACACACACACACACATACACACACACACACACACACACAACCACACACACACACACACACACACACACACACACACACACACACACACACACACTGGGTCATATAGGGCGCTGATACAGTCGCCAGGGGCGCGGGGATGGTAATACACCTTTTTCCGCGTAATTAACCTTTTACAAGTAATTACGCGCCCCTGCGCCCTCTGGCGACTGTATCAGCGCCCTCTGGCGACTGGAGCTAACCCTAACCCCTGAGCGCCTAGCTAACCCTAATCCTAACCTTAAACCGAAACCCTAACCCTCGCTCTTATACATTGACATCATAACCCTAACCCTAACCCATAACTAACCCTAACTTCAATGGTTATGTCTTTATGGAGGTTTGTGTACGACTATATAGTGTGAGGTGGTGTCAAATATTTTCAGGTCTATAGACAGAAGGTGACGGCCGTGCGGGCGTGGGGGTGATCAGATGGCTATACTCGTCTTATTACTCTATGGTAGGGGTGGTGAGGTGTGGAAACCAGAAAGTAATTACTACATTCGACTCACTACTACTCTATGGATCGAGGTATGTATCAGCAATTCTAGCTGCCACCCTAACCCTAACGGTGTAACCCCAACTTGTTGTGGGTTGTATAACCCTAGAGAGCCTGCAAAAAGTGTCACCCCAACATGTTGTCGGTTGTATAACCCTAGATAGACTGCACCGAGATAGTGCTGTTTGCACAACGCTACCAGTAATGGACAAAAGTAGCAAAACGGTGGACAAACTAATAAAATGGCGGACAAACTAACAAAATGATAGACAAAACTAACAAAACGATGGACAAACTAACAAAATAGCGGACAAACTAACAAAAATGATGGACAAAACTCACAAAATGGCGGACAAACTAACAAAATGGAGGACAAACTAACAAAAATGATGGACAAAACTAACAAAATAATGGGCAAAACTAACAAAATGGTGGACAAACTAACAAAATGGCGGACAAACTAACAAAAATGATGGACAAAACTAACAAAATGGCGGACAAACTAACAAAATAATGGTCAAAACTAACAAATTGGCGGACAAACTAACAAAAATTATGGACAAAACTAACAAAATAATGGACAAAACTAACAAAACGGTGGACAAACTATCAAAATGGCGGACAAACTAACAAAAATGATGGACAAATCTAACAAAATGGCGGACAGACTAACAAAATAATGGTCAAAACTAACAAAATGGTGGACAAACTAACAAAATAGCGGACAAACTAACAAAAATGATGGACAAAACTAACAAAATGGCGGACAAACTAACAAAATGGTGGACAAACTAACAAAATGGCGGACAAACTAACAAAAATGATGGACAAAACTAACAAAATGGCGGACAAACTAACAAAATAATGGTCAAAACTAACAAAACGGTGGACAAACTAACAAAATGGCGGACAAACTAACAAAAATGATGGACAAAACGGTGGACAAACTAACAAAAGGATGGAAAACTAACACATTGGCGGACAAACTCACAAAAAATGATGGACAAACTTACAAAATGGCGGACAAACTTGGTGGGGTGGTGTATCATAAGAAGTGAATGATGTGCGCGGTGGTGTTGGTGGTATATCATAAGAAGTGAATGATGTGCGGGGTGGTGTATCATAAGAAGTGAATGATGTGCGCGGTGATGGTGGTGGGATATCATAAGAAGTGAATGATGTGCATGCGTGTGCGGAGTGATGAGTGATACGACGTGTTCCTATGACAACGGCTACTATTGTTCACTATGTCAAAATTAATATCATTGACTACGGGTTCCCTTTCAACTATGGAGGGGTGTCACTTGCAGGAATATAACAATGACAACACGTTCCATTCCTTTTATCACTTTTATTAAATAAAATACGATAAAGGAAAATAAAATATATAAATTTACTACAATACGATATAGCCACAACACGAAAATAATACTAACTAAGTCTACAGGAAGACTATGACCCAGTGTGTGTGTGTGTGTGTGTGTGTGTGTGTGTGTGTGTGTGTGTGTGTGTGTGTGTGTGTGTGTGTGTGTGTGTGTGTGTGTGTGTGTGTGTGTGTGTGTGTGTGTGTGTGTGTGTGTGTGTGTGTGTGTGTGTGTGTGTGTGTGTGTGTGTGTGTGTGTGTGTGTGTGTGTGTGTGTGTGTGTGTGTGTGTGTGTGTGTCTGTGTGTTCAGAGTAACCAAGGATTGATGCAATTAATCGTCTGTCTTAAGAATGTCTGCATCTCCTCCGACAGCATACTCTCGGCCACCTCAGTGCATATGGCCTGGGTGGCTTCGGCGATTGTCAGAGGTGTACATGCGGATTTATTCATTATGAAGTGGGTCATAGCCTCATCTACCATAATATTGCATTGTCCGGTGGTCAGGAGCGGTATGGGCGATGCGGCTGTTGGTGATACCAGACTGTATTGATAACAGCAGCACTCGCACGGAGTCGGCAACGATGACGGTGAAGACGTCGGTGATGCCGGACTGTATTGGAAAGGATGGTACGCTGGTGACGGTGGACTGAATGTTGAAGTTGACGGTTGCGGCGACGACGTTGGTGATGCCGGACTGTCTTCGAATCGGTAGCAGACTGGTGACGACGTCTGAGGTGATGATGGTGTTGACGGTGGTGGTGGTGGTGACGCCACCATCGATGACGTCTGCGTCTGCGACTGCGGTGGAGACAGTAGGAACGCCGGCGATGGGGGTTGTGGTGTCATTGGCGACGTCACCGTCTGCAACTGCGATGACGTCGGCGTCTGCAACTGGGGTGGGGGTGGAGGCAGTGGCCTCATTAATGGTGCTGCCAGTCGTCTTTTTTTTTTACGCAACACCGACCGCAGATCGTTGTTGGCCAACGGCGGCGTCATTCGCTTGCGCGACGCCGCCGCTGGCTTCGTCGTCCTCTCGTCGTATGCCTCCCGCAGTTGGCTTAGACCGGTGCTTATCTACAGATAGGAAAAAAGACACACCTGCTTAATCACTGTCATTAACACCTGTTTCATCACTACTAATAGACCACTCCCACTAGCAGAGCTCGCGCCTACCGCTGCGTCGAAGGTATTTTGATTCATCATGGCTTCCGCACGATTCCAAATTCTGTCTATGTTCATTACCGTCATCTGCATATCATGATCGTTGCCGCTGCTGCTGCTGCTGCTGCTGCTGCTGCTGCTGCTGCTGCTGCTGCTGCTGCTGCTGCTGCTGCTGCTGCTGCTGCTTATGACAATAGCTGCATCGTTACTTACAGCAGTATGCTAGTCTGCTATAAACAGAGTCGGTTCGGTAGAGGAAGTGATGGATGGTGAGGATGGCAATAGATTACGATCTTCATATGCATCTAACCACTCCTGTACCTTTTTGTTCATGGTTATTTCATCGGAGCCTATGCTGTTGACAGTGCTGGCTTCGACGGCGGCATTCTCTTTGTCTTCCTTCTACAAAGAGAATGCTCCGTCTAGTACTTCCAGCTCTGACACGTTGTAGTTGACGTAGTTGTTGTTTATGCGTTTTTTAATGGTCGCCATGACACGGGCCCCCCTCAGCACCGACAGCGCAGCCGATCGGTCTTCGTCTGACGTCATAGCGACGTAGCCGTTAGCGGCGAAACCCAGTAATTTCGCTGCCACTTCGTTAAACAAACTGACCCAGATTTCTGTGCCGATCCAATCCTGCAGGAGGACACGCAGTTTGTACCTGTACACAGGAGCTCTCTGCCATTTGTGAACTGGACAATAGTAGCCCTTGTTATGCTGCTGGACGCCTTTGGGACACTGCGAGGATGATATATAAATAACGTATTTCTCTTGCGTGGCACAAGCGACTATAGTTAACGGTCTTGCAAATTTGTAAGTTCCAACACTTACCTCTGACTGTAATCGTGTCAGATTCGTCATCTGCTGGTGTTCTTCTGCGAACTGCTGTGCGGCCATGACTTCGAAGACTTGAGCGTGATATACGAGACAGGAGGCAGTCGATCGATCGAGAGTGCGAGTTGATTATGGCAGTTAGAGCTGCGAGTCTCTTATATAGCGGGGGCGCTTGCATGGCGCGCCTTTCTTATCTGGCCAGCTGTGAGGCGATGGTATGCGTTGCGCTATCGACGCGCATTCCTATCGTCTGGGCGTTGTTGACGAGCACACATTCTCATAGTCTGGTTTTTTCGAATGAACTCGCGACAATTCACGAGTATCTGACCCAATAAGTTCTGTCCAGGCGGTCCTGTGTAGGTGAACATGCTCCAGAATCCTTCCCTGCTTCTCACTCATTCTATTAACGGCGATGGATGTGTGTTTAACAATCGTTTGCGTAGTGTCGTGTCGCGAAATTTAATCGCAACTAACGCGGTCATTACAGATCGTCTCTGTTTGTTCCATTGTGCACGTAAATGCTCCTTCTCTCGAATGGTCTTGCTAAGGTATTTCGCCTGTAATCCGGTTCGTGTGGCTAGCACCTTTTCCGCCGTCTTGGCATCGCCATAAAAGATGCATTTCCTGTACATGTACTCAGCTTCAACGGTGTTAAAAACATGACCCCATGCATGTATCCTACACGCGTAGAAGTTAGATAGGAAATTGTTTCCTCCTCTGAAGTATATAGGACGATTCATTCTGATTTTATGTTGTTCAAAATTACATGCACTGTATTTAATGCCGG
This sequence comes from Lamellibrachia columna, assembly GCA_963662155.1. NCBI lineage: Eukaryota > Metazoa > Annelida > Polychaeta > Sabellida > Siboglinidae > Lamellibrachia > Lamellibrachia columna. The sequence goes on from OY759262.1 coordinate 4,214,450, forward strand.
TGATATTATGCAACGTTTGTCTAGGACTCGCTGACTTGGTTTTTTACGCGTTATAAATGGGATTTTGGTTTCAGCGTCGATTCTCTGACACTTCTGTGACAGACTTAACGAACATGTTTTTCGTTGTGAGGGATTGCTTATTGTTCTAGCGGGTTTGGGAGTTATTTTTCGCATTCCACTTCGATAAATTTTATTATTATTGTTTCCTAGCGGCTGTCTGGCATTTCTTTTTGCATAACTTTCTGACTTTGACAGATTTGTTATTGTGTTATAGTGACTTATGTCAGCTGTCTGCATTGTTTAACGTTTGGTATATAAGGCCGTTCTCAGACTAGGTATTTCTTTATACACTCACCTTCGTTCTGTTGCTGTCGTCGCTGTTGTTGCTTCTGACGTCACGATGCTGTCTGACATTGCACTATGCTCCGATATGCTGGTCGTCTACGTCGAACTCGGGGCGCGTTGACCCTGCTACTGCATCGCTCGTAAGTACATAATGTCTATCGTTGTTTGCACGATTGGTAACTAATACATACTCCTATGCTTCTAAAAGCTTTTAAAAAGCATCTACATAACACATAGTTTAACGTTAAGAGACATATTTTATACGACTGTGCTGCGTGGCCTATTTCACAACGCCTGCTAGCCGGTTGCTAGAAGTCTACTAATAAAAAACACACGAGCCGGGCTGGGTCGTCGGGTCACTGTTATCGTCTCTGTGTGGCCTACTTCTACACGCCGCTTGCTAGTCGGCTGCCGCTGCCGGCTTAGCGATAAAAACTACGAGCCGGGCCGGGTCGTCGGGTCACTGATATCGTCTGTGCGTGGCCTACTTTCTACACGCTTGCTAGTCGGTTGCCACCGGCCTAGCGATAAAAACCAACAAGCCGACTTCGCTAGCGGGCCGGGTCGAAAGTACGCCTTTCGTTGCTCTCGGGTTTCCCATAGCTTATTAACACACGCATGTGTTATTTAAGAAACGTATATAGCATACTTTTAACAAAGTCTCGAATGTACCTTTAACAAAGGCTCGATTTTTATGTGTCTTTCACTCTGGTTTTCAGCTTCCATCGACAACAGTGGCCAGCTGTGATGGAGCAGTTGCGCGACTATATACCGCGCATAGACAATGATGACGACGACGACGACGACGACGATGGCTACGACACCCCTCCGGCTACAGAAAATTGGGATGATGAATGCAACAAATATGCAGACTTCTTGGACCACAGACGAATGTGGGCTGCCGTTATGACGGAACTTGGGATGATTCGTCCACTTGCACTGGTGGAAAAAGAGATGTTGCATGCATGAAACGCCCGAGGCGAGCAACGACAACGGCCTACCAAGCTGATAGACAGACGCGGGAAGTCACTGCCACGCCTGAACTTCGATTGAGATCGAAGAACGATGAACACTATGTTTTAATATAATATGATATATCGATATTTTTAAATAAAGCGAAGAACGATGAACAATATTTATATGACTATGCTTTAATATGATTTGATATATGGCTATTTTTAAATAAAGCGAAGAAAGATGAACAATATTTATATGACTATGCTTTAATATGATTTGATATAGGGCTATTTTTAAATAATTATATTACTATGATCTGATGTATCGTTATTTTTAAATAATAAAGTTTCTTTGTGACTTCATTCAATGAGGTGTTGTGTCGATTTTGTTGGTTAACGACGCTAGTAAAATAAATATGACCACGTTTCACCCTGCTATCACATACAATAACGAACGGATGAATATTTATACACACATCCATGTAGGCTACAGAATGCAGATAGGGTAACGCGGACCACAACGAACCGGGTGGTTATAGGCTATATAATGCGGATAGGGTATCGCGGACGACAATGAGCCGGGGGTTAAATGCGTTGGGGTACAATTAAAATTATCTCGCTCCTTAGGGATCGGGGTAGCGGTCACGTTAGGGTAGCGGTCACTCCGTTAGGGTCAGGGGTCACCTCTGATGAGGTCAAGTTGGGGTCACGTTACAATCGTCAAAAAGTTGGGGTTACGACGGTTAGGGTTAGCTCCACTCGCCAGGGGGCGCTCTAGGGTTATGCATAGGGATATAGGTCGCCGCCAGGGGGCGCTCACGATACCCAGAAGGCTCTGCAACTGGAAGTCACGTGACCCTCCCATACTGGTCACCTCTTTGGCTTGGTCGTTTCCTCTCCTTAACTACTGATGAAAATGAAGAAGTGGATCAACACGTCCACAGTGAGCCCGCCGATTAAGATGTTGTGCGAAGATGACACCGCAAACGAAAGCTCACTGAAAAGGTGAGAGAAAACAAACTGAAAGAATTAACTACAATATTTTGGAAACTACATGACAAATATGCCTCAGAAACCAACGAAGCGGAAATCAGATTGAGCGGGTATTGCACGCAAGAGACTCTCACAAAAATGAAGTCGTGTCTCGTGCAGGGTTTTCAACAAATTGAAACTATCTACGAAGAATTGAAGAACAAGTCCACCGCTGTTCCTGATCAAAATGTTTGTCTTGGTATAGATCGGCTCAAGGCAGATAAGGATCTGCTTGTAGCTGCGACACTACTCAGAATGACCAATGACAATATATCTCAACATTCATCAAACACAAGATCGACGCAAGCGTCCAAGCACTCGCTTAGATCATCCCAGAGATCGAGACGGTCCGGGTCAACCACCACTTCATCGAAAGCAAGGGCAGCTGAAGCGAATGCCCCAGCTCGCAGGACTGAGTTGGAAGCCCAGAGAGAAGTAGCCAGGAAAGAAGAAGAATTAAATAACCTGGAATTGGAAGAGACGAGCGGAGGCAGACGCTGCAATGCAAAGAAAAAGAAGAACACTTGAACAACAGAGGATAGAAAAACTGCTTCGCATGGAAGAAGCAAAAGTCAGCGTGTACAACAGGGAGGAGCTCGATTGGGAAAGCAAGCAGTCAAACTTGTTTGTAAAGAAGACGCAGCCTGCAATCAACATTGACAGAACACCAACCCAGGTGCAACAGAGAACACCTGTACAGTCATCCCAATCAATCAATGGCCTCTCTGTCCTAGCTGAGACCTTCGCTACATCAATGAGTTTAATTCGTTTGCCAGCGCCAGAGCCAACCGTATTTGATGGAGATTCTCCCAAATAAAACGATTGGAGCAATGCCTTCAAGGCTTTGATCGAAGACAAGAGGATCTCCGAAGGAGATAAAATCCACTATTTGAAGAGGTACGTTAGTGGACAGGCAAGAGAAGCTATAAGCGGCTATTTTCTGTTGAGGAGCGACTCTGCCTTTGAGCAAGCCAAGGCGCTTCTTGAAGAACGCAATGGAAACCAGTTCATTGTCACGGAAGCATTTCATGACAAACTGGAAGCTTGGCCGAAGATCCACGGAAGAGAAGGCAACAGCCTTAGACGGTTCTCTGACTATCTCAACCAGTGTCATGCCGCTATGATGGATATGAAAGGCCTGGAGATCCTGAATGACAACAGGGAGAATCGTAAGCTGCTGCAGAAACTACCCGACTGGGTTGTTAATCGTTGGAGCCGGATTGTTTCAACGTCATGTAAAAGCAAAGGCATGTACGCTTCCTTCGGCCAATTTGCTGAATTCATCATCCCAGAGCAAGAAGAGAAAGAAATGGAGAAAGGCACGACGATGAACGAAAGGAAGAAAAGGAACCATGCAGCTAGGACACTAGCATCAGACACTCGAGACAACGAGTCTCTGTCCTGTTTCTTGTGTAAAAGGAACAGCAATGTCTTGGCCGAATGTCGAACCTTCGGAGTTAAACCTGTCGGAGAAAAACAAGAATTGGTCAAGAAGAATGGACTGTGCATTGGCTGCCTGCAGCACGGACACATGTCCAAAGGCTGCACCCAGAAGAGTACGTGCAAGATATGTCATAAAAGACACTCAACTAGTATCCACATGGAGCAGAAACCAGCGGGTGAAGAATCAATGACAAAGACGCTAGAGAAATCTAACAAGTCGAAGGATGTAACGAAACCCGAGAAAGAAGCATTCTGCAGCAAGGTGTCAAACATTGGAAGTGAGTGTATGTCAACCATGACCAGTTTGGGTATCGTCAAATAGCAGTCCTAGAGATGAATATCTGGTGTATGCGCTGTTCGACACTCAATCAGACACCATACTGGAAGAAACCGCAAACATCTTAGATCCAAACTCGGAAACAGCGACCCTACGGCTGTCAACAATGCCAGCGCGTGACAACGTTATACGTTACCAGAAGCTAAGAGGTATCCAGGTGAGGGGTTACGATTCAGATGTGTTTATCGACCTGCCCATCACATACTCAAGGAACTTTATCCCGACAGACAGATCTCACATCCCGACAACAAATATTGCCAAGGAGTGGCCCCACCTGAGACGAATCGCGCACCTGATGAATCCAATGCAAAACTGTGAGGTAGGACTGTTGATAGGATACAACTGTCCTCAGGCCCTGGCCCCAAGAAGCTACATCACAGGAGAGGGTAATCAACCTTTCGCTATACAGACGGACCTAGGTTGGAGTATTGTGGGGGGCACCGATCCATACGAAGGCGGGGATGCGATAGAACTACTGTGTGAAACATCCAATGATCCTCCCAAAAAGGGTCATGTCACAAGCTTGGTGATCAAACATTGTCACGAGAAGGTGGCACACCAGGGAAGAGGCATGACCGTGAACAAAGTGCGATCTAGAGGATTCTGGATATTAGGAATCAGTTCTGCAGTCTGATCTCATATCTGTAAATGTGTGCAGTGCAGAAGACTCCGTGGTCGAACCCAAGTTCAGAAAATGGCAAACTTGCCGGAAGAAAGGGTGGAACCCTCACCACCATTTATATACTGTGGTTTTGACTGTTTCTGCCCATTCATCGTCAAGGACGGACGGAAGGAGCTCAAGAGATTCGGACTGCTTTTCACCTACATGTCATCCCGAGCAGCTCACATCGAGATGCTTGATGATATGACGACTGATGCCTTCATCAACGCACTACGATGTTTCATCGCCCTACACGGCACAGTGAGGCTAGTACGGTCTGACCAGGGCACCAACTTCATTGGAGCGCAGCACGAATTGGCAAGAGCGTTTAAAGAAATCAATGAAACGAGCGTACAAGTGTTTCTTGAGACACATGGATGTGATTTCGTGCTGAATGTGCCCTCCTATGAAACAAAGAAACATTCACGTGGGAGATGTAGTACTCTTGAAGGAAGAGGACCTTGTGCGAAGCCACTGGAAGTTGGCAGGGTAGTTGAAACAATGCCCAGCAAGGACAATCTTGTGCGGAAGGTGAGGTTGCTCGTGGCTGACGTTCGTATCCCACTTCTGACACCACTTGTAACCAAATTGAACGACTGTTGGATAGTGACAGTGTTTAATTTGTGAAGTAAAGCTTCCAGAGGAAATATAGCACTGAAACAAAGAGTTGCATACCAAAATCACTACTACTGTAACGTTATCATTATAAAATAACAAGGAAAACAGTTGTAATCACAATGCAAAAGCAATGACTTCTATCAATATAAAACATAAGTAACGTGGCCACAAATCAAGATCATTCGTCAACACCCATTTACATCAATGTGACTTTGAATACATGCCGAAATAAACTAGGTTCATATACTCCAATCTATATAGATAATATATAATACTAAGGACACGCAATCCTTTAACAGAGCCGTGTGATTATATTTGCTCGAAACCAGTGAAACCGGGTTGTACTTTGAATAGCATATACATAGGCGATGACAGCATAGCAATACATTCATAAACGTCCAAACAAAGCATTGAAAGTACAAAGGTACACACCCGCAACAATGGCCGAGAATAGTAATATCACAAATGGAGTTTTCTGCTCCCAGCAACTGTAATGAAACAACCAACGCGGCATTACAACCTCTCTAATACATTATCACATTTAGACAGTGCTTGATATATCAGTAATTGTAATTAACAATTAGTTGTATACAGTCTTTAAATGAATGGCAATGTATAACGACAATACAGAGTTACCAAGTACTGCCACGCCCAGCACACCTATTGCCGCCACGCCCTTACCTGAATGGTAAAGTGGCGGCTTCCAAAACATTCAACTTAACATAAAGTTTCACAACTTCTTCTAATAATTTATAAATAAAGCCTCACTATATAAGAATTATAAAAGTGACTCACCAGAGATAAACTGTCAATATACATATACTGAGCCGGGAGAAGGTTGCTTGCGTGTAACAACGTGTGTCGTCTTCTCCGGCCCAGGGCGAACTGCCCAGACTAATTTCTAAAACTCGCTCAGGTTGTTAAACTGGGAGTGACACTGGGCATAGCGCCCCCTAGTGACTAGCCAAACAAATATATAAACAGCTAAATCCACCAGGGTTACATCTAGCCTCACGAAGCAGGGCAATCGAACCAAGAAGGACACATATTTGGAGAGGCCAATTCACAAGCTAACGCTGTTGGTGGAAAACGGAGCAGATGTAGACTCCAAATAGTTGTACTCTGCCCACGGGTGGGAGTGAAGAACTGACTATTTCGTTTCTCAGAAAAAATCACATGTGATTTGGGTGGGAGTGTAAATGACAGTGAACACAACAGCTGATTCACTCTCAGTCTAGTGAGCACATCACTCAGCGCTGTCACGGAGAGCCACTGATTAGTGCTGCATTCACACCTACAGAATTAAAACGGTTTAGCTAAACCGTTTTAGTTAAACCGGTTTACGTTTGAAACCGTTTTAAGGAGGAAATTGGTATGCGCACATGCGCAAGCTAGCATAACAAAATGGCCGACGATACCGTTACCGCCATGCAATTGTCTTTGTTAATGATGTCAGAAGAAGACGTCGTGCCCGTGCTGCAGGATTGCAGCTGCTGCAAACTCTTTATTTTGGAACGTCAGGATTCAGCAGTACGTTCCGACCTCCCCCCCTCGCCCAGCCCATGGTTCAGACGATCTGCAATACGCCGATAAGTCTTATATTTCGGCCGATTCCTTCCAAATCGGCCTGCACACGATCATCTCTCCACACCTCCAATAATATTCGAACTTCCCCATCGTCCCAATTGTCGCGTCGTTGCGTTTCTTTGCATTTTTCTTCGACCGAAGACATGATGGCGCGAAAATGTTGTTTGTTTATGTTTCAAACAGGAAGCGACGAGGCACGAAATACGGTTGCGTTCACACTTGCAACTTAAACCGTTTTACCTAAAACGGTTTAACTAAACCACCTACTGAAGCGGTTCAGCTAAACCATTTTAGCTAAAACGTGTTAGCGCTACATCGCGTTCATACGTGTGTTTTCGGTCTGGATTAGTTAAAACGCTTTAACTAAACCGTTTTAAAGTGTAAGTGTGAACGCAGCATTTTATTTGTAAATGACAGTGAACACAACAGCTGATTCACTCTCAGTCTAGTGAGCACATCACTCAGCGCTGTCACCGAGAGCCACTGACCAGGGCGCACCCCTGAAACCCATTAGTGTAGACAGCCTGTGTTTGGGACTTTACAGGTCATGGGAGGTGAACTGCCCACCCTAGGGAAACTCTGTGGCCCCTGTATTAGTGGCAGGAGATGGTTGATTCACACCTTTGGGAAACATCTACGCTGAGCAACATAATTTTGTTTATGTTACTTAGCAATAAGAGTCTGTGTATCTAACTGATTATGATAATAGTTTCATGTAATACGCAGTTGTATATCAGTTTAAATGACATGTATTACTAGTTGACACTATAATTATCTAAACTTGTAATCAAAATCGAGTAGGAAGACAGTGTTCTGCCGAGTGATCTGTCCTATAGCAATGACATGGCAGCTTCCACAGAATAGAACAAAGAACTCAATCTATGAACGTCTGACTACCTGAGTTTCATATTAGACGCAACGAGGTATGTAGCAAACTAACGAATAACCAAGAATCACTTTTTTATGGTTAAACTTGATGTTAAGATCAGTCTTACAATATAGTACGCTGTATCATGTGCTTTCCCAAATTTTATGAACTTATCATTGTCAAATATAAGGCTAATCTATCCACTTAGCACTGTATAAATACAGTTGTATCTAGTGACATTACTTATTCGATTATGCATTCATTGATTCATTGTGTTAGGGCATGTGTCTGTGCCTTGATCATATCAATGATATGTGTTAGATGTGTTAACATATTGTAAGATTCTCGCTTCTCTTAAGGGCGCGTGCATTCGTTGAGAATACTCACAGTTGTGTAGTAATTGTCTTTGTCGCTCGCCAGATCGTCTAGCTGCTTACTGATAATACCGCAGACGATCAGATCGGTATAATAAGCCGTGAACGCATCTTCCAGGTTCGCAAGATATTATTAACGCAGAAGTGTTGATCGTACAACATAGACTGGTCTCTCTACCGTTGTTCTTGTTTCTCCCATTTAACATTTAAAAGTCTTCAATAAATTTAGTTTTCTAATGGTAAGGTAGGTATGGGCCGGCGTGGCCCATCCTTGCCGATAATTTTGAGTCCAAATTGAACGAGGTGCGTGGTAATTTAGATCGCGCGCACCCGTTGCTTTATGAGTTTAATTCTGGCCTATTTATACCAGAGCTTTCAGAAGAACCCCGCCTCAGTGGAGGCGCGGTTAACCATTTTAGGAAATCGAGAAAGCCGTTATTGGCCGATGTCCATATACAACCGTCATCCCCGTACATGCTGGAAATGACCGTCGTATGCAAGGTATCGGGTCACCTTCTGAACCTCCCCAGGACTGGAGACCTTCTTGTGTCCTTGGGGACGGTCAGTTGCCAACTAAACTAGTTTCTTATGGCCTGCATTCTAAATCGGGTAAACATTTCTCCCGTTTGACAGTCCAGTTATTATTACAGTCGGGGCGACTCTACCCCTCCCTACTGTGTATACTAAACAATAAGCAAAGCTGCAAACTGGCCAGAAACTAGCTTGCCTTACATAACTTGTATCAACCTGGGTTTTCTTTATGCTAGCGTTAAATCATTGATTAAATATGTCTGCAATGACCACTATCTCTGTTCTTACAATTTTAGGCTGACCAAACCTTACATTCCTCCCAACCCATTTTTGTTAAAAACAAACGTCCGGATAGTTTGTTTTTAACACAAACACGAAATACTGATAAGGGAGGGTCAGCTGTCAATACAGTTGAACACTGGTCATTTCGATTTGGTCTACCGTATCGTGGTAGAGTGACCTTTGCATCCTATCAGTTGTGCAATTGTGTCCGCAATTTCTAAACTATCCGTGGATATAGTCGGTACCGAAGAAACCATCGGTACTTACAAAAATCAAAAGTGTATTTAAATGCAATTCCAACTCTCTACATAATACAGATACGTACGCTTCACTCAGTCATCGTAAAGATGCTGTTCCATCAGGCGTTGGCCTGGGCGTAAGGATAAAACATGAATAGGTCTGTTATGCGACCTAGCCAAACTTAGCAACCGTAAAAAGGATGCTGAACAAACTACATAAGAAAAATGTATATAATTACTACTGTGGCCACCTATTTTTGAGAGAAAAATGCGCAATGAGTGTGCCAAAGCACAGCACTTCGTCTTTTAAGAAAAATAAATGCTTACAATTAGCGAATTTGAGCATGTGCTCAACCTGTTCAGTTCTCATCAACTGGGGCTGATCGCCACGCGTCAGGTAGACTGACGGTTGCAGTGGCGTCGCCTGTTTGTGTCACATGCGAAACTGTAGCGGGACTTTCCACGCTAATTTATGAACGAATTGACCGTTTCATACACAAGGTAGGCGCCGTAATTTTCTGTTTCTTGTACAACAGTATTACCACGTAGACAACCACGGCAACGAGACATAATATAAAAATTATTGCAACAGTCCAGGATACATGGCCTGGGTAGCTACCCCATATAATGGTGTTACCCACTAAATCATCGGACAATTTATCTAATTTTATGTTTTTTACTTCGCCCATAGCTTGCCAATTTGCTACAAATCGCTTTGTGTCCGATCCACCGAGTACAATAAGACCGTCACGATTCACCCGCGTAAGTCTGCGTGTTACGTCGCGAACGTTCAATCGGAGCATCGGGGTGGTGGTATAGTGTCACAGGGTAGGTTGACGCGTGTGTCGGTGTCTTGTTACATAATGACAGGTATGCGCCCTAATCGGTTCAGTCATTAGTATAAGTATTTGTTTTTCTACTCATGTCTGATTTTAGGGCAAACTTATGTGTGTTCAACCAGTGGAGCAGTATAAGGTTTGTTTCTGAATATATGTATACGTGTGTGTGATTATTGTGTAAAGGCCATGACTAAAGCAATGCATTCTTGCCTAGCGCGTTTCTGCAAGAACTCTGTGGGCGCCTCGCTCTTCCGTTTTCTGAGGTGTTTAATTTCAAGGTCCGCCTCGAGTCCATCATCAGACTGGTCTGCAGCCAGCTGTCCGCGTCGGGACAACTTCCTTAGCATGCGGGTCCCATGTTTACGTGGCGTTGCGTGTGTTGTCACACGTGATTGTCTCAGAGGATGGCTCCTGTCCTCGTTGTGGCCCAGACGATAACGAGACGGCTGGTCGCGACTATCTGGGTCATCCAGATGGGGGGTGCCTGGTGCTGTACCGCGTTGTGTAGTGTGGCCACTTTGTCCCAGATGGTAATTAGACGACCCGTTGGGATCAACGGGATCAGCGTCATGGGGTGTGTCTGACCTCGTACGGCGTGGTTGGGCCGGCCGGGCTTGTTTACGTACGGGTCGAGTATTGCAGGTGTCCCAGTTTTGATTCGGGTCTACTATTCTGACTTTCTCCGCATTGAGAACTTTTGACTTTCCCGTCTGCTGATTGTGGACATAAATAACAGGGCCTCGGACTCGTGTGACGGTCCATCTAGGATTCCACCTGGCAGTTAATGTTAAACGTTCTTCGGATTTAATCATTACTGAATCTCCGGGCGAAATATCATGTGCCTTAGCTTTCTGAGCTAATCTGTCTCTGTTATGTTTACGACTGTCTTCTGTCATAGAACGAGCTATCTTTAACGCTGTAGCTAGCGTGTCCAACCGATTCCCAAAATCGTTTTCATTGGAAGCGCGTAATGCCTTCTGCATAGGCATTCGTAAATGTCTGCCTGTCATTAAAAAATGCGGCGTGTAACCAGTTGTCGTCGAAACGGACGCACGATATGCCAATAGAACATCATTTAACACCTCTTCCCATCGGGAGGGTTGATTGTTTACAGCCTTCTGGATCATCTGTTTAAGAGTCCTGTTGAATCTTTCGATTTTACCATTAGATTGAGGATGTGCCGGAGTGGACATGCGATGTTCAATACCTATCTGGCTTAGGTAGCGTTCGAAAGCTAAAGCTGTAAACTCAGCTCCATGGTCTGTCAAAAGAACACGGCAAACGCCATGACGGCAGATAAACCCGTTTGAAAACGCGTCCCAAACTGCTTGGTTAGATTTGGTGGGAATCGGTATGGCCTCGGCCCAACCGGTACAGAAATCGATTATGGTGAGAATGTATTTGTTGCCATTATGAGACTCGGTAAACGGGCCAATGAGGTCGGCGGCGACGAACTCCATGGGGTATGAACCAAAAGGCATTTGTCCTATGGGGTGACGCTGAGGATGGCGATTGTGTGTCAAGCATAGGGCACATTGACGTAACCGTTGTTGAACGTGTTTACGCATTCCTGGCCATACATATGCTTCCGTAAGACGTCGTACAGTCTTCCAATGACCCTGGTGGCCACATTCTTTGTGGGCCCGGTCTATAACTGTCTGGCGGTAGGCAGTTGGGAGAATCAATCGGTAATACGACGGGGCGTGTATGTAAGGAGGTCTCACACTGTACAATACACCGCTAACAATCTCATAGTCATCATTGGTATCCGCAGCTAACCATAACTCGGGGAACTCTTTGTGTTGTGCTAAAGCGACTGCATGGAGGTCTAGTCCGTCGTGGATTAAAGGCAGGAGATCAGAAATGTCGTCATCAGTTGTTATCGTGTCTCGATCGTCCACGTCATCAATATCAAACACGGCAATGTCACTGTGGTCATTTTGTCTTATTCATGACAACATATCGGCTCTGATGTTATTACGGCCAGTGCAATAAGAAATTGTCGTTCCATACTCGGCCAGTAACACACCCCACCTTTGTATTTTGGTGTTGTTAAAAGCTTTTGTGAACAGACTTAGTAAGGGTTTGTGATCTGTGTAGACGTTAAACTGAGCGCCATACAAGTATGGACGTAACTTCAGGATTGAAAAAACGACCGCAAATGCTTCTTTCTCTATTGTCGCCCACTTGCGTTGTGTGGGTGACAACGTGTGACTCACATATTGGATAACTTTCTCGATGCCGTCAACTGATTCCTGAACCAATATCCCACCGATAGCATAGTCGCAAGCATCGGTATATAATTTGTACGGTCTGTTTAAATCAGGCGCTGCCATCACATGCGATGACGTCAACAGTCGTTTCAGTTCGTCGAAGGCGGTTTGTTTGTGGTCATCCCAGGTAAATCTGACATTCCCCCGCGTCAGGGCGATTAAAGGTTCTGCCACTGTCGCATAATTTGGTAAGGAATTTCGATAGTAGAGTAAGGTGGGGCATAGCGCCCAGGGTAACTAATATCGTCGTAACGGTTGGCTCCATTTAATGATATATACCTACAACTATCTGCAATATGTCGGTAACTATATGGAGTATATGTCACGCTAATCTAACATGATTCGAATAACATGTTTTTGTAGTGTGATTAATTATGCGCATGCACCCGATTTGGGCGCTTTGCCCCGTAGGTGGGGCAAAGCGCACATGGGATGGGCGCTATGCCCCATATGGAATTGCATGTATGTTTTATGTTATCAATAGGCTACAAAATGATTATGTAATAACAAGAATACATAACTTTATTTAATGCAAATACATAATGCACCTACAAACCAAATGAAACAGGAACAAAGAACGATATCGCACCAGGGAAACTGAATGCAGTTCGCTGGTGGCTCCAGTGTAGCGACATGTGCTATAACGACGTGCTGTTGGATTTGTTCATCCAAATTAGTCTGAGTCTGATTCACAATTGTGGCAAATGTAGTATGGGCCTTTTGTTTGATAAAATTATATCATTAAAATTCACACGGACACACACACACACACACACACACACACACACACACACACACACACACACACACACACACACACACACACACACACACACACACACACACACACACACACACACACACACACACACACACACACACACACACACACACACACACACACACACACACACACACACACACACACACACACACACACACACACACACACACACACACACACACACACACACACACACACACACACACACACACACACACACACAATATTATACACAATTGTGTGTCTTTGTGTGTGCGCTAAACACAAAAACTGATATTATACATATATATAATATATATATATATATATATATATATATATATATATATATATATATATATATATATATATATATATATATATATATATATATATATATATATATACTGTATATTGTATTTACACAACAACATGCCATCTAAAATGTATTCACAGTGCTACTTTGCCCCAATTCAAAGATGGCGCTATGCCCCACTGTCGACTATGCTGAGAACGCTTTGAATCATGAATTTTCTTTTATCGCTCACCGTAACTGAAGGCATGGAAATTCATGTTATATAACATAGCTTAGAAAGTTATTCCAAGCTTTTCAAAATTCATAACCATTTAGTGGCAATTGGTTAATTAATATGGAAGCGATTTTATAACAAATAACAAAGAAACGGTAAATCAGCTGTATTTACATCGTGTTCGAATCTATAAAGCCATAGCACGTTGATGTGTCGTCAGGAGTCAGTAACTAATCATTTGATCGCTATATGGAGCCACCAAATGCAATATTCGCCAAGATAGTGGCATGGGCGCTATGCCCCAACGTGGGCGCTTTGCCCCACCTTACTCTAATTACACATTCCTAAAAAGGACCGTGTTTCCTTAACCGTAGTGGGCGGTAAGAGATTAGCAATTACTGCTACTTTGTCTGGGTCTGTTTTAATACCGTCTGCATTAAGAACTTAACCTAACAATTTAACCTCCGGCAAACCAAACGCACATTTAGTTGGTTTTAGTTTGAGCCCCGAATTTCTTAGTCTGTCAAAAACGAGTTGTAAATGACGGATATGATCCGTCTCATTTTTGCTGAACACTAAAATGTCATCGATATACACAAAAACACACTTCCCGATTAAATCAGCCAAGATTGTATTCATTTCTTTCTGGAAGAAATTTGGAGCCGATTTGAGGCCGAATGGCACTTTGGTAAATTCAAAATGGCCGGCGTGGCACCTGAAAGCAGTTTTGTGTATATCGGCCTCCGCTACAGGCATCTGCCAATAGGAGGACTTTAAATCGAGTGTGGAGTAGATGGAACTACCTCCAACTAAATCGAATATGTCTTGTATTATCGGCAAAGGGTATGCGTCTTGTTCGGTGACAGCATTCAACTTGCGATAATCAACACATAAACGTGAATCACCATCTTTCTTCGGAACAAGTAAAATCGGGCTGCTATATGCAGAATTGCTAGGGCGAATAATCTCATCGTGTAGCATTTCTCGAAGCATCTGGTCAACAACTGCACGTTTGGTTAAAGGCATGCGATACGCTTTCTGGCATATGGGTGGGCCATGTGTTTTGATGCGTAAAGCATTTGTGTTACAAGCGCCGTTTCGCTCACCCCGTGCTGAGAAACAGTCCGCGTTTTGACGTATTAAATGGTTAATTTTGGAATTTCCCGTTTCTGGTGCAATAGGACCTATGCTTGCGTATCCACTTTTGGAATGCTGTCTTAACGGCCATTTCTTAGAATACCATGTTAATTCATTTTTAGCCAAATCAATGATACTTCTGCCATTTCGCAGGGAAGTATCTCCCAAAATCATGTCATGCGGCAATGTGTCGCAGACGACAACTTCTAGAGGGGAGTGAATACCAGCGACTGATATCTGAGTTTTACCACAAACTTTAAGAGACATGCGCTCGCCAGTGTAAGATTCTCGCTTCTCTTAAGGGCGCGTGCATTCGTTGAGAATACTCACAGTTGTGTAGTAATTGTCTTTGTCGCTCGCCAGATCGTCTAGCTGCTTACTGATAATACCGCAGACGATCAGATCGGTATAATAAGCCGTGAACGCATCTTCCAGGTTCGCAAGATTTTATTAACGCAGAAGTGTTGATCGTACAACATAGACTGGTCTCTCTACCGTTGTTCTTGTTTCTCCCATTTAACATTTAAAAGTCTTCAATAAATTTAGTTTTCTAATGGTAAGGTAGGTATGGGCCGGCGTGGCCCATCCTTGCCGATAATTTTGAGTCCAAATTGAACGAGGTGCGTGGTAATTTAGATCGCGCGCACCCGTTGCTTTATGAGTCTATTTCTGGCCTATTTATACCAGAGCTTTCAGAAGAACCCCGCCTCAGTGGAGGCGCGGTTAACCATTTTAGGAAATCGAGAAAGCCGTTATTGGCCGATGTCCATATACAACCGTCATCCCCGTACATGCTGGAAATGACCGTCGTATGCAAGGTATCGGGTCACCTTCTGAACCTCCCCAGGACTGGAGACCTTCTTGTGTCCTTGGGGACGGTCAGTTGCCAACTAAACTAGTTTCTTATGGCCTGCATTCTAAATCGGGTAAACATTTCTCCCGTTTGACAGTCCAGTTATTATTACAGTCGGGGCGACTCTACCCCTCCCTACTGTGTATACTAAACACTATCTCTGTTCTTACAATTTTAGGCTGACCAAACCTTACATTCCTCCCAATCCATTTTTTTTTTAAACAAACGTCCGGATAGTTTGTTTTTTAACACAAACACGAAATACTGATAAGGGAGGGTCAGCTGTCAATACAGTTGAACACTGGTCATTTCGATTTGGTCTACCGTATCGTGGTAGAGTGACCTTTGCATCCTATCAGTTGTGCAATTGTGTCCGCAATTTCTAAACTATCCGTGGATATAGTCGGTACCGAAGAAACCATCGGTACTTACAACAATCAAAAGTGTATTTAAATGCAATTCCAACTCTCAAATGCGCAATGAGTGTGCCAAAGCACAGCACTTCGTCTTTTAAGAAAAGTAAATGCTTACAATTAGCGAATTTGAGCACGCCTTCTTGTGTCCTTGGGGACGGTCAGTTGCCAACTAAACTAGTTTCTTATGGCCTGCATTCTAAATCGGGTAAACATTTCTCCCGTTTGACAGTCCAGTTATTATTACAGTCGGGGCGACTCTACCCCTCCCTACTGTGTATACTAAACAATAAGCAAAGCTGCAAACTGGCCAGAAACTAGCTTGCCTTACATAACTTGTATCAACCTGGGTTTTCTTTATGCTAGCGTTAAATCATTGATTAAATATGTCTGCAATGACCACTATCTCTGTTCTTACAATTTTAGGCTGACCAAACCTTACAATATGGGAATACTTACAAGATAACTTACCACTGAATGTGTGCAACCAGCATTAGACCACTTAGCGTGACTATTTTAATCATTGATGAGTAACTGGGTCAGCCACCTTTAGTGGCAGAGTCATCCGCCCCACTCTTGAGCTAGCCTAGGGGCGGAGATCTTCACCGGCATTTGCTAATGCGCCGATTTGGGAGTTCCGTAGCCAAATGGCTACGGAACTAATAACTTAAGTTTTAAAACCAATACGCACTAACCGTTTCTCATGTGTATTCTGTGACATACAACCGACACTTGGGCATCAAGAAACTGAAGAAATGTGCTCCAAATAATTACTTATGAGTACTTTTATCGGTGACATAGAAAACATTTCACAATTAACCGCCATACTGTGCACGTGATGTTGCCTTTAGGTCACATGGTCTAACGCGATCTTGTGTGGGGTAGCGGCGGCCGCGTGAAGAATGAGGCCAGACAACATAATACATTATTTCTGTGCGGTACTTCTTTCGATGGCTTTTAATAGGACTGACGTGCTGTTAGCATGCAGCCTTGTCCAAAAGTGTAAAGAGTTCACATATGCGTTGAAGGACGAACAGATAGAGGTGCTCTTAAACATCGCAAATGGCGAGAACACATTAGCTGTGTTGCCGACCGGCTTTGGAAAAAATGATCTTTTCATTCTTGCGCCTCTAATTATGGACGTATTAGATCAAGACAAACCTCACTATTCACTAGTTATCGTGCCTTTGATTAGTTTGATGTCGGACATCAAGGAAAAGTTCGAATTGAAGGGAGTGGAGGTAGGCCCTATTTACTGTTTATATACAACATTGTGTTTATTTTGTATGAATGATGTTATAAAATCTGAGAAAATTGCCAGTTTAAAAAAAAATTACACGTGCATACATTTGAAAAGCACATGTATGTAAGTTGAATGATTGAAACTCCATTCAAATTAAACACATTTGTAGCGCACTGTGCTTATGATATATATATATATATATATATATATATATATATATATATATATATATATATATATATATATATATATGTAATATATATCACATCTGGGGCCGAGTAAATTTGGATGAGTACATTGCTAAAAGCTGAGTATAAGTACGAGTATACTGAGTTCTTTGTTATGAAGCATTTGAGTCACTGTTAGCCACAGCAATCAATGGTCAGTTAGTCCTCCACATCTGGAGCCCTCAGATGCTACCTAATACCTAATACCTCCCAGGACTCTGGACAACATGCCAGGACAGTATATATGGTGTAATGAATTAATTAAATAAGGATCATATTAAAATTAATTAATCACTGTCACATATTTTGTTGCATTTGTTTAGGAAAATAAAACATTTCCAAAAGTTGTAACTGCATCTGCAGTAACAACTTATGCAGTACATATAATAAAAAAATGCCTACTTCAAATAATCGAAAGAATTGACTTTATTGAATAGATATAATAAAGATAAAAATGGTGGATATAAAAATGGTAAACGCTGAGGACAGAACGAACGTATGTTGGATTAGTACACTATAATTATTATTGAATCTTCCATTACTGTAATTGTGTCGAACTCAATGTTTGCTTTTTATTTGCAGCTATCGCCGAGTAGGAAAGAAGAAAATGTCGAAGAAACGATGTCGTAGTTAGTTTTAGTTAGTTTTAGTTAGGGTATTCGATTGTTGTGGTAGTAAAATATATTAAATAAAGTTATTATTATTATTTTGACACACTGTTTTCATTATGTTGTCTACATAAGCTTGACCAGGAGTCAACCCACGTGACCGGCTATTTAGTGCTTCAATGCACAACAAGTTATATTCGCCATAAGGCTGCTTACTGGTTCCACCGCACTTCAAAAGACTCAAAAGCCTACTTCGTTATACATTATATATATATATATATATATATAAATATATATATATATTATATATATATATATATATATATATATATATATATATATATATATATATATATATATATATATATACATATATTATGTTAATATACACTGCTTACTACTTATTACTCATATATATTTATTATGTTAATATGCACTGCCTATTCCTTATATAACAATCAATGATGTAACGACACACCTATAATGTATTTTTTGGTGGCACTTCGACAATAAAGTGGACATTCCCATGTAACGGTTGACACAGTCCACACGTGCCACTGCCTCGTTCTTACGGTAAGCAGATAAAGCCAGGTATGTCGAAGATGTCCTCGGGACCGGGCAGTCCAGCCGAGATGAAGCCATTAATAAAATAAGTTGCTTTGACATTGGAAAGAATTTCTGTAATGGCCTGGAACTTCTTTGTAGTTTGCTCGCTTCTCATTGGACAACTTCAAATGGGCTTTCTATCTAAATATAGGATAAGCAGTTAAAACCATAATGCACACTATCTAAAAGCAAATACATGACCAGCCCGTTCTTCTTTGACCCCGACTTAGTTGACATCTGAAAATGAAAAAAGTAAAAATTCACTTCGAGGTGCTTAATCAATTACATTTATTAACTAGTCTCATTTAAAATAAATTTTGCGAAAAATAAAAAATACTCAGTATCCCCTGCCACATGCTAGCTCGTTTGTTAACTAATGAAACACAATATTAAATTAGTTAATTATTTAAGTCATATGAACAAGCATTTTTTTATTACGTATACTACATGTGTTACATAAAGTATTCACACACAGTTGAAGAAACAGTTACTTTTACCTCTGCTGTTTTTCAGAGGATGACGACATTTTTTTTTCTTCTATAAAGCGGTTTTCTAATGAGCTAGAAATTTGTAATTTATGGATACTTTCACAAAGAATCCACATACTTGGCCTTAGCTTGACCTTCTATTGACGAACGAGAATCCCGTGTGGTAATCTCGCTCACACAACATCCAGTTATATACAAACTTTGACAAGCACATGCGTAATTTCACACTTTTACATGGTTATTGTCAGGTAACTTTAGTGATATACACATAAGAATGCATACAGACACGAAAGACGTGTTTATTGCTCTGTTTATGGCGTTTTTGTAAGGTTTCACGTTTCATGAAAATACTTACGAGATCTTCGCCCTACTACAGCAACAGCCGGATAGAAAAAAATTGTAGGGCGATCGACTTTGCCTACCTTTAGTATAGTATACCATTTATATATATATAGATATGGTGTAAAACTGTTTGTTAATAGTTGTAATTTCTTTTCGCAGTTTTCATTCTAGGCGGATTCACGAAGCCAAGAGAGAGTCGGATAAGCGAGACTAAAAGAGGGTCGGATAAGCTAGTCTCGCTTATCCGACTCTCTCTCGGCTTCGTGAATCCGCCGAGAATAGCGTCTGGCAACAGAAGCATGTTTTGACTGTTACCGTCGTTAGGTGGCACCACTTGTATACACAAAAATTATGGCGTCATCAATCTTTGAAGTAATCTGACGTATTGCCGCGTTTTCGTGATCTTGTGACCAGTTCTGGGCTTACCTTATAAAAGGCTTATTATCTGAGTTTTCTCAATAATTCGCAGTCCTATTTTTAGACAGGATGCGTGTCAAATGGAGACGGACGCAAACATTTTCAAATCATTTAAACATTTCGGTGTGATAAAGCATGTTAATTGTGCAGTGTATAACCATTTTTTTATTTTGTTTAATATTTATTATTTGCGAACTTTTTTAGTATCATAAAAAGGGGCATTTTTTTACACTAGGATTAGAGTCCATATCTTGTGATCTGGATGTTTGTGGGCTGCACTGCCACTGAATGTAAGGGCAAACGGCATAATCCGTACTAATGGGGTAATGAAGATATTGAGGTGGAATAAAAAGTTTTAAGACCTTAAGTTAAGACCTAATAATGTGTGAACTTGACATAACCTTGCAATGACCTACTTCCTTGACCTACAATGACCGTTGACCTATTTATGTTAAAAATGCCCTAATTAAGTAATCATGTATGACTTTTGAGATCAGTAAGCTGAGCGAGGAGTGTAAGGTAGAATGTATAATTATACACATTGACCTTAATACCCATTATTGACTTTACGTGTTACTGAAGTACGTGTGTTAATGATCTATTTATTTTTAATTAAGTATGGATTATGGTGATATCATGTCAATAGAGGTTGTAATTGTTAACCATAACACTAACCTGATTATTTGACCTCCATTGACATATTTACATTGATAAATTACCTATTTTAGCCATAAATAATTATGCACGACAGTGGTGTTTACAAATGTACTGGGCAAATGGTGTACACAATTCACTTTACTACAATGTGATCTTTTGGACACTGAATTATGTATACTTAAAGATGCCTCCTCAATAAAATGTTTTTGCTTGTCTGTTTTCAAGTTCAAGCCTACCTAGTATCCACTACAACTCCACTATTATATTACTTAGTAAAAATCGAAATGCCGAAAAATCAAAATTTTTACCTTTAAAATTTCATAACTTTATCATGTAATCGGCAAGAGGATGGAAGGCAAGCCCATGATCGGCATTGACTTGCACAGGGTTTGCTATTTTGGATATCCACTATTTTGAGCCCTACCAGATTTATTATTATTAAACATTTATAACATGCCATGTATCCGGGTGAAACACCTGCTCAAAGGCTCTAGTTGTACTATATAAGGCTTGAGTTGTACATATATAAGTAAAATACATTAAAATGAATGAAAATAGATAAAAGGAATAAATTAAATGACTAAAATAAATTAGGTGCTTAAATTAGTTTAAAAAAATAGGTAGAATAAGTTAGTTTATAAAACATCAGCATAGACATAAATCAAATGTATAGCTAAAATGCCACTGGAATATCACTGCTGCAAAGTGCAAAGTTGCCTGCCGGAACAAATGAGCCTGCATTCCTGTCATGAGGCAGAATCAGCACAGCCACCAAGAATGAACAACTAAAGTAAATTCTTTCAATGATTTCAACAAAAATACACACTTTTTAATTAAACCGATTGCGGATATTACAATTCACACACTACATATTAGAACATCAACAAACCAAATACACGACGGGCAAAATATGTAGTGTTTACTGTATAATTATAAAGAACACCAATATATTATTGCATATGGAAATAATTGTTTGAAAAAACACAATTTATTATACATTTTGTAATTTCCTGCATGCATAATGCAACAATATTTATAGTCCAATGTCAAAACTGGTTTACAGTACACCGCAGGCCCAGTACATCAATATTCATATTTCACTGTGTCAAGAAATAATATCCTGTACTTCAACATGAAGTAATGTTTATTTATTGTTCACTGTAGGCTGATAAGAAGACATGGAAAAAGGCAATACCCAAAGTTGGCATCAGCCCGTCATGAAAGGAACTATAAGAAGACCATAATAATAGTACAATGCAGCAATATTCACTGTTCACTGTTTCATATATCCAATCCATGCCAATGTTCACAGGACATTATAGGCTCATTGCAGCAAAGTGCATAAGTCTATATGACATTGTCGGCTAAGTATACACATATTCACAGTTCACTGTTTCGTAAATCCATGCATGTGTAATGTGTGGATTTCACAGCCTGATATACAATATTTGGCTGATCTAGACATGCCAAAATTTCTAGTGAAGCTGTCATGCAAAGTTCATTCTGGATGTCGATCCTCTTGGCTGGAGTAACTGTTGCAGCACATAATCTTCATGGAAGTCACTGGCCC
The DNA here is from genome assembly GCA_963662155.1 of Lamellibrachia columna. Classification (NCBI taxonomy): domain Eukaryota; kingdom Metazoa; phylum Annelida; class Polychaeta; order Sabellida; family Siboglinidae; genus Lamellibrachia; species Lamellibrachia columna. The sequence goes on from OY759262.1 coordinate 4,236,689, forward strand.
TACAATAACAGGAATTAGTAGTTATTACCGTATGCACTATTTACTACAAGGTATGGTCATAGGAAGTTACTCGAACATGTCTAGATCTAGTACCCATTGTTACATTATGTAACAGATGAATATCAATATTGATGGATATCAATATTGTTCATTGTCACAGGTCAAAGTGTGATAAATTTACAAATGTGTACAATCAGCCCAAACAAGATCTGACTGATTGAAACTTATAGGTGTTGCAGACAGTAGACAACCAAAACATGTTTATAATGTAATTTAAACAAACAAAAATATGCACAAATTGGCCACCATTAATAATTGCCTACTTTAAAAGCAGCCTTGTCCCAGTTGTTGAATTTTCAAGTTAATGACATGTTTTAAATTAGCTGTTGTTAGCATTAGCATAGTAAATTGACTAGGGGATGACATAGGTAACTGAAGTGTGTTTTGAGTATTGTTGGGGCATGACAAATGTGAGTTGTCACGTTCAGCAGGAAACAAAGACGAATTTTGAAACAACAATGCCACATGTACACCACTAATACACTAAGTATTTGGAGAAGCCAAAAACGTTGCTCATCTGCAACTGCCACCAAACCCTGTTACAGGGACTATTATTGTTAGTAAATATCTGTGAAATGGATTTCAGTTGCTACATTGTTGTGTTGTGGAAAGCAATACTGATCCATTGTTATTTCTTATTTAATTAGGCATGTTGAGCAATATTATTATTCATGTGTATTGTTTTACATCAGAACATCATAATTTATCATATTTTATGTGCGTGGTTGGTGGCATACAGGAATTAAATTATTAAAAACAGATGTTGTTATGAAGTAATACTTGCCATAATTGTTATGCTTTTTTCATAATTGTCTATGTAGAGTACAGTTAAAATCAGGGGTTATGATTTGTGAATGATTTTAATTGAAAATCAAGTTCTCAGTGAAACTTCGCATCGATGTTAATAAGCATGACAAATGATACACATTCATGTGCACAAACACAACGCCAAGTTTGGCATGGGCCAACCTTAATATTTTGTATCTGCTTTTAATTGTAAGTTGTGGAACTAAAGTTCTCTATCATGACAGTAATATCCCATTTAGTAGTTATATCAATATAATGAACATTGTAAAAATATAAATTAAAATAATGTAAACTTAATTATTAATGTATGAAAAACAACGAGGAATTGCATAGTTAGTGTTTTTGCTAATACATTGTGGTTCAAAGAAATGGTAGTATGATACTGCTGATATAATTATGAAAGTTTCAATTACCATTCGGTAATGCAGTGAGCCTCAGCAACTACAGTTGTATGTAGTCTCTCCTGAAAAAGCTCATCTGACATGATAGCCCTCCACTGTCCTGCAAACAATGCTTTGGGACTCGGTAGCATAACTGGAAAGTCCCCATTTCACCCTTTCTCTTGTCTCTGAAAGATAAAAATTGTCATATTCAGAAGATGCTATTAAAGAAATATATTAAGAAACCATTTTTGTTAACAGAGGTAGTATTTTTTCCCGGATTCAAACTCTACGAGTGATAAAAGGGAGTTTGTTTACAGGTCGTGAATTCAACCCGTGCATCCAGCTATCGTTTACATTGGCTAATATATATATAAGATAAAGTGATTTATTTACTTAAATTACATACATAAGGTAATATCTGACATAGTGGTAGTAAACGTTTTCGGTAAAAAAGGAATTAACAGCAGGATTTTAGCGTAAATTAGTACACACTGACTTCGTTGTTTTGTTACACAGTGTTCTCCGTATTCGCTAGGTGGCAGGTTTTTTTTTCTCATGCGAGGTTAATAGAAAACACAGTTAGCAAGTATATGAGCCTAAAGTGTTCTTTTGGTCACAAAAACAGCCTTATTCAAGGCTAACATAGCAAATTAATTAAAACTAAATTGTATGATGGCGCCGTGCAAACGGCAGTTAAAGGCCACAAGGCACTTAATTTGTGGCAGTTGCAGTAACTGGGTGGACTTCGTCAAGTCTGGGTGCGAGAAGTCCTGGGCTGAGGTCCAGGCAGATAGTTTTAGTTTTGAGTGTAGGGGATGTACGAAGATGAAGGAACTAGGTGGAGTTGGAAGAGCTGAGGCTGCTCGGTGTGGCAATGGTGGGAAGGGAACAGGGGGGTTGTGCCAGTAGTTCCAGTGGGGGAACAGTAGATGATAAAGTGGGGAAAGACACAAGAGATGCTATGGAGAGCTCACCGCAGCCTGGGAGGAAGCTGAGAGGAGGGAAGGTGACAGGTCGTAGGGAGACAGGACGTAAGGAGACGGGAAGGAAAGGAACGGGAGGGAAGACAACCGGAGTGAAGGAGAGGGGTGTAGGGGAGACAGGAGGGAAGGAGAAGGGAGTGGGGGAGACAGGAGCGAAGGGGTCTGGACAGAATGTGATGGAGGGGATCGAACGGAAGAGTTATTCTGCAGCAGTGATAGAGGGGGTGAGGAAGAGAGCGAGGGTGTTTGTGGGGGATTCGATAGTTAGGAAGACCGACAGAGTCTTAAACAAGGGAGATGATGTGGTGGTCTGCTTGCCTGGAGCCAAAATAGAGGCGATAACTGAGAGGGTAAAAAACATCGTAGGCTCGGGTAAGGGTGGATCTGTTTTAGTACACGTAGGGACAAATAACGTAGAGAGGGAGGGTACAACTGCCATAGTTAGGAAATATAGGCAGTTGGTCAGAACACTAAAACAGGCGCGGGTTGAGCAGGTAATACTGTCAGGGATTTTACCTGTAATGGGCAGGAGGGGTCACAAATATCGAAATTGTCGGGGGATGGCAATTAACATGTTAGTCCAGAAGCTATGTAGGGAAGAGGAAGGTGGATTTATGGGGAAGTTTTGTTGGGAGGGCTGATATGTACATGAACGATGGGCTTCATTTAAGTGGAAAGGGGGCGGCAGTATTCGCGGACAAACTTTCAGCAGCAGTAGATAGTGACTTGGGTACAATGACAAATATTTTTGGAAGTAAACATTCTTTAAACTAGAAGTGCAGGGGGGTTACCTAGAGGTGTCTCAAGCAGAACAAGAGGCCACTAGCACAGATAAACCAATATCAAATTATCCGAAAAACATCTCTGAAAAAGGTTATAGATGCGTATGTTTAAATGCAAGGAGCATAGTAAATAAAAAAACCGAATTAAACATTATGGTAGAAGATATTGACCCTCACATAATTGGTATAACTGAATCATGGGCCAACATAGATATAACACATGCTGAATTAGGACTGACAGGATATGTAATGTTTAGGAAAGATCGAATAGGAAGAAGGGGCGGGGGAGTTATTTTATATGTTAAAGAATCTATTCAGGCTTACGAAATAAAACTAGAAAGGGAAGCAGATTGCGATGAAGCTGTTTGGTGTAAAATTGTTTCAGGAAATTCAAAATTAACTATTGGATTAGTTTACCGAAGTCCAAACATAAACGGAGAGGACAACACAAAAATAAAAAACGCTATAAAGGAAGTTAGTAAAGGGGAATGTATCATAATGGGAGATTTTAACCATGGACACATACAATGGAATTCTCTAGAGAGCACAGGGATTGAGGACCAACAATTTCTATTTTTAATCCAGGATACTGAGGATAGCTTTCTTACTCAGCACGTACTAGAACCAACCAGGGGAGAAACTGTATTAGATATAGTTTTGTCATCACAAAAAGAATTAGTGGACAATGTAAAAATATTTGAACCATTGGGTAATAGTGACCATAATCAAATACATTTTTACATCAATGTAAAATCAGAAAGTAAAAATAAGAAAACGTACAAGAGAAACTTCCACAAAGGTAACTACAAAGATATGAGAAAATACTTAGCAAAGCTAGATTGGAATAACATGCTGATGAATAAGACCGCAATTGAATGTTGGAATATTCTAAAATATGAAATTGAGAGTATCATCGATAAATTTGTTCCCTTCCAAAAACAAGGAAAACGGTGTAGAAAGAAACACTTGTCAAAAGAGGCTATTAGAAAAATAATGCCAAAACAAACTATGTGGAGGGTTTATAGGCGTACCAGAAAGGAAGAAGACTATGCAAAATACAAAGAGGCACTTAATGCAGCTACAACTGAAATCAGACAATCTAAAAGAAGCTATGAGCAAAAACTAGCATATAACATAAAAAATGACAGCAAGAGTTTTTATGCATATGTCAGGAGTAAACAAAACGTACAAGACAAGGTTGGATCTCTAGAAGACAGTGCTGGAAATATAATATCACAGGGGTTTTTAATGGCGGAAGACCTAAATGGTTACTTCAGTTCAGTGTTTACCAAAGAAGATATTAGTTCATTACCAGTTGCTGATGCTAAATTTCAGGGGGCTAAATCTGACTATTTAGGTCCGTTAGTTATAACTCCAGAATTGGTAGCTAAGAAAATAAAGGCAATGAAGGATAACAAATCACCGGGAGTGGATGGGATTCCTCCAAAATTACTAATGGAAACAGTAGAACAAATCAGTATACCACTTGCAAGAGTATTCAACTTGTCATTGAAAGAGGGAGTTGTTCCGTTTGAATGGAAAGAAGCAAACATCATACCATTATTTAAAAAGGGTTCGAGAAATAAGTAAGAGAATTACAGACCAATGAGTTTAACGTCAGTGATTTGTAAATTATTAGAAAGGTTAATTAAAGACCATATGGTGGACTTCCTCGTTAAGCATAAATTATTAAATTCATCTCAACATGGATTCCTTAAAGCGAGGTCATGCTTATCAAATATGTTATGTTTTTTGGAAGAAATCACTAAGTGGATAGACGTGGGATCGCCAGTAGATATTATCTACTTAGATTTTCAGAAAGCTTTTGACAAAGTGCCACATCAAAGATTACTACTTAAATTAAAAGCCCATGGTATCGGGGATAGCATAACTGACTGGATAGAACAATGGCTGACTGACAGAAGACAACGAGTTGTAGTAGATGGAGAAGTTTCAAATTGGAAATCGGTTTTGAGTGGGGTACCTCAAGGATCAGTATTAGGACCTATATTATTCTTAATTTATATCAATGACTTGGACGACAGTATAACAAGTAACGTACTGAAATTTGCGGATGACACAAAACTGTTTAGAAAGGTTAATACTGATGGTGATAAACAACATTTACAAAACGATCTAGACAGATTAGTGAAATGGACTGAGAAATGGCAGATGTTGTTCAATTTTGGGAAATGTAAATGCCTACATACAGGACATGGGAACTTGAATGTAAACTATAAAATGGGAGATACTGTTCTGGGTACTACTGTAAAAGAAAAGGACTTAGGAGTTACAATAAGCGCTGATATCAAAGTTTCAGAGCAGTGTGGTATTGCAGCTTCAAAGGGTAATCAAATTCTTGGATTGATTAGAAGAAACATAACATACAAGGGAAAAAAGTTAATTATACCTCTTTATAAAGCAATAGTTAGACCTCATTTAGAATACTGTATACAAGCATGGAGACCATATCGTAAGAAGGATATAGATACGCTTGAACGCATACAAAGGAGAGCAACTAAAATGATTCCAGAACTGAGAGACCTTAGTTATGAAGAACGCCTGAAAGAATGTGGTTTAACAACTCTAGAGACAAGGAGGTTAAGAGGAGATCAGATTGAAGTTTTTAAGATATTGAATGGGTATGAAAATATTGATAGAAATATGTTTTTCTCACTCAAGAAGGATAGCAGAACTAGAGGACATGAGGTAAAATTAGTAAAGGATCAATGTAGATTGGACATCAGGAAGCACTCGTTCTCACAGAGGACAATAAATGAATGGAACAAATTGTCTACAGATTGTGTAACTGCTAGCAGCGTGAATATGTTTAAAAACAAGGTTGACACATATCTCAGGAGGGCGGGCTATAAGTAGATGAACATTGTTGGACTCTCGATAAGCCAATGGCTTCCTTGTCCACTTGCCATCTGGGCCTTTGGCTTGGATGGCAAATCTTGTTAAATCTTGTTAAAATAATATATCAGTATCTAGGCTGCTGACTGAAGTATTATGTCAATAAGCAGACAAAAACTATTGACACAGTAGTTGCTTTTGTCACCGGGCAAGTACAAATTCACTATGCAGCTGTCATGCATATACAGTGCGTGCGTGTTTATAATACCATGTTAATATTTTTTATAATATATATTATAAACATGGCCAAGGCTGCATACAATTACACAAAATCAAATCAATTACGTTTCATTTTAATTACACTAGCCCTGTTTCAATTACAAATGCGTTATATGAATCTCCCCACAGAAAGGCACATATGTATGCAAAAATGGCACACACCAATGAATGACAAAAAAGGCACATTTGAGCATGGTATAATTAAGATTAATCTAACCTTTATTTCTACACTTCAGGAACAAATGTAAATCTGAACTGAAACAAATAAGAAATTTTTATTAGAATTGAAGTTGCAAAGTGAGGTGCATTCAGATGAGATACATTTTTCAAAAACTGACAGTTAAGTTTCTTCAAATTGAATGCCCCAGAAGCCATAAAGAAGTGCTCATCTTTTCTCTGGTCAGCAAAATTGTGTACTAGTTGCAAGTTCAGGCCATTGTCCATTTGTGGGTGCTTTTTTGGACACTTTCACATTACATATAATTTGCATCATCGATTTGACACGGATTGACCCATATATCAGTCAGCATGGGAAAATAACTGGTTATGTTTACATACAAGAAACAGAGTACAGAGAGGAAAAATTTGCTACTTTGGTTATTCGCGTTACATTTATGAGGGGGTACGTCTATGTTTGGCTGAGAGCTACATCAATACCATATTATATTAGTAACTGCAATACCAAATGGGTGTACCATGTAGGTACTAGGTAAGCTAATTAGGAAGTAATATAGGCGTATGCAGGTTTGATTTAATTGTATAAAATATAATCAATTTATTAAAATAATGCTTTAAAAAAAACAAGGGGATAAGAGCCCCAAATCACATTTATTTTCACATGTTTTCAGGTGCCTTTTTTTATAAATAACTTGATTGCAATGCAAACATGAACGACGAGTGACATGAGAAATCTGCGTTACCGTATAGTCAGCCATATTATATGCTATATGTATGAAACTTAAATCAATACAATGGCTTACCCGTATCAATAGTGCTACCGCTCAGCTTCGGGTGAACTGCACCAAGTCCAAGGCCCATCGATCGTGAGTAGTCTTTCTTCCGATGACCAACTGTAAATAAAAGGCAACACCATGACCATGTCAACGTGTGCCAGCCGATATTTCCGGGTAACATATAAAGTACACGAGGGAGAATTGTGCATATGAAGGTTTCTCCGTACCCTGTTGGAAGTATTCCCATCACATAACGTTCATCAATAATGTTCTGGATGCAGGCAAACTGTTTTTTTTCTCAGTGACAGTGCAAATTCTAAATTTAACGACTCTTGCTCTGTCGATAGCACGTGCGACTCGTAGCGACTCCATTTGTATTTCTGTAGGCGTTACCGGATGAAGTGCCAGCAGCCAATCAGCGTCATTGTCCAGCTTAATTAGCTACTTATGTATGCGCCCAGAATCTGGGCGCATACATAATTTCCGTCACAATGGGAACGCCACTCTGTGTCCAGGCGGTGATGTGTGCGACAAACGGTGGCGCCACATCGCGGAGCCTAGATAATCGAGGCTACGGATAAGCGAGACGAAGAATATTTACGACCCGATTTTCGCGCATGCGCGCAGCCTGCCAACCTCATCTGATAGTGATGTACAGGGCAGAGTTGATTGTGGGGCGATTCTAGAATCGCTAAGGATGTCTCGCGGGTCATTGTGAAATTCCCACAATGAACCGACCAAGAGGAGATGCCACATCAAAGATTACTACTTAAATTAAAAGCCCATGGTATCGGGGATAGCATAACTGACTGGATAGAACAATGGCTGACTGACAGAAGACAACGAGTTGTAGTAGATGGAGAAGTTTCAAATTGGAAATCGGTTTTGAGTGGGGTACCTCAAGGATCAGTATTAGGACCTATATTATTCTTAATTTATATCAATGACTTGGACGACAGTATAACAAGTAACGTACTGAAATTTGCGGATGACACAAAACTGTTTAGAAAGGTTAATACTGATGGTGATAAACAACATTTACAAAACGATCTAGACAGATTAGTGAAATGGTCTGAGAAATGGCAGATGTTGTTCAATTTGGGGAAATGTAAATGCATACATACAGGACATAGGAACTTGAATGTAAACTATAGAATGGGAGATACTGTTCTGGGTACTACTGTAAAAGAAAAGGACTTAGGAGTAACAATAAGCGCTGATATGAAAGTTTCAGAGCAGTGTGGTATTGCAGCTTCAAAGGGTAATCAAATTCTTGGATTGATTAGAAGAAACATAACATACAAGGGAAAAAAGTTAATTATACCTCTTTATAAAGCAATAGTTAGACCTCATTTAGAATACTGTATACAAGCATGGAGACCATATCGTAAGAAGGATATAGATACGCTTGAACGCATACAAAGGAGAGCAACTAAAATGATTCCAGAACTGAGAGACCTTAGTTATGAAGAACGCCTGAAAGAATGTGGTTTAACAACTCTAGAGACAAGGAGGTTAAGAGGAGATCAGATTGAAGTTTTTAAGATATTGAATGGGTATGAAAATATTGATAGAAATATGTTTTTCTCACTCAAGAAGGATAGCAGAACTAGAGGACATGAGGTAAAATTAGTAAAGGATCAATGTAGATTGGACATCAGGAAGCACTCGTTCTCACAGAGGACAATAAATGAATGGAACAAATTGTCAACAGATTGTGTAACTGCTAGCAGCGTGAATATGTTTAAAAACAAGGTTGACACATATCTCAGGAGGGCGGGCTATAAGTAGATGAACATTGTTGGACTCTCGATAAGCCAATGGCTTCCTTGTCCACTTGCCATCTGGGCCTTTGGCTATTAATTTAAAAAAAAAAAAAAAAAAAGATGATAGATATATCAGTCGCTCGGCTATATTCGGAGTGGCGAGACGTACATTGTTCGTGTTACATATGTGTGGTTTATTTCATTAAACGTGCTTGACTTGACAAGGTCATGTTTAACCAATCTCTTATGTTTTTTTAAGAAATTACAAAGTGGGTAGATGACGGGTCACCAGTGGATGTCAACTTAGATTTTCAGAAAGCTTTCGATAAAGTGCCACATCAAAGATTGTTACTTAAACTTAAATAATAATAATAATATACTTTATTTATTCACCATAAAATCCGGGACTAGTGCCCCGTTCACGGGTGATTACAAATCGGCGAACTTCTAAGAAACATAAAGATGCTTTTAAGAGAAATAAATAAAAAGTAAAATTAGGAAACAAAATGCTATATGTAATGATGTAATCAACTGGACAGAAGAGTGGCTTACACACAGAAGACAGAGAGTAATAGTAGATAGTGAGATTTCAAACTGGAAATCTGTTCTGAGTGGGGTACCGCAGGGATCAGTATTAGGCCCTATGCTGTTTTGCAGATGACACAAAAGTATTCAGAAAGGTTACTAATGTTACAGATAAACAAAGTTTACAGGATGATCTAGATAAATTTGTTAAATGGTCAGAAAAATGGCAAATGTTATTAAATTTTGGGAAGTGTAAATGCATACACATAGGACATGGAAACATGGAGGAAGAATATAAAATGGGGATGCTGTACTGGGTAGAACCACACAAGAAAAGGACTTAGGAGTAACATTTGGTGCTGACATAAAAGTTTCAGAGCAATGTCGGATTGCTGATTCGAAAGGAAATAAAATTCTAGGGCTAATTAGGAGAACTATCACGTATAAGGAGAAACAGTTAATTGTATCCCTGTACAAAGCAGTAGTTAAACCACATTTGGAATATTGTAATCAAGCATGGAGGCCGTATCGTAAAAAGGACACAGACAAGCTAGAAAGAATACAACGAAGAGCAACTAAAAATTATTCCAGAATTTAGAGACCTTAGTTACGAAAGTCGCTTATTACAATGTAGTTTGACAACACTAGAGACCAGGAGACTAAGAGGAGACCAAATAGAAGTGTTTAAGATAGTGAACGGTTATGAGGATGTTGATAGTAATATGTTCTTCAAACTTAAAGAAGGCAGTAGAACCAGAGGACACAAAGTAGTATTAGTTAAGGAGCATTGTAGGTTAGACATGAGAAAGTACTCTTTCTCACAAAGGGTAATAAATAATTGGAACACACTGCCAAATGATTGTGTTAATGCTAGTAGTGTGAATACGTTTAAAAATTGGATTGACAGATATCTGATAAGGGCGGGCTACATATAAATGAGAAAATTGTTGGACTATCGATAAGCCAATGGCTTCCTTGTCCACTTGCCATCTGGAACTTGTTGTTTGGTATGGCAATCTTGTTAAATCTTGGTTTCATTTGCGTACATTTTATGATCATTCTATTACATTGTTCACGATAAAATTATTGATTGATTGAATTATCTTATAGAATAACAACTGTGACGTTTGACGATATACTATAGTAAACATCGTATCGTTTGAATATGTCTAATGATCATAAGACTTGCATGTCCGAAGTAGTGACCGTTTTGTTATCAGTTAAAATTCGAATTCAGAGGCGAAATATGACCAAATCGTTGAACATCTACAAAGACCAAATGCGGCCACTGGCCCCAAACTTCGCTGGTGGATCAAGCGCAAGCGATTTCAGCTGATCAGTTTCCTGAGCACATCGCCGATGTGCCTGCCACGCGAGGTACGTGTGTGACTGTTGGATACGAATAATATTATTGTGATTTATTGAGGCATTATACTTGCTTGTTTCGAGCCGCCCACCAAATTTTTGCCAGTATTACACATCTATGTAATGTATACAGCAATAATTGTTGTTGAATTTCCTCTGTTTATGCACGATGAACGTACTGCAGGGCAGGTTTATACTTATTCATCCTAATGTTGATGTCCATAAATGTTCCCAGTATGGCCCCGGTACAATCCATGAAGTACGTCACGCTATCTTGTTTAGACCCCCTTGTCACGCTCAGTATTTGTACACCCTCCCCCAAAAAGACGTCCGCTTTTCGAAGAAATGTTTGTGCACGTTGTAATTCAGTTGAAATATAACTCAAAGCTGGGATTGGAAAAAAATCATCTTGATATTGACAGTTAGACCAGTGAAACCAACGTAACTATTCTGCTAAGATCTATGGAAAGATTTATCTGAAAACATAAAAAAATCTGTGTGTGTGTGTGTGTGCGTGCGTGCGTGCGTGCGTGCGTGCGTGCGTGCGTGTGTGTGTGTGCATATATGTGTGTATGCCTATGACCACCACCAAGGCTAAAAACAGTGCCGAATGTTGCATTGGGGTTCCGTGAGTATGGAATGACCAATACCAACAATTGTTTCCCCTGCCAGCAACCCCCAGAGAGTGAGAAAGGGGCACTTATTTAAAGGAATGACGCTTATTTAATGGAATAATACGAACGAAGGATAAAAACGGCGTTAAATGTTATCGTGGGATCCCTGAATATGGAATGACCAATGCCAGCAATCTTAGGTGGGGCCTTCACCCGCCAGCAACCCCAAACAAGTTAGAAAAACCGGGCATTTAGTTAGGGAATGACGCCAAGACTAAAAGCAGCTCTTCCCTTGGGGTTCCCTGAGTATGGATTGACCAAAGCCAATAATTTTAGGTGGAGCCTTCCCCCTGCCAGCAACCCCAAAGAAAAGGGGGACATTTATTTATGGGAATGACGCAAAGACTAAAACAGTGTCAACTCTTCCCTTGGGGTTCCCTGATTACAGAATGGCCAATGCCAGGAATTTGATATAGGTTTTATCTCCACCAACAACCTAAGCCCCCCTAGTCCCAATGGTTATTACTTCCATTGTAGTCATTGTTGGTACATAATTTGATCTATCAATGATGATCTCGATGAGAAGAGTCTTTACAGAAACACAACGTTGTTTGGTTTTGACACATATTTTAATACTACCAAGTCATAACAAACGAACAAATCCATGAATTCGAACAACACAGCGCTGACATTACTATACTACAGCACGGTACAAAGTGAGCTAAAAGGCTTTCCAATGAAACACTTGGTTTCTGTATAACTAAAAAAGGAACTCGACAGTGTGTTCAGTCATTGTTTATTGTCCAATTATATATTCATAAGGAAGATAGCATTATTATTACACTTATTGTTCTAATGAATGCATTAGAAGTCATCACTGTCCTCGCTCCATGCATTGCCTGACTCATCGCCTGCCGACGTCTCTCCCACGCTATCCCCACCGTCTGTAGCAGTGGCTGCGAGGGACTCCAAGAGGCGAGGGAGGGAGGGAGGGAGGGAGGGAGGGAGGGAGGGAGGGAGGGAGGGAGGGAGGGAGGGAGGGAGGGAGGGAGGGAGCTAAACTATTTTCGTACAATTGAAGATTCTTACTGTTGCAAATTTTTTTTACATCCTGTCTTCTATCGATTTTTATAGCTGTAAGCCACACTGGAAATAATCACATTCGTTGTCCCACAACTGTCTCCAGCAAGCCTCCAAAATGTGTATGTCTTGGAGAGTTTAACACTAATGCAAGATGCTTACTCCGGTGTGAATAGCCCAACTGTCCACACTTATAACACAACTGCTGTGACCACCTTCACCCAAATGATTAATCAATCTGGTGGCCTTGCCCCATTAAGAACAAATGACAATGACAAATCTTTAAGTTAATTCGTTCCGGATGTCATCGTCACTGGCTACTAGCCGGATAAGTTTATACTTCTCTGGTAGCCACCTCATCTTCATAGCTTTTGTTTGCCTTATATTGTACATGATGATGGTGAGGAGGAAATAAATTTACTTACTTAATTACTTACATATGTTATACAACTATTTGTAACATGCTATGTTCACACTATAAACAGTACTACCCAATGTGTCATGCCAATGGATGCAATTGTTTCTGCCGTGCAATGAAACGCCGGCCAGTGTTCCACGCCCGCTTCACGGGCTTTACTATTTGTAACATGCTATTTTCACACTATAAACAGTACTACCCAAAGTGTCATGCCAATGGATGCAACTGTTTCTGCCGTGCAATGAAATGCCGGCCAGTGGTCCACGCCCGCTTCACGCTCTTGTTTATAGGGGAGGTGATTAATGATGTAACTCTATGGTCCATTCCCATTCGGGCGGGCGTTTTGGGGGAATTCTCACAATGGTCCGTCCCATGTGAGGAATATCTCCACTCTGCCCCCATTAATAAATCGATCATCGTGCACACAGCGTCAACGGTGTTTATAGCCTACTAAACACAACTAAGACAGCTTTCTGTCACGTCACGTCGAAGTTATGATGGTATCGCCAGTGTCGTTGACAACTAGTACGATCCAGAGCAAACTGGTGTTTTATGTAAACGGCAGGAAGGTAAGTTTAGCTACGCCTAAGCTATGACGTCATATGAGGTAGGCACTTCAAAGAAAAATTAGATATACCTTATGACCTTATGATACCTTATGACGATTCTGATCGCAGGATCCAGTTGATTCCTCCATGATCAGATCTTCAGAATCAAATATTTTTATATCATAATTTCCGGTTTTAGTTATTGTTAAAGGAGATTCATAGTCGTATATTATTGCCTGGGTAGACCAGAATTTGTCTAGTTTGTTTTTAAATGAGTTAATTGATCTAGCTTGTATTACAGAGTTTGGGAGACTATTCCATGGTTCACTGTCAGCATATATTCACTGCATACCGTTATAATGGAGGATAAATGTAAAAGCCTGGGCCTAATGCCAGATACATAAAAAGTCACAGGGTCACACTCTTCCCAACTTAGCATAGCTCTAAAACTAAAAGCTAAGCCTAAGATGCTCAAACCCTAATGGTTTACAGATTGCCCGGGTTCGAAAGCATGCCCGCTTGACTACGGCACGTACGCCGTAAAGTCGGACGAACGTCTTCCTCTGCACTACTCGTGGAGCTCGATTCAGGATCAGATGATGAAGGTGACACGTCGCGGACAACCGGATTCCGCACAGTCCACAGCAATGGCGCACTCGATGTATCCAACGTGTCACTGCTACTCACACACGCCACACTGGGCAGGCATGGCAGTCGACGACGTCGAACAGGTGGTGCCGCTTTTGGGCCATTTCCTGGAATGCACAACCACAGGGAAGCACAATTCACTGTATCCGTCGGCGGGTTCGACCACATACACGTCGTTCGTTCCCTGACGCATCACAACACGGTAGGGTCTTGTCTGCCAGGCATCTTGGGTTTTGCTCCTTCCCTGAATGCCGTGGTTGCACAGATAAACGCGCTCCCCAGCGGCGAGTGGAAGTTCGTGGGCGTGGCGATCATGATGCGCGTTTTGTTGGTCTGCATGGTTGTCCAACTGTGTTGATGATGTTGCACCCATCCGTCACCAGACGATTCATCTGCGCCCAGCAGCACGTCGATCGGCAGTCTGCTGTCTCGCCCGAACATCAGATAATGCGGCGAGTAGCCAGTGCTGCCATGAGGAGTGATGTTATATGCATGTACGACCTCCTTCAAATGGTCCGCCCACTTTCTCTTCTTCTCGGCTAGAAGGGCTCGCAGCAGACTGTGTATGGTATGATTAAATCGCTCCACTTGGCCATTGCCAGCGGGATGGTACGGGGTAGTGTGCGATTTCTTGACGTCATTCAGTGAGCACAACGAGCATATAACCAGCACATCGTTCACACCTCTCCACCCATCTCTTCACATCTTCATGGAGGCCACCCCAATAGCAACGTTCTCGGACAAGGGCTTCGGTACGCTCAACTCCCTGGTGTCCTGCTTCGTCATGCAGGCCACGCAGTGTCGTATCCTGCAAACAAGATGGGAGAAGTAGCAGTTCACGCTGGACAACATTGCCCTTGACTCATCTGGTCGCTTTGACGCATCTGGATGTCGCCCGATATCACGGTACCAGACTACACGTTTCAGAACATCATCACTCTTTTGTAGCTCACGCATATCAGGTGGTGAAATCGATGGTAGCGTCCCGATAGATGGTCTTACTGGTGTGTAACCAGGATTTGGAAAAGGGGTGCCCGATGGGGGTGTTTGTGGGAAGGTCTATCTTAGGAGGGCTTCACAAACATTTGAAAACTACTACTCTGAAGTACTCATTTGAGCACAATTTGGTGTGTTGTTAGGGTGCATTTAGGGTTGTATCGTGCATGGGGGTTGTATAGCGCATGGGGGTTGTATTGCAGCCTATTTTAAATTAAAGGTGGACCATTTAAAATTTGAATTTAAAAGTTATTTTTTTCAATTTCTATATTTTCAATTAATAAATAATAATTTATTTTTACACTCATATCCAGAGTACAACTCTGTTCAAGGGTGTTTACAATGACTAAATGGACTAAAATGTGCGTAATAAATTAGACGTATATGTATAAGGCTTAAGCTTCATTAAAACAAAAATGTACTAAGCAAAGATAAGCTAAAACTATGAATGTACATAAAAAAGCATATGCATGAGTAAATAATTAATTAATTAATTAATAATTAAAATAATAAATAATTAAAATAATAAATAATTAAAATAATTAATAAATGAATAAATAATTAAAATAATAAATTAGTATAATAGCAGAAAATTAAGAATAATGTTAATAATAAATACTATGATATGAGTGGTATGTAGAACTAAACATTAAAAGCAAGTTTGAAATAATGAGTCTTAAGACGCGCTTTAAAAGTGTAAATGCAGCCAGTCAGACACAGGTCTTCCGGTAGAGCATTCCATAGAGTCGGCCCAGCATGAGAGAATGAACGGCGGCCGTAATGCTCGAAGTGTGGCGCAGAACGGGGTACGCCGGCATCCGGTCATGAAGGGCGTGAAACGCAATGACGAGTAGTTTGTATTCAATGTGATACTTGACCAGCAACCAGTGGAGTTGTTGTCAATTGTCATAGGTAAAATGCTAATGTCAGCCTCAACATTTTAAATGTTATATGACGTAGCGAGTCTAAGTAATTATTTTTATGAAATCTGGTGAAATTGTTCGTTTGGTGTTTCAATCCAATCTGAATGTTGCAACTATGAGGATTGATTGTTTTCAAAATGGCTGATTCAACACAAACTATTGTTTACCTTGATATATAAATTTATTTATATAATTTAGCATCAATGTTTAATTCGAAGTAATGCTCCATGTTATATAATTATACACAGTCCACAACTACAAGTCATAGATATATAAATAATACAATCACAATTTATGTAAATGCCTCAATCAACCATTTCAGTAACTAGTCTTTTTAAAAGATTTTGTTGAACTGAGACAAATTTGCAAGAAATATACTGTAACAGTAAGTGTGGACGGAGATGCACAAGACAAAATCAAACATTGTTTTGCCTGTCCATCAATAATGGTGTGTGAATCTATAAGTGGCGTTTAAACACGATGTCACTAACAATGAAAAGAATAACATCGGGGATCTCCTCAATGCCCTGTGGGAGTCTGTGCTATCAGTGCCTGCATGTAAACAGTGTCAATGAATATATGCACGGAAATAAGCTTGTTTGTATCAATTATTTACTGTAACTGCCAATATGTGAGATTTACAGATAGCTAAATGCATGAGACTACCGGGTAGGTAGCTCTGGTAGCCTAAAGTAAAAAAAAACGGGTGACTAAGAAAACTGGGCATGTCCAGCTATCAAGGATATTACAAAACCTCAATGTGTCCATAATTGTTTGGCTAGAGTAGTTACACAATCTCCTAATTTCTCTCATTCAGTGCCACTTCTAAAATCATTGCATTGGCTCCCTGTGCGATATCGCATTATTTTCAAGATCTCTACAGTTACCTAATCAAGCCTTTCATCCAAACAACCTGCATAATTACATTCAATGATCACTCCAGCAAGACAGCCCAGATAGCTTCGGTTTTCTGGTTCTAATTTACTTTCCATTCCCAGAGTTAAGACAAACGCTGGAACTCGAGCTTTCAGAGTTGCCGCACCAACTCTGGAATTCACTCCCCATCAGGGTTAAATCAGCAGGAAATATAGTTTAATTTCACAGTCATCTGAAAAACCTATCTTTTTAATATTGCCTATCCTCCTTAGATTCTTAGCAAGTCCATCCATCTGTTGATGACTTTTCACATTGTACATGATCACAAGAATGCCTAATCCTTTGGTTTTGTTGCGCCACTGAGCTCGGATTTTATGATGATATTATTATTATTATAAAATGATGATGTCTGGCTGAAAAACAGGGGATTCCAGCTGAAAAAGGGGGGATGCCAGGGAATCTATAGAACCCCCATAGATACACCCTTGTCTTATTTGAATTATGTGACATGGATCAGTTAGCACAGACCAAGGTGACCGCTACCAATTGTGATGAATGCATTGACATTAATCTATTGTTGCAGGTTGTTGAAAATAACCCTAACCCTGAAGAATTGTTAGGGAAATATCTCAGGAATGAGTGTATCCTTTTATTTATGTCGTATATACAATATTTTAATTCCATATTTAAATTGTGCGTGTGTATTTGTTTCTTTGTGTGTGTGCGTGTGTGCATGCATGTGGGCATGCGTGTGGGCATGCGTGTGGGCATGCGTGTGGGCATGCCTGTGGGCGAGCGTGTGTCAGCTTGATGAAGTAGGGTGTTCTGTAATTATATTGAGTAATACTAATAAAAATGTTGCCGGGAATGTTTAGAGATTGGACATAAGGTTTGTCCTTGACTCAAGTTGTAGTGAGACTGGTTGGAACAAAGAGAGCATGTGGCAGTGGGGGATGCGGAGCCTGCACGGTGATGGTGTCTCGTATTGACAGGCGACAACACAATATCCAGTAAACTACATTTTTATCTGTTTTCATGTTTTGATATTTTGTATAAATTATCAAATGTTGATGCATTTAGCATGAAAGTGTGGTTTTATAATGTTGCAATGCATGTTTTTGTGCATGGTTAGTTAATCTGGACTTGGAGTTTTACTTTGCTGAAGCTAGGGGCACACCTAGGATTTTACCAATGTTTTTTTAACTATGTACAATAAGAAATACACATTGTTGCTTGGCAACTGCTGGCCATATTAATGTGGTTGTGATGTAAACAAAAACACAGTTTCCTTTGATATGTTTTGTATTTTTCAATATCCAGACATTATGCGATCAACTCCTGCATCACCCCAATATGTTCACTGCATGGTCTCGCTGTCACCACCGTGGAGGGGGTTGGCAATCGCCATAGCAACATTCACCCTGTACAGGTAAACACTGTAATGTTGGTAGTGACTTGCTCACTGAACTATAAATTTTCATAGCAAAAGAAAATTTGTGTTGCATGTATTGTTACATGTGCTGAATCACACTAGTCCTGTAGTTTGTTGATGCTGTCTATCTAACTTGGAAATTTCATGAAAAAAGCAGGTATTGTAATACTTGATCTGGATGTAGACATGCACATCATTTCTATGTCAACAAATTCCCCATCACATCTGAAACTACATTCTGCAAACTTCGCAGGACTTCTTTTCAAAATTGCATTTCCATCCTAAATACTTGGCAGTCCCTCGTCCACAAGTATTTAGGTGCTACAGAAGTTTTAGTAAACAACTTATTATATATTATGAGTCACCTCAGGACCCACGACCAACCCCTAGCAGACATCATCCTCCTTTTAGGGGCCGCTGATTATTATTATTTTCCCAGTCTTACTGGGCGAGACAGGAACTTCAGTCAGTCAGAAACTTCAGTCAACTAGTGCCACAAACATGACAGAACCATTGCAAATTTTAAGATGACTGTCATTTATGGATCAATGTAATATTTGACCAATGACAGGAGAGACTGGCCTTGAGCCATGGCACACAGTGTGGCTTCTGCACTCCTGGGATGGTGATGTCTATGTATGCGCTCCTTCGCTCACACTCCCTGCCTTCAGTGACCCAGATGGAGAGGGCGTTGGAAGGTAAGACATCATCCCATCACTGTTCCCCGTTAAATACTCCCATATCTAGGGTGGTTTACCTGATTTCATTTGAGATATTTTTGGGAGAATTTCCAGTTGTTCCCCAACTCTACAAAGCAATTAAAATAGAATTAGAATCCTGTCATCCAAGTAGTTTGTGATATATGGGCCAATGTCCCCCAAAAAATGCAGTTAATAGAAATTGTGTCTTGTCTCTTATAATGTGAATTTTAAAGTTAGGTTTAAATAAATTTCAACATGGATTGCCCACACCAAAAGCTTTCTGGACATATATAGTTTGCCTGTCTCAATAATACTGGTTAAAAAATAAAAACATACCAAAAATGGCCAAAATAGCATGTCCATTTGAAGTTTCCAAATTTGGAGTCACTGCCACACAAAAATGTTATTGTATTTTTTATTTCTGTATATACAGTGCACAGTTGTGGTATGTATCGGGGGTGTACAATATAAAAATCCTATATAAAAAATAATTTTGGGACGGGTTCGCGATATTCATTTATGATTGTTATTGATATGTACACCTGTATTTAGACAAACAAACCCTTCATACAAGGTTAAAGAAACAATTCTGAATAAAATGATGGGGCTGAGCATAAAT
This sequence comes from Lamellibrachia columna, assembly GCA_963662155.1. NCBI lineage: Eukaryota > Metazoa > Annelida > Polychaeta > Sabellida > Siboglinidae > Lamellibrachia > Lamellibrachia columna. The sequence continues at coordinate 4,256,303 of OY759262.1, forward strand.
TTAAGGAAAATGTGGTACATTCAAACTTATGGAATAGCATTTTAAGTGAGTGTCCAGCGTTACCAATGGAAAGGCCTACCCACAGAAAAATAAGAAAGATACACCTTTTTTGAGTATTTCATATGTACAAGCACATCCCTTGCTATAACTGCCTCTATGGCGGTACCAATATTCAAGACATTTCCTTGTCTGGCTGAGAAAAAACGGATTTGGGGCGTGTCCAGTGTCACTGAGTGTCCTGTGTCATTGGTGGGAAAACTGAATAAACATCGTTCAGAGTGCAAAATACAGTGAACCACAGGAACTACAGTGGTCAGATACATGTTGCTCTTCCTACATATGAAAGCAAAGCAACATATACTTTGGTAAGAAAAATAATTTTTCAAACAAAACGTGGTGATGCTGAATACTTGCTGGTTACTGGTCTAAAGAAAATTGCTGCATAAGGGCTCTCAGTTGACATTGCACAAACAAGATAGGGATGCTAGCACATTACAATGTAATTTTGGTGATATTGGATAGTATATTTGGGGAAATGTGGCCTTCAAACTCGATGGTGACGCTGGATATGTGGTGACTCTGGACATGCAGTTGGGGAAGGTGAATCCAAGCATTATGAAATGTACTCATTACTTTTACATTACAAGACATGCAAGACTATACAAAACATATTTGTAGATTCTTATTTCAAGAACAATATAATTTACGGGTTACCCTTCGTAAGTTATTCTATAAGTACTTATATTCTGAATTCATAGTTTTATTACCTTAAGGACAACAATGAAAACCTTGTCATGAAGATTAACTTACTCCAACTACATCCACCAGTAGTACTAGGATCAGGTGCCGGCGCTACAGATATCACACCCACTGCTGCCTCCCCTTGAATGGGGCTCTGTAACAACATGTCTGCATAACAGACAGGACCAACATTACTCCCACTAACAACGTTCTACCAATGTCAGTACAATCAGGAAGAAGGAGCATGACAGGCAGGACCGACATTACTCCCACTAACAACGTTCTACCAATGTCAGTACAATCAGGAAGAAGGAGCATGACAGGCAGGACCAACATTACTCTCACTAACAACGTTCTACCAATGTCAGTACAATCAGGAAGAAGGAGCATGACAGACAGGACCGACATTACTCCCACTAACAACGTTCTACCAATGTCAGTACAATCAGGAAGAAGGAGCATGACAGGCAGGACCGACATTACTCCCACTAACAACGTTCTACCAATGTCAGTACAATTAAGAAGAAGGACCATGACAGACTGGACCGACATTACTCCCACTAACAACGTTCTACCAATGTCAGTACAATCAGGAAGAAGGAGCATGACAGACAGGACCGACAGTACTCTCACTAACAATGTTCTACCAATGTCAGTACAATCAGGAAGAAGGAGCATGACAGGCAGGACCGACATTACTCCCACTAACAACGTTCTAACAATGTCAGTACAATCAGGAAGAAGGAGCATGACAGACAGGACCAACATTACTCCCACTAACAACGTTCTTCCAATGTCAGTACAATCAGGAAGAAAGATCATGACAGACAGGACCAACATTACTCCCACTAACAACGTTCTACCAATGTCAGTACGGCGTGCTGACATAATACTGAGGAAGGAGTAACAGAGCCCTTCAAAAACACGAAGTGAGTAAAGGCCTCTCTGCCCATGAATAACTTGTGAAGGAGGTGCAACATATTCTAGTCAAGACAAAGTGAACATTCCTCACAGGATGTCACTTGAAGAGAAATCAGACAGGAAGCATGGTTGCTGAGATGCTGCAGCAGCTAGCAAGACAAAAACAATACATGTGAAGGCCTGTCGTCTGCAATTAAAGTGAATAAGTTGATTAATAGGCCAGATAACTCTACATTTCTCCCATACAAGAAGTATGTAGTAAAGGGTAGTATGAAGAAGGAGCAAAATGTATTTTGACTAACTATTATCAATACCTGCATGTTTAATTCAGTGAGGAAAATCCAGATACAAAGATTTAACAAGATTTGCCATCCAAGCCAAAGGCCCAGATGGCAAGTGGACAAGGAAGCCATTGGCTTATCGAGAGTCCAACAATGTTCATCTACTTATAGCCCGCCCTCCTGAGATATGTGTCAACCTTGTTTTTAAACATATTCACGCTGCTAGCAGTTACACAATCTGTAGACAATTTGTTCCATTCATTTATTGTCCTCTGTGAGAACGAGTGCTTCCTGATGTCCAATCTACATTGATCCTTTACTAATTTTACCTCGTCCTCTAGTTCTGCTATCCTTCTTGAGTGAGAAAAACATATTTCTATCAATATTTTCATACCCATTCAATATCTTAAAAACTTCAATCTGATCTCCTCTTAACCTCCTTGTCTCTAGAGTTGTTAAACCACATTCTTTCAGGCGTTCTTCATAACTAAGGTCTCTCAGTTCTGGAATCATTTTAGTTGCTCTCCTTTGTATGCGTTCAAGCGTATCTATATCCTTCTTACGATATGGTCTCCATGCTTGTATACAGTATTCTAAAAAATCTCCCATTTTATAGTTTACATTCAAGTTCCCATGTCCTGTATGTAGGCATTTACATTTCCCAAAATTGAACAACATCTGCCATTTCTCAGTCCATTTCACTAATCTGTCTAGATCGTTTTGTAAATGTTGTTTATCACCATCAGTATTAACCTTTCTAAACAGTTTTGTGTCATCCGCAAATTTCAGTACGTTACTTGTTATAATGTCGTCCAAGTCATTGATATAAATTAAGAATAATATAGGTCCTAATACTGATCCTTGAGGTACCCCACTCAAAACCGATTTCCAATTTGAAACTTCTCCATCTACTACAACTCGTTGTCTTCTGTCAGTCAGCCATTGTTCTATCCAGTCAGTTATGCTATCCCCGATACCATGGGCTTTTAATTTAAGTAGTAATCTTTGATGTGGCACTTTGTCAAAAGCTTTCTGAAAATCTAAGTAGATAATATCTACTGGCGATCCCACGTCTATCCACTTAGTGATTTCTTCCAAAAAACATAACATATTTGTTAAGCATGACCTCGCTTTAAGGAACCCATGTTGAGATGAATTTAATAATTTATGCTTAACGAGGAAGTCCACCATATGGTCTTTAATTAACCTTTCTAATAATTTACAAATCACTGACGTTAAACTCACTGGTCTGCAATTCTCTGACTTATTTCTTGAACCCTTTTTAAATAATGGTATGATGTTTGCTTCTTTCTGTCGGGCAAAATCAAAGCATGTTGTCCTGGCCAGCAATGTTTGTAACTGCGCAGATGGACATTGCCGTCATTTATTTGGCCTGTTTCAATTCTCTCCTACATCGGACTTGTGTTGGTTATTGCATAAATGAATTTATGCAACTAACCAGGTGCATAACAAGTTTTATGAAATAACCAAGACAGGTCATCGTTAAACTTGCCCTGGGTGTCCGAGACTACACCGGAACTATTTGGCCAAATAAATTGTATTACTCCGCGCTAGCCAGCCAATCACGGCTTAGCGGAAACCAGTCCAAACCGGAGCCAGTAGCTTGAATCTTTCACTCCTGCTTCAGTCTCTGCATTGCGAAGTTTTGACTAAAATTTGTCTCTCGAAATTCGCCCTCCTCCCCACCTTTCTTCCTTATTCCCAATGCTTAGTTTAAATGCGTTTGTACATCGTTGATGAAATAGGAAGTTGGAAGATGTCGAAACCGCTTTCCCCACTTTTGGCCTTATATAAGATGAACACGGGGGTTTGTCTCCTAGTATTTGGTGTTCATGGGGTTTTCTGCGCAGACAGGCTTCCTGTTTCTTCATCGGTATTCTTGGCTTAGGTTTATATAGGTTAGCGAAATGGCCCCACCTGTTTGTAATTAAATTTGTGTATTGGTGGTGGAATGTCTGTATTCTTTGCATTACATGTTCATGACGACTTCTTGATGTATATATGTTATCGTCATGCTTGTAGGAATGTGGGCTCTGAGAAACTTGCCGGACGGGGCTGTACATGTGTTCAGTTCCTGTCGGGTTTGCTTAGAGGAGCTCACATTCCTGTTAATGTTCTTCCCAAAGTGGCTGCATGATAAGCAGTCCACTTTGCAATAAAAAACGTAATTTATTTGGCCTGTTTCAATTCTCTCCTACATCGGACTTGTGTTGCATAAAAGTATGTCTGGTGCATGAATGAGTGGACCCAAAGGGCCATGCGATGGTGTCGGTGGTAGTACCAAGTGAAGTACAGATGACGCTGTGAAACGCTGATTTCTTGGCAGATTTATCTTGCTTGGTCAAACTTTGTAACCCCAACATTTAGGCTTAGGTATTTAGGATGGGTTTACATCAATTATCTCCTGAACAAGTTGAGATTATATATTTGAAAAACATTTCTTAAACATGTTAAATTAAGAAAATTGTGTATAGTAAAATATGTAAAAACACAATAAAGATACCATGTTTGTATAGAGTTACATGGCACAGCATTTTTTTAGTACTTTTCTTGGATATTTTCTACTTTATGATGAATGATGATATACCCTTATTAAAGATATAGTGTGTGTCCAGAGTCACCAATGTCAGTCGTTTTGCCATGTGTCGAACAAAATTCACAACACTTTTATGAAAGAACTGCAGTAAGTGAAAGAAGGCACAAAGTAACAATGACAGAAAAAACTTTCCAAGTCAAATGTCATGTTCCTTTTGTTTCTTATTTACTGACATGTATCAACCAAACAGATTTTCCTATGTCCCTATCATTTGAAATGTTCAAATTGTATGTTGTGTTATAAAATCCATGTTCAACTTCATGTCACGGTTATAAAGAAATTATTCATATTAGAGTTTGATAGTTTATATACCTCATCATCTAACTATAATCGAGCTACTGTATGTTTGTATGTTTGTTCACGTTTTCCTCCTAGAGGCTTGCACCTCAGGTGCCAAACTTTCAGGGATTAATCTACGACCCCACGAATGAAACATAACGTCTTTATTTTTTTAAATACCACGTATATTAAGGGTTCTTAGTGTTTTTTATGGTAAATCAAATGTTCGCTACTTAAAAGGTTAACTTCCAACAATCACAGAAACGACACGCGCGGCGAATACTTCGGTACGTAAACCATTTGAGAATATGTAGTGCCATCTGGGCGGTTTATATTAATTATAATAGAAAGCATGCACCCACGTATTGGCCGCAGACTGAGGGCCAATACACAATAAAAAGATATTCTACTTTAAAAAGATATTCTACTACCAACACAAGTATCCATGGATCTAAATTCACGTGACCTTCAACATTTCGAACATGCAACTAGTATCGTATCACGGTTGTTTCTGGTAATACGTTTGATGTTCCCTTAAACAATCTCGAATGTATTGATGGCATATTGGCCTTAGGCATTTGGTAAACATTGCTATCATGACTGTCACCCAAACTAGCAAGTTATACCGTCCTGAAAGACTTATATACTTATATACTTTTTTAAATAATACATTTATTTTTTGACCTGCTACAACACCAATTGTAATTTTTTTTAGATATTGGCCAATATATGGCTGATAAAAATATTTGCTTGGCTGATAAATGATAATCATTTTGAATTATTAAATGTTTACCTTTTGGCAGTATTTAATATTTCTATTTGCTTCCAGGCAACCTGTGTCGCTGCACTGGCTACAGACCTATATTGGATGGATTCAGATCCTTCACAAAGGTGAGCAACTTCTTCACTGATGTAGCTCATCGTGTCTGACTGTGTCTTTAAAAATGTGCAATCTTTCATGTAAAAATGTGCAACCTTTCACATAAAAATGTGCAACTTTTCACATACAAAATTTGCAACGTCTACATAAAAATGTGCAGTCTTTCACGTAAAAAATTGCAAATTTTCACATAAAAATCTGTAACCTTTCACACAAACATGTACAACCTTTTCAATAAAATATGCAAAATGTGTATACCGTGCTATGGGTGATGTTTCTATGCTATTCACCAGGAGGCATAGTGTGTTATGGGTGATGTTTGTGTGATGTTCTCCAGGAGAAAGTGTGATAGGTGATGTTTATGTGATGTTCTCCAGGAGACTGTGTGATGGGTAATGTTTATGTTATGTTCTCCAGGAGACAGTGTGATGGGTGATGTTTATGTGATGTTCTCCAGGAGACAGTGTGATGGGTGATGTTCTCCAGGAGACAGTGTGATGGGTGATGTTTGTGTGATGCTCACCAGGAGACGCAGTGTGTTATGGGTGATGTTTCTGTGATATTCATCAGGAGGCGTGGTGTGTTATGGGTGATGTTTCTGTGATATTCATCAGGAGGCGTGGTGTTCACCAGGATACACAGTGTACTACTAAATAACATTGCTAAAAGAGACTTGGCTAAACTCCAATGAGTACAAAATTGTCTGGCACGTGTGGTTCTCAGGGCGCCTCAGTTTTTTTTACCGTCACTACCACTACTTAAACAGTTATGCTGGCTTCCTGTTTCTTATCGAATTAATTTTAAGCTGTCCACTCTTACATATCGTGCTCTATCTACACAACAACCACCCTACTTGGCTAGTCTCCTGCATCTTGTAATGTTTAGGAAAGATCGAATAGGAAGAAGGGGAGGGGGAGTTATTCTATATATGTTAAAGAATCTATTTAGGCTTATGAAATAAAACTAGAAAGGGAAGCAGATTGCGATGAAGCTGTTTGGTGCAAACAAATTTCAGAAAATAAAAAATTAACTATTGTATTAGTTTACCGAAGTCCAAACATAAACGAAGAGGACAACACAAAAATAAAAATGCTATAAAGGAAGTTAATAAAGGGGAATGTATCATAATGGGTGATTTTAACCATGGACACATACTATGGAATTCTCTAGAGAGAACAGGGGGTGATGACCAACAATTTCTATTTTTAATCCAGAATAGGTTTCTTACTCAGCACGTGCTAGAACCAACCAGGGGAGAAAATGTATTAGATATAGTTTTGTCATCACAAAAAGAATTAGTGGACAATGTAATAATACTTGAACCATTGGGTTGCAGTGACCATAATCAAATACATTTTGACATCAATGTAAAATTAAAAGGTAAAAATAAGAAAACGTACAAGAGAAACTTGCACAAAGGTAACTACAAAGATATGAGAAAATACTTAGCAAAGCTAGATTGGAATAACATGCTGATCAATAAGACCACAATTGAATGTTGGAATATTCTAAAATATGAAATTGAGAGTATCATCGATAAATTTGTTCCCTTCCAAAAACAAGGAAAACGGTGTAGAAAGAATCACTTGTCAAAAGAGGCTATTAGAAAATCACACAATACCAGAAAGGAAGAAGACTATGCAAATTACAAAGAGGCACTTAATGCAACTACAACTGAAATCAGACAATCTAAAAGAAGCTATGAGCAAAAACTAGCATGTAACATAAAAAATGATAGCAAGAGTTTTTATGCATATTTCAGGAGTAAACAAAACATACAAGACAAGGTTGGACCTCTAGAAGACAGTGCTGGAAATATAACATCACGGGTTTTTAATGGCGGAAGACCTAAATGGTTACTTCAGTTCAGTGTTTACCAAAGAAAATTTCAGGAGGCTAAATCTGACTATTTAGGACCGTTAGTTGTAACTCCAGAAATGGTAGCTAAGAAAATAAAGGCAATGAAAGATAACAAATCACCGGGAGTGGATGGGATTCCTCCAAAATTACTAATGGAAACAGTAGAACAAATCAGTATACCACTTGCAAGAGTATTCAACTTGTCATTAAAAGAGGGAGTTGTTCTTGGACGACAGTATAACAAGTAACATACTGAAATTTGTGGATGACACAAAACAGTTTAGAAAGGTTAATACTGATGGTGATAAACAACATTTATAAAACGATATAGACAGATTAGTGAAATGGTCTGAGAAATGGCAGATGTTTTTCAATTTTGGGAAATGTAAATGCCTACATACAGGACATGGGAACTTGGATGTAAACTATAAAATGGGAGATACTGTTCTGGGTACTACTGTAAAAGAAAAGGACTTAGGAGTTACAATAAGCGCTGATATGAAAGTTTCAGAGCAGTGTGGTATTGCAGCTTCAAAGGGTAATCAAATTCTTGGATTGATTAGAAGAAACATAACATACAAGGGAAAAAAGTTAATTATACCTCTGTATAAAGCAATAGTTAGACCTCATTTAGAATGCTGTATACAAGCATGGAGACCATATTGTAAGAAGGATATAGATACGCTTGAACGCATACAAATGAGAGCAACTAAAATTATTCCAGAACTGAGAGACCTCATGACCATGGTTTTGAAATTTTTTTCAAAACTCTTCATTACGTTTACATCCAAGTTCCATTTCACTAATCTGTCTAGATCGTTTTGTAAATGTTGTTTATCACCATCAGTGTTAACCTTTCTAAACACTTTTATGTCATCTGCAAATTTTAGTACGTTACTTGTTATAGTGTCATCCAAGTCATTGATATATATTAAGAATAATAAAGGTCCTAATACTGTTCCTTGTGGTACCCCACTCAAAACTGATTTCCATTTTGAAACTTCTCCATCTACTACAACACGCTGTCTTCTGTCAGTCAGTCGTTGTTCTATCCAGTCAATTAAGCCATCCCCGATACCATGGGCTTTTAATTTAAGTAGTAATCTTTGATGTGGCACTTTGTCAAAAGCTTTCCAAAAAAACTAAGAAGATAATATCTACTGGTGATCCCTTGTCAATCCACTTAGTGATTTCTTCAAAAAAACATAACATGCCTATTTGTTAAGCATGACCTCGCTTTTAGGAATCCATGTTGAGATGAATTTAATAATTTATGCGTAACAAGGAAGTCCACCATATGGTCTTTAATTAACCTTTCTAATAATAAAAAAATCACTGACGTTAAACTCACTGGTCTGTAATTCTCTGACTTATTTCTCGAACCCTTTTTAAATAATGGTATGATGTTTGCTTCTTTCCATTCAAAAGGAACAACTCCCTCTTTTAATGATAAGTTGAACGCTTACAAGTGGTATACTGATTTGTTCTACTGTTTCCATTATTAGTTTTGGAGGAATTCCATCCACTCCCGGTGATTTATTATCTTTCATTGCCTTTATTTTCTTAGCAAACATTTCTGGAGTTACAATTAACGGTCCTAAATAGACAGATTTAGCCTCCTGAAATTTAGCATCTGGAACTGGTAATGAACTAATATCCTCTCTGGTAAACACTGAACTGCAGTAATCATTTAGGTCTTCCGCCATTAAAAACCCTTGTGATATTATATTACCAGCACTGTCTTCTAGAAGTCCAACCTTGTCTTGTACGTTTTGTTTACTCCTGACATATGCATAAAAACTTGTGCTGTCATTTTTATGTTACATGCTAGTTTTTGTTCATAGCTTCTTTTAAATTGTCTAATTTCAGTTGTAGCTGCATTAAGTGCCTCTTTGTAATTTGCATAGTCTTCATCCTTTCTGGCACGCCTATAAACCCTCCACATAGTTTGCTTAAACACTATTTTTCTAATAGCTTCTTTTGACAAGTGTTTCTTTCTACACCATTTTCCTTGTTTTTTCCAGGGAACAAATTTATCAAGGATACTCTCAATTTCATATTTTAGAATATTTCAGCATTCAATTGCGGTCTTATTCATCAGCATGTTATTCCAATCTAGCTTTGCTAAGTATTTTCTCATATCTTTATAGTTACCTTTGTGGAAGTTTCTCCTACACGTTTTTTTATTTTTACTTTTTGATTTTACATTGATGTCAAAATGTATTTGATTGTGGTCACTGTTACCCAATGGTTCATGTATTTTTACATTGTCCACTAATTCTTTTTGTGATGATAAAACTATATCTAATACATTATCTCCCCTGGTTGGTTCTAGCACGTGCTGAGTAAGAAAGCTATCCTGGATTAAAAATAGAAATTGTTGGTCCTCAATCCCTGTGCTCTCTAGAGAATTCCATTGTATGTGTCCATGGTTAAAATCTCCCATTATGATACATTCCCCTTTACTAACTTCCTTTATAGCGTTTTTTATTTTTGTGTTGTCCTCTTCGTTTATGTTTGGACTTCGGTAAACTAATCCAATAGTTAATTTTGAATTTCCTGAAACTATTTTGCACCAAACAGCTTCATCGCAATCTGCTTCCCTTTCTAATTTATATTGATAAGCCTGAATAGATTCTTTAACATATAAAATAACTCCCCCTCCCCTTCTTCCTATTCGATCTCTCCTAAACATTACGTATCCCATCAACCCTAATTCAGCATCTGTTATGTCTGTGTTGGCCCATGATTCGGTAATACCAATTATGTGATGGGTCAATATCTTCTACCATAATGTTTAAATCGTTTTTCTTATTTACTATATTCCTAGCATTTAAACATGCATCTATGACCTGCTTCAGACATGTTTTTCGGACATTTTGTTATTGGTTTGTCTGTGCTAATGGCCTCTTGTCCTGCTTGAGGCATCTCTATGTAACCCCCCTGCACTTCTAGTTTAAACAATGTTTACTACCAAATGTATTTGTTATGTTACCCAAGCCACTGTCTACTGTTGCTGTGAGTCCATCCGCAAATACTGCTGCCCCCTTTCCACTTAGATGAAGCCCATCCTTCATGTACATATCAGCCCTTCCAACAAAACTTCCCCACAAATACAACTTCCGCTTCCCTACATAGCTTCTGGACTAGCATGTTAATTGCCATCCCCCAGCAATTTCTATATATGTGACCCCTCCTTCCTATTACTGGTAAAATCCCTGACACTATTACCTGCTCAGTCCACATCTGCTTTAGTGTTCTGACCAAATTCCTGTATTTCCTAACTATGGCAGTTGTACCCTCCCTCTCTACGTTATTTGTCCCTACGTGTACTAAAACAGATCCACGCTTGCCTGAACTCACAATATTTTCTGCCCTCTCAGTTATCGCCTCTATTTTGGCCCCAGGCAAGTAAACCACCACATCATCTCCCTTGTTTAAGACTCTTTCGGTCTTCCTAACTATTGAGTCCCCCACAAACACCCTCGCTCTCTTTCTCACCCCATCTATCACTGCCTCAGAATAGCTCTTCCGATCACATCACATTCTGTCTTGCAGCCTTGTCACTTGGCAAACTGTTATCAGTCTCTCTCTCACCCATCAACCTGTCATCTTTCCCTCCCGTCTCCTGACTAACTTGCGCTCCTGTTGCCTTCCCTCCTGACACCTTCCCTCCCATCTCCCTCACTCCCATCGCCTTAACTCTCATTTCCTTCCCCCCCCCGTCTCCTGCACTACTGTCTCCCCCACTCCCATCTCCTTCGATCCATTTGTCTTCCTTCCCATTTCTTTCCTTCCCATCTCCTTTCGTTCTGTCTCCATACATCCCATCTCTTTACATCCTGTCTCCCTACGACCTGTCAACTTATCTCCCCTCAGCCTCCTCCCAGGCTGAGGTGAGCTCTCCCTAGGATCTCTCTCGTCGTCTTCCCCCACTTTATCATCTACTGTCCCCCCACCAGAACCACAACTGACCTGCTCCCTTCCCACCATTGCCACAACGATCAGCCTCAGCTGTTCCAACCCCAGGACTTCTCACAGCACCTCCTGATGAACATCACAGAAACTTCACCCTTTTAAGGGTTATGTTTCTGTGATATTCATCAGGAGGCGCAGTGTGTTATGGGTGATGTTTCTGTGATGTTCACTAGGAGGCGCAGTGTGCTATGGGTGATGCTTGCTGTAAGCTACAGAAGAAAGATGAGGATATATCCAAGGAGGTATGCATACAAAGAGACACATTACTGACTAATTGACTGAGTGATTAGAATAAGTCTTTATATCTGAAATAATGGGTAAGCTTTATTAAAAGTTGTGCAACTGGTAATCTTACGATGTGTATCTACACTAGGAGAGCATCCATGTTGATGTAGTAAGAATACTGTGTAATTCTAATGTAGCAAGTTTAAATTTGTGTGACTGTTTTCTCTCAAACTTTCTGCTTTTCCTGTGTAAAACAGTGGACACAGGCTTTAAGTAAATATTCACAGGAAATGTAATATCTGTTATATTGATTAGCAAGTAGTTGAAACACAAGCACATTTAAAGAATCATATACTGGATGACCTTTGAACTGCTTCAGACGTCTGTGAATGAGAAGGTACCCAGTGAATATTTGCCCTACCATCCCACACAGGAACCCATCTTCCCAAGTGAATTGCAGGTAAATGTATGTTTAACATGATGCAATAAAAAAAATTGTCAGCACAATATTTTGTCACACATTAGGTATAGACAATTGTAGATAAATTGTAAATAGCATATATATAGTATTACTGTGGTAATAGAAGACACCAGTAAAACATTCTGTTTTGCAATCTGTCATTAAATATTATATATCGTTAATGTGTGTGCGTGCGTGCATGCGTGTGTGCGTGCATGAGAGAGAGTGTGTGTGTGATCACACTTTCACGTCACTGCCTCACTGCAACAGTGGAGACAGTTTCAAGATGTTCTTGCTTAAGTTCTTCCATTGATTTCGATTATGCCATCTCAGCCAGTCTAGATCTTGCTGATTTCGAACACTCTTGCCGACTTCGTGCAAATCTTTGTCGAGGGCAGTTGGGAGTGTTCTTCATGGTGGCCTTCACCAGCCAGCAATGTCTGCGGATGTGAAATGTTGGCCTATGGCCAGCTGTGCAGGGGCTTGACATGGCATACAGAGCACATTTTCGGTAGAGGGCGTTGTTTGAGATCCGCTGAGGGTATCTCATATCGATGACCTGTCTTAGCTGATGATGGCCACAACTGCAAGTGGTTTTCTCCATGCCATGTCATGCATATCCCCAAGTAGAGAGCCTAGCTTGCATGTCATGCGCCAACCTTCTCCAGCACGGTTGTTCTGTGAATATTGGTACACTCTATTTTGGATTCATTGATGTTAAGATACCATTTTAACAGGCAACCAGAGCGATTCGTTGTAGCTCGTCCAGGAATTGGTTGGCTTTGCTGTTGAAGTCAATGTCGTCGGCGTATGCCGTGTAGTATGGCATTCCAGTGTCTTCTCCAGGGCATTGCGACAAGTTGTCTCTCAGATCATAGAGGGCAGCTTCCAAGTAGATCACGAAGAGTACAGGCAATAGATTGTACCTTGTGTTGTATCGATGGTGGATGTGAATTTTGGACATTTGTCCGGTTTTAATATTGTTTCTGCAAGGAGCATTCGGATGATTCGCAGTTCCAATTCGCCAAGGAAAGACTCAAGAACTGTTATTAGCTTATCTCGCCTGCAGGTGTCAAATGGACAACTCATGTCAATACATAGTACATGTACCGAGCTTTGAAAACGTTGCGTTTTGGTGGCTAGGCAATGATAGCCATGTGCAACATCTGCTGTGCTGCGGCCATGTCGAAATCTGCTTTGTCCTTGAGAGAAGAACGCATCAACTTTGTTTGCTCTGCTTGCTAATGACAGCGTCTTTCTTAGTGCATTTTGTAGCACTATAGGTGTTAGACTGATCATTGCACCTACTGGCTTTCCAGGTTTTGAGAGCAGGATCAAAACCCCATGACCATGCTATGAGTGTTTGCTGTTCAGTTAGTGCACTGTTGAATATGTTTACTATAGGTTTCATAAGTATTTAAGATTCACATTTTGGTAGTTCACCCAGTAACTCGTCACTTCCACTAGCTCGGTTATTGTTAAGGTGGTTCATTGAGTGTTCTGCTTCCGTGTAGGTGATCGGGTGTTCTAGGGGGCGAGGTTCACCGATGAATGCTGAAATTCCAAGATCTATTTCTCCTCGGAACTTGTCACTGAAGAAGTTAGTCAAAAAATTTCCAAATTCTACCGGGTCTACAACTGTTGTTCCGTGGTCGTTATGTATTATGGGTTGCTTGTACGGTTTGCGATATAGGAGCCAAACAGATCTAAACATCTTAACACCGTCTTGAAGTCACAGACTTCATCTGCTAGCTGGTCCAGTTTGACAGATGCATTTTCCAGTGTTTTTTGTTTGATGGTATTTCAGTGATGAAGTTCTAGGACTTTCTGAATTTAAGATCACATAAAACTAACAAATATCATAAATAAATCATAATATAAATCATATAATATTATATATATATATATATATATATATATATATATATAAATAAATCATATTTCGTAAAGCATTCCACATATGCTTTAGATTGTTTATGGTAATCATTTTAGGAGTGCTGCGAGTGCAGTGGAACCTCATTATTAAGGTCACCCTCAGGACTGAGCAAAAGTTACAAGGTGACCGTATTAGTGGGGCTAATGTCCTATGGGGTGACCATAATGGCGAGGTGACTGTATTACTGAGGTAACCACAATGGTGAGGTGGCTGTATTACTGAGGTAACCACAATGGTGAGGTGGCTGTATTACTGATGTGACCACAATGGTGAAGTGGCTGTATTACTGAGGTAACCACAATGGTGAGGTGGCTGTATTACTGAGGTAACCACAATGGTGAGGTGGCTGTATTACTGATGTGACCACAATGGTGAGGTGGCTGTATTACTGAGGTAACCACAGTGGTGAGGTGGCTGTATTACTGAGGTAACCACAATGGTGAGGTGGCTGTATTACTGAGGTAACCACAATGGTGAGGTGGCTGTATTACTGAGGTAACCACAATGGTGAGGTGGCTGTATTACTGATGTGACCATAATGGTGAGGTGGCTGTATTACTGAGGTAACCACAATGGTGAGGTGGCTGTATTACTGAGGTAACCACAATGGTGAGGTGGCTGTATTACTGAGGTAACCACAATGGTGAGGTGGCTGTATTACTGATGTGACCACAATGGTGAGGTGGCTGTATTACTGAGGTAACCACAAAGGTGAGGTGGCTGTATTACTGAGGTAACCACAATGGTGAGGTAGCTGTATTACTGGTGTGACCACAATGGCGAGGTGGCTGATTTACTGATGTGACCACAATGGCGAGGTGGCTGTATTACTGAGGTGACCACAAGGCGAGGTGGCTGTATTACTGAGGTGGCCATAATTACGAGGTGGCTGTGTTAATGCGGTAACCACAATGGCGAGGTGGCTGTATTACTGAGGTGACCGTAATGACGAGGTGGCTGTATTACAGAGGTAACCACAATGGTGAGGTGGCTGTATTACTGAGGTGACCACAATGGCGAGGTAGCTGTATTACTGACGTAACTACAATGGCGAGGTGGCTGTATTGCTGAGGTGACCACAGTGGCGAGGTGGCTGTATTACTGAGATGGCCACAATGACGAGGTGGCTGTATTACTGAGGTGATCACAATGGCAACGTGGCTGTATTACTGAGGTGACCACAAGGCGAGGTGGCTGTATTACTGAGGTGATCACAATGGTGAGGTGGCTGTATTACTGAGGTGACCATATTGACAAGGTGCTTTATCAAAATGCAAATACATACTTTGGCAAACTAAAATAAAACTCCACTGTTAATATTCTATGTGACTGAAACATCAACACTGCTTTTATAGCTCTACGCACAGTTGGATGAAGAGTGTTTGATGTTTACCTCGGAGAAGGCCACATGGTACAGACCAACCAGCCTTCAGCAGCTGCTAGAACTGAACACATCTCACCCTGATGCCAAGTTGATTGGTGGGAACTATGAGCAAAGTAAGCCTTAGTATTGGCTGTCTGTCACTCTCTTTTTCCCTTGGGTCTCAATCTTTTATATTTTAAATATTTTGTATATTGTATGTTACTTTATTTGTTGTACATACCAAGCCCTCAGATTATATCCATTGTTATGTAAGGTATGTTGTTTTAGTTAAGCTCCCTTGATCTGTTCTCATTGTTATGTAAGGTATGTTGTTTTAGTTAAGCTCCCTTGATCTGCTCTCATTGTTATGTAAGGTATGTTGTTTTAGTTAAGCTCCCTTGATCTGCTCTCATTGTTATGTAAGGTATGTTGTTTTAGTTAAGCTCCCTTGATCTGCTCTCATTGTTAAGTAAGGTATGTTGTTTTAGTTAAGCTCCATTGATCTGCTCTCTTTGTTATGTAAGGTATGTTGTTTTAGTTAAGCTCCCTTGATCTGTTCTCATTGTTAAGTAAGGTATGTTGTTTTAGTTAAGCTCCCTTGATCTGTTCTCATTGTTATGTAAGGTATGTTGTTTTAGTTAAGCTCCCTTGATCTGCTCTCATTGTTATGTAAGGTATGTTGTTTTAGTTAAGCTCCCTTGATCTGCTTTCATTGTTATGTAAGGTATGTTGTTTTAGTTAAGCTCCCTTGATCTGCTCTCATTGTTAAGTAAGGTATGTTGTTTTAGTTAAGCTCCCTTGATCTGCTCTCTTTGTTATGTAAGGTATGTTGTTTTAGTTAAGCTCCCTTGATCTGTTCTCATTGTTAAGTAAGGTATGTTGTTTTAGTTAAGCTCCCTTGATCTGTTCTCATTGTTATGTAAGGTATGTTGTTTTAGTTAAGCTCCCTTGATCTGCTCTCATTGTTATGTAAGGTATGTTGTTTTAGTTAAGCTCCCTTGATCTGCTCTCATTGTTATGTAAGGTATGTTGTTTTAGTTAAGCTCCCTTGATCTGTTCTCATTGTTAATTAAGTAAGGTATGTTGTTTTAGTTAAGCTCCCTTGATCTGCTGTCATTGTTATGTAAGGTATGTTGTTTTAGTTAAGCTCCCTTGATCTGTTCTCATTGTTAAGTAAGGTATGTTGTTTTAGTTAAGCTCCCTTGATCTGCTCTCATTGTTATGTAAGGTATGTTGTTTTAGTTAAGCTCCCTTGATCTGCTCTCATTGTTATGTAAGGTATGTTGTTTTAGTTAAGCTCCCTTGATCTGCTCTCATTGTTATATAAGGTATGTTGTTTTAGTTAAGCTCCCTTGATCTGCTCTCATTGTTATGTAAGGTATGTTGTTTTAGTTAAGCTCCCTTGATCTGTTCTCATTGTTAATTAAGTAAGGTATGTTGTTTTAGTTAAGCTCCCTTGATCTGCTCTCATTGTTATGTAAGGTATGTTGTTTTAGTTAAGGTCCCTTGATCAGCTCTCATTGTTATGTAAGGTATGTTGTTTTAGTTAAGCTCCCTTGATCGGCTCTCATTGGCCGTTCATGAATCGGTGTATACATAGGTTTAATACGCATCATCAAACTGATGGTGTTTTCCAGCCAGTTTATGTTTTTCATCTCTCTGCACTATGGTTTTGTTTATCAGGGGTTGATGGGTATGGTGGAGTATCATGTGATTATTAAACCATCACCTAGTGTAGCCAATAGAACAATAGTCAACCAAATACAGATATTGTATTCATGTTTTCTATGTGTTGGTAGTTGTAGGGTTTGGTCGTCACCCCAAGGTCATCATTGATTCTTCAAAGGTGCCAGAAATGAAAGAGATCAAAGTGACTGACCAAGGCTTAGTGTTTGGGTCTTCTGTGACCCTCAGTGAGATGGAAGAGGTCCTACAAGAGACCATTGAACAGCTCCCAGGTAGATGTGACATGGTCCATAAGATGGTCCAAACATGCACAACATGGCTTCGATGTAGATGCATAAAAAAAAACATATTTCTGTAAACGTAAAATACATTCAGATTGTTGGAATGACTTTATTTAACAAAGCCTTTAAAAAAGAAAATAGACAACCTATTGGTAGGTGAAAGGTAAAGAGCATCACAATAAAAAAAACATCTCGTTATCAAAAACTCATGTAACTCAGAATTGGCAATCTCCACCTGAGTGTTTATTTTGAGACTAGATTCACGACTTAATGACATGTACTCGATGTTTTTGGATTTAGCACAAACTAGAAATGAGAGTTTGGAACAAACAATTTGTAAATGTGTTAGAAAAACTGGATCATGTTTCTATACATTGCACGTCACAGAGCACAAGACTCGACTGTTAAATTCGCTGCTCGTGAAACTGGGTCAAGTTGGCAGCGTACAACTCCGCAATAGTGCTGTGAGTATTGCATGCTGGGAATGTTATGGTGTGTTTGCAGCATAATGTCTATTGAGGTGCATTAGTAAGATAGTTAGAATGTATATTGGGGTGCAGTAGTAGGATGGTTAGAATGTGTATTGGGGTGCAGTAGTAGGATGGTTAGAATGTGTATTGGGGTGCAGTAGTAGGATGGTTATAATGTTTATTGGGGTGCAGTAGTAGGATGGTTAGAATGTGTATTGGTGTGCAGTAGTAGGATGGTTAGAATGTATATTGGGGTGCAGTAGTAGGATGGTTAGAATGTATATTGGGGTGCAGTAGTAGGATGGTTAGAATGTGTATTGGGGTGCAGTAGTAGGATGGTTAGAATGTGTATTGGGGTGCAGTAGTAGGATGGTTAGAATGTATATTGGGGTGCAGTAGTAGGATGGTTAGAATGTATATTGGGGTGCAGTAGTAGGATGGTTTGGAATGTATATTGGGGTGCAGTAGTAGGATGGTTAGTATGTATATTGGGGTGTAGTAGTAGGATGGATAGAATGTGTATTGGGGTGCAGTAGTAGGATGGTTAGAATGTATATTGGGGTGTAGTAGTAGGATGGTTAGAATGTGTATTGGGGTGCAGTAGTAGGATGGTTAGAATGTGTATTGGGGTGCAGTAGTAGGATGGATAGAATGTATATTGGGGCTCAGTAGTAGGATGGTTAGAATGTGTATTGGGGTGCAGTAGTAGGATGGATAGAATGTATATTGGGGCTCAGTAGTAGGATGGTTAGAATGTATATTGGGGTGTAGTAGTAGGATGGTTAGAATGTGTATTGGGGTGCAGTAGTAGGATGGTTAGAATGTATATTGGGGTGCAGTAGTAGGATGGTTAGAATGTATATTGGGGTGCAGTAGTAGGATGGTTAGAATGTATATTGGGGTGCAGTAGTAGGATGGTTAGAATGTATATTGGGGTGTAGTAGTAGGATGGATAGAATGTGTATTGGGGTGCAGTAGTAGGATGGTTAGAATGTATATTGGGGTGTAGTAGTAGGATGGTTAGAATGTGTATTGGGGTGCAGTAGTAGGATGGATAGAATGTATATTGGGGCTCAGTAGTAGGATGGTTAGAATGTATATTGGGGTGCAGTAGTAGGATGGTTAGAATGTATATTGGGGTGCAGTAGTAGGATGGTTAGAATGTATATTGGGGTGCAGTAGTAGGATGGTTAGAATGTATATTGGGGTGCAGTAGTAGGATGGTTAGAATGTATATTGGGGTGTAGTAGTAGGATGGATAGAATGTGTATTGGGGTTCAGTAGTAGGATGGTTAGAATGTATATTGGGGTGCAGTAGTAGGATGGTTAGAATGTATATTGGGGTGCAGTAGTAGGATGGTTAGAATGTATATTGGGGTGTAGTAGTAGGATGGATAGAATGTGTATTGGGGTGCAGTAGTAGGATGGTTAGAATGTATATTGGGGTGTAGTAGTAGGATGGTTAGAATGTGTATTGGGGTGCAGTAGTAGGATGGATAGAATGTATATTGGGGCTCAGTAGTAGGATGGTTAGAATGTGTATTGGGGTGCAGTAGTAGGATGGATAGAATGTATATTGGGGCTCAGTAGTAGGATGGTTAGAATGTATATTGGGGTGCAGTAGTAGGATGGTTAGAATGTATATTGGGTGCAGTAGTAGGATGGTTAGAATGTATATTGGGGTGCAGTAGTAGGATGGTTAGAATGTATATTGGGGTGCAGTAGTAGGATGGTTAGAATGTATATTGGGGTGTAGTAGTAGGATGGTTAGAATGTGTATTGGGGTGCAGTAGTAGGATGGATAGAATGTATATTGGGGCTCAGTAGTAGGATGGTTAGAATGTGTATTGGGGTGCAGTAGTAGGATGGATAGAATGTATATTGGGGCTCAGTAGTAGGATGGTTTGAATGTAAGTTGGGGCTCAGTAGTAGGATAGTTAGAATGTATATTGGGGTGCAGTAGTAGGATGGTTAGAATGTATATTAGAATGTATATTAGGGCACAGTAGTAGTGTGGTTAGAATGTATATTAGGGCACAGTAGTACTGTGGTTAGAATGTATATTAGGGCACAGTAGTAGTGTGGTTAGAATGTATATTAGGGCACAGTAGTAGTGTGATTAGAATGTATATTAGGGC
Source organism: Lamellibrachia columna (assembly GCA_963662155.1). NCBI lineage: Eukaryota > Metazoa > Annelida > Polychaeta > Sabellida > Siboglinidae > Lamellibrachia > Lamellibrachia columna. The sequence goes on from OY759262.1 coordinate 4,276,419, forward strand.
ACAGTAGTACTGTGGTTAGAATGTATATTAGGGCACAGTAGTAGTGTGATTAGAATGTATATTAGGGCACAGTAGTAGTGTGGTTAGAATGTATATTAGGGCACAGTAGTAGTGTGGTTAGAATGTATATTAGGGCACAGTAGTAGTGTGATTAGAATGTATATTAGGGCACAGTAGTACTGTGGTTAGAATGTATATTAGGGCACAGTAGTAGTGTGGTTAGAATGTATATTAGGGCACAGTAGTAGTGTGGTTAGAATGTATATTAGGGCACAGTAGTACTGTGGTTAGAATGTATATTAGGGCACAGTAGTAGGATGGTTAGAATGTATATTAGGGCACAGTAGTAGTGTGGTTAGAATGTATATTAGGGCACAGTAGTACTGTGGTTAGAATGTATATTAGGACACAGTAGTACTGTGGTTAGAATGTATATTAGGGCACAGTAGTAGTGTGGTTAGAATGTATATTAGTTCACAGTAGTAGGATGGTTAGAATGTATATTAGGGCACAGTAGTAGGATGGTTAGAATGTATATTAGGGCACAGTAGTAGTGTGGTTAGAATGTATATTAGGGCACAGTAGTAGTGTGGTTAGAATGTATATTAGGGCACAGTAGTAGGATGGTTAGAATGTATATTAGGGCACAGTAGTAGGATGGTTAGAATGTATATTAGGGCACAGTAGTAGGATGGTTAGAATGTATATTAGGGCACAGTAGTAGTGTGGTTAGAATGTATATTAGGGCACAGTAGTAGTGTGGTTAGAATATATATTAGGGCACAGTAGTAGTGTGGTTAGAATGTATATTAGGGCACAGTAGTACTGTGGTTAGAATGTATATTAGGGCACAGTAGTAGGATGGTTAGAATGTATATTAGGGCACAGTAGTAGGATGGTTAGAATGTATATTAGGGCACAGTAGTAGTGTGGTTAGAATGTATATTAGGGCACAGTAGTAGGATGGTTAGAATGTATTTTAGGGCACAGTAGTACTGTGGTTAGAATGTATATTAGGGCACAGTAGTACTGTGGTTAGAATGTATATTAGGGCACAGTAGTGGGATGGTTAGAATGTATATTAGGGCACAGTAGTAGTGTGGTTAGAATGTATATTAGGGCACAGTAGTAGTGTGGTTAGAATGTATATTAGGGCACAGTAGTAGGATGGTTAGAATGTATATTAGGGCACAGTAGTAGTTTGGTTAGAATGTATATTAGGGCACAGTAGTAGGGTGGTTAGAATGTATATTAGGGCACAGTAGTAGTGTGGTTAGAATGTATATTAGGGCACAGTAGTAGTGTGGTTAGAATGTATATTAGGGCACAGTAGTAGGATGGTTAGAATGTATATTAGGGCACAGTAGTAGTGTGGTTAGAATGTATATTAGGGCACAGTAGTAGTGTGGTTAGAATGTATATTAGGGCACAGTAGTAGGATGGTTAGAATGTATATTAGGGCACAGTAGTAGTTTGGTTAGAATGTATATTAGGGCACAGTAGTAGGGTGGTTAGAATGCAAATTAGGGCAAAGTAGTAGGATGGTTAGAATGCTGTAGCTTGGTGGTTAGAGAGGACCAATGTGTGGGGGGTGCTGTAGCTTGGCGGTTAGAGAGGACCAGTGTGTGTGTGGGGTGTGCTGTAGCTTAGTGGTTACAGAGGACCAGTGTGTGTGTGGGGTGCTGTAGCTTGGTGGTTAGAGAGGACCAGTGTGTTGGTGCGGGGGGTGCTGTAGCTTAGTGGTTACAGAGGACCAGTGTGTGTGTGGGGTGCTGTAGCTTGGTGGTTAGGGAGGACCAGTGTGTTGGTGCGGGGGGTGCTGTAGCTTAGTGGTTACAGAGGACCAGTGTGTGTGTGGGGTGCTGTAGCTTGGTGGTTATAGAGGACCAGTGTGTGGGTGGGGGGTGCTGTAGCTTAGTGGTTAGAGAGGACCAATGTGTGGGGTGCTGTAGTTTAGTGGTTAGAGAGGACCAGTATGTGGGGGGGTGCTGTAGTTGGTGGTTAGAGAGGACCAGTGTGTGGTGGGTGCTGTAGCTTGGTGGTTAGAGAGGACCAGTGTGTGTGGGGGTGCTGTAGCTTGGTGGTTAGAGAGGACCAGTATGTGGGGGGGTGTTGTAGCTTGGTGGTTAGAGTGGACCAGTGTGTGGGGGGTGCTGTAGCTTGGTGGTAGAGAGGTCCATGGTTTGAGTCCATCATGCTGCTGTTTCGATATAGGCAACTTTGTTCACTCAACATTGCCTGTGTCTTTCGGAAGAGGCACTACAACTTGTACTAGGTATTGGTCCCTAGTGCCAGGGGAAGTAAAGTTCCAAACAGTGGGTAAATGTGTAACCTCGTATGGACTCTATCTCTCAACCGCATGAGTGGATCGGTCAATTCTGCCAACTTCCTCACATGAAAACATAATAAGAAACAAAATGATGTATGCAACAATATAAAATGCCTTCTTTAAAAAGGGGTAGCTTTGCAAGAACATAATAAGTATTCTTTTTATTATCTTAAAGAAATGTTTTCCTGTTCCAGACACTAGGTGGCCACATCATGGCCGCCAGTACATCCTCCGATCTGAACAATCAGTTCCTTGCTTCGTGCAGCTGTGTTATGGTGGTGTCACCTGGTGAGTTGAGCAGTGTAATTCCAGTGATTTTTATTGTTCTTTGACCCAACTTAATTCATGTAAAAATATAGTATTGTTATATATGCAATAAATCCTTTTGTTTGGTGAAACCGATGTAAATATCAATGTCACATCTGACCAGCCTTGATGGTGAGTATGTCAAAAATACACTGAATAAAAACAAACTGTTTCATAAGTAAAAAAAATATTTGTGGTATAAAATGTGCAAAAACAAGGGCTGCAATACAATACAATACAATAGTTCTGACTGTAGTAATTATACTATATTATTACTATGGAATACAATACAATACAATACAATAGTTCTGACTGTAGTAATTATACTATATTATTACTATGGAATACAATACAATACAGTAGTTCTTACTGTAGTAATGATACAATATTATTACTATGGAAAGTAAGAATGTGATTCCTACAACATCAACCAAATTTTTTCTTAGTAGGATTCTCTCATCCAATAGATTTTTTATTTTTTGTACCAAAGTAATTATTGTTTAGTGTTGCTTAGTGAAATTATTAATGATGTTAACAGATAGATTTTATTAAGAATTATTCTTATATTACACATTTCTTCAAGTAAGATACAGGCACACACTTTCTCTGTATGTTGACTGTGTTGGTCTGTAGATGGCTCTCAGCAGCAGGTTGCGATGGATGAAGCTTTCTTTGTGAAGTGCCGAGAGACAGTTCTACAGCCCCAGGACATTCTGCTGTCTCTACTGTTGCCGTACAGCTCACAGGTGCTGCAGTGTGCTTATGATATCCTCCTCAATCTTACTCCATTATTTATGGTAGTCTTAGAGATAGATTGTGTTTTCATAAATCTCAGTTGTTTAGCAAAAATGGATGTAGAGATTGAAAAATTAAGGTGAACAATTCTGTGTACATGCGTGCATGTATATATGCGTGTGTAAAATGTGTATGTACATGTGTGTGTGTGTGTGTGTGCGTGCATGTGCATGTGTGTGCGTGCATATATGTGTGTCTATGTGCATGTGTTATATTGTGTATGTGCATGAGTAGCATATGTATGTACGTGTGTATGTGCATATGTGCGCGCGTGCGTGCATGCGCTCGTGTGTGTAAAACTACTTTAATTTGTCATTTCCTGTTTTGAACAGGTCTTTGTGAACTTAAATAGAAATAATACCAACCCAATCTCAATCTTTATATATCTGAACTATTCAAAAACTAACTAATACAGAGACTGCAGTTAACTACAACTTCTGAACCTTCGACCAAACAATCACACCAACTTCCCACTGTTACAGAGGGAATACATCGAGGGCTTCAAGCTCCACAAGGCTGCTAGTCGGAAGGAGGAGATTGTCTGTGTGAATGCAGCCATGAGAGTTGTCTTCGAGGAACACACTGACATCATAGAAGACATTGCTCTCAGCTTTGGCGGTGTTCGCTCCACCAGTATGCTCGCAACAAACACACGGGACAAGCTGATTGGCTGGTAAACACTCTTAAAATAATCACAGTTTCATTGGTTCTATGAAGAGAGAAAAAATCTTACATTTTTAGTTTTATGACAGTTATTCTATACATGATGCAAAAAAAATTTATGTTATAATAACAATGTCACAATGATATTATAATAACAATGTCACAATGATGTTATAATAACAATGTCACAATGATGTTATAATAACAATGTCACAATGATGTTATAATAACAATGTCACAATGATGTTATAATAACCATGTCACAATGATGTTATAATAACAATGTCACAATGATGTTATAATAACCATGTCACAATGATGTTATAATAACCATGTCACAATGATGTTATTATATCAAAGTTTTAAGATATTGAATCTCATTTGCTGTGGAGAAATGCCGTTATGTGTACTTTGAAATCTTATGCCACGTCTAGAATATGTAAGTTTATAAAAACATTAACAATGTTATGTTTTGGTATTAACAGTTAAAAGCAGAAGATGGTTGTCATAGTGACATAGTAGTTCTGTTTGATAGTGCATGGGAGGACAAGTTGGTCACTGTGACTTCTGACCTCCTGGCCACTGAACTAAGACCTCCCACTGGTGGTCAGTCTGACTCGGATGCTTACAAACAAACGCTGGCTGTCAGCCTCTTCTTCAAGTTCTATCTAAGCGTTCAGATGAAGCTTCATGAAGGAAAGGCAAGGACTTTATTTGTGCTCACTTTGAGAACTGCAGTAGAGCAGACTGTATTGAAACCTCTCCTCCCCTCCTCCCTCCATCTCTCCTTCTCCCCCTGTTCTCGTCTCTCTATGTAAAAAGCAATTGTGTTTGTCACGCTTGACCCTCAACAAATATATACATTTCTATTATATTCCAGGTGTTAAGTTTGTTTCCTGCTCTTTGAACTTCATCGTTTCTGATTTTGTCTGTCCACTTTATTTCTTCTGTCAGTCGACTGCTCCAATAGTTCAACAAGCAGCTTCTACTGTTAGTTACTTGTACTATTCCAAACTGTGTCTCGTGAGGTAAACATTGTCTGCAGCGTGTAAGACAGCTGACTGAGTGGTGTTGTTTTATTTGTCTGATCATAAACATTTCAGCAGACAGCGACAGTTGGGGAAATGCTATGCTCTGACCTTAGCGCCACAACTCCCTTACCCCGGGTCCCTGCCCGGGGTGTTCAGGTGTATGAGGAAGCTCCAGCTGACCAGAGCAGCTCAGATGCAGTCGGACGGTCACTACCGATCAAGTCTGCCATCAACAATGCTCTTGGACAATCTGTCTTCATTGATGATATGCCACCATATCAAGGTTAGTTCTTGGCACCAGCAATAGTGCGATAAATGGTAATATTCAGGGTTAGCATGTAACGAAGTAAACATACTTCATTACAATACTTGAGTAGTTATTTCAAGTAATTGGCATGTAACGAAGTAGAATTTTGACTTAGTACTTTTACTTGTAATGAAGTAGTTTTATTTAAAGTAACGCGACTTTTTACCATCATGGATCGAGAACTTCACCGATTTTCGCCCATGTCTTCCTTATGCAGTTGTATTATTATTGCCTTCTATTTGACAGATGTCTTCCTTATGCAGTTGTATTATTATTGCCTTCTATTTGACAGATGTCTTTTGACTTCCGGCTACTTGGACTTGGTGCAGCGACTTGAATTTGGTGTAGATCATTTACAGAAATACGTGGAATATCAAATAGAATAAGTATTACTATTGCATATATATTATACACAAACGTATTGTAGACATATATTAGGAAACAGGTTTTGTTAATTATTAGTCAGAGGGAGTATTTTAGAGTAAGTTAGTTTCGGATTCTGTCAGGGAATTCAGCGAGCGTTAATAGGGGTGTTTACAATTCGAAAATTTAGATAACATAGTGAATAGTCAGTAACAGTGAATATTGGTTAGAATAAGTATTAGTATTATACATATATTGTTCACCAACTTCTTGTAGACATATATTAAGAAACCGTTGTTGTTAACAGAGGTAGTATTTTTTTTCCCGGATTCAAACTCAACGAGTGATAAAAGGGAGTTTGTTTACAGGTCATTCAACCCGTGCATCGAGCTATCGTTTACATTAGCTAATATATATATAAGATAAAGTGATTTATTTACTTAAATTACATACATAAGGTAATATCTGACATAGTGGTAGTCAACGTTTTCGGTAAAAAGGAATTAACAGCAGGATTTTAGCGTAAATTAGTACACACTGAGTTCGTTGTTTTGTTACACAGTGTTCTCCGTATTCGCTAGGTGGCAGGATTTTTAGCCTAAAGTGTTCTTTTGATCACAAAAACAGCCTTATTCAAGGCTAACGTAGCAAACTAATTAAAACTAAATTGTATGATGGCGCCGTGCAAACGGCAGTTAAAGGCCACAAGGCACTTAATTTGTGGCAGTTGTAGTAACTGGGTAGATTTCGTCAAGTCTGGGTGCGAGAAGTCCTGGGCTGAGGTCCAGGCAGATAGTTTTAGTTTTGAGTGTAGGGGATGCGCAAGGATGAAGGAACTAGAGGTGGAGTTGGAAGAGCTGAGGCTGCTCGTTGTGGCAATGGTGGGAAGGGAACAGGGGAGTTGTGCCGGTAGTTCCGGCGAGGGAACAGTAGACGATAAAGTGGGGAAAGACACAAGAGATGCTAGGGAGAGCTCACCTCAGCCTGGGAGGAAGCTGAGAGGAGGGAAGGTGACAGGTCATAGGGAGACAGGACGTAAGGAGACGGGAAGGAAAGGAACGGGAGGGAAGACAACCGGGGTGAAGGAGAGGGGAGTAGGGGAGACAGGAGGGAAGGAGAAGGGAGTGGGGGAGACGGGAGGGAAGACAACCGGGGTGAAGGAGAGGGGAGTAGCGGAGACAGGAGGGAAGGAGAAGGGAGTGGGGGAGACGGGAGGGAAGACAACCGGAGTGAAGGAGAGGGGAGTAGCGGAGACAGGAGGGAAGGAGAAGGGAGTGGGGGAGACGGGAGGGAAAACAACCGGGGTGAAGGAGAAGGGAGTAGGGGAGACAGGAGGGAAGGAGAAGGGAGTGGGGGAGACGGAAGGGAAGGGGTCAGGACAGAATGTGATGGAGGGGATCGAAAGGAAGAGTTATTCTGCAGCAGTGATAGAGGGGGTGAGGAAGAGAGCGAGGGTGTTTGTGGGGGATTCGATAGTTAGGAAGACCGACAGAGTCTTAAACAAGGGAGATGATGTGGTGGTCTGCTTGCCTGGAGCCAAAATAGAGGCGATAACTGAGAGGGTAAAAAACATCGTAGGCTCGGGTAAGGGTGGATCTGTTTTAGTACATGTAGGGACAAATAACGTAGAGAGGGAGGGTACAACTGCCATAGTTAGGAAATATAGGCAGTTGGTCAGAACACTAAAACAGACGCGGGTTGAGCAGGTAATACTGTCAGGGATTTTACCTGTAATGGGCAGGAGGGGTCATAAATATCGAAATTGTCGGGGGATGGCAATTAACATGTTAGTCCAGAGGCTGTGTAGGGAAGAGGAAGTTGGATTTGTGGATTTATGGGGAAGTTTTGTTGGGAGGGCTGATATGTACATGAAGGATGGGCTTCATTTAAGTGGAAAGGGGGCGGCAGTATTCGCGGACAAACTTTCAGCAGCAGTAGATAGCGACTTGGGTACAATGACAAATATTTTTGGAAGTAAACATTCTTTAAACTAGAAGTGCAGGGGGGTTACCTAGAGGTGTCTCAAGCAGAACAAGAGGCCACTAGCACAGATAAACCAATATCAAATCATCCGAAAATCATCTCTGAAAAAGGTTATAGATGCGTATGTTTAAATGCAAGGAGCATAGTAAATAAGAAAAACGAATTAAACATTATGGTAGAAGATATTGACCCTCACATAATTGGTATAACTGAATCATGGGCTAACATAGATATAACAGATGCTGAATTAGGACTGACAGGATACGTAATGTTTAGGAAAGATCGAATAGGAAGAAGGGGCGGGGGAGTTATTTTATATGTTAAAGAATCTATTCAGGCTTATGAAATAAAACTAGAAAGGGAAGCAGATTGCGATGAAGCTGTTTGGTGCAAAATTGTTTCAGGAAATTCAAAATTAACTATTGGATTAGTTTACCGAAGTCCAAACATAAACGAAGAGGACAACACAAAAATAAAAAACGCTATAAAGGAAGTTAGTAAAGGGGAATGTATCATAATGGGAGATTTTAACCATGGACACATACAATGGAATTCTCTAGAGAGCACAGGGATTGAGGATCAACAATTTCTATGTTTAATCCAGGATAGCTTTCTTACTCAGCACGTACTAGAACCAACCAGGGGAGAAAATGTATTAGATATAGTTTTGTCATCACAACAAGAATTAGTGGACAATGTAAAAATATTTGAACCATTGGGTAATAGTGACCATAATCAAATACATTTTGACATCAATGTAAAATCAGAAAGTAAAAATAAGAAAACGTACAAGAGAAACTTCCACAAAGGTAACTACAAAGATATGAGAAAATACTTAGCACAGCTAGATTGGAATAACATGCTGATGGATAAGACTGCAATTGAATGTTGGAATATTCTAAAATATGAAATTGAGAGTATCATTGATAAATTTGTTCCCTTCCGAAAACAAGGAAAACGGTGTAGAAAGAAACACTTGTCAAAAGAGGCAATTAGAAAAATAATGCTAAAACAAACTATGTGGAGGGTTTATAGGCGTACCAGAAAGGAAGAAGACTATGCAAAATACAAAGAGGCACTTAATGCAGCTACAACTGAAATCAGACAATCTAAAAGAAGCTATGAGCAAAAACTGGCATGTAACATAAAAACTGACAGCAAGAGTTTTTATGCATATGTCAGGAGTAAACAAAACGTACAAGACAAGGTTGGACCTCTAGAAGACAGTGCTGGAAATATAATATCACAGGGGTTTTTAATGGCGGAAGACCTAAATGGTTACTTCAGTTCAGTGTTTACAAAAGAAGATATTAGTTCATTACCAGTTGCTGATGCTAAATTTCAGGGGGCTAAATCTGACTATTTAGGACCGTTAGTTGTAACTCCAGAATTGGTAGCTAGGAAAATAAAGGCAATGAAGGATAACAAATCACCGGGAGTGGATGGGATTCCTCCAAAATTACTAATGGAAACAGTAGATCAAATCAGTATACCACTTGCAAGAGTATTCAACTTGTCATTAAAAGAGGGAGTTGTTCCGTTTAAATGGAAAGAAGCAAACATCATACCATTATTTAAAAAGGGTTCGAGAAATAAGTCAGAGAATTACAGACCAGTGAGTTTAACGTCAGTGATTTGTAAATTATTAGAAAGGTTAATTAAAGACCATATGGTGGACTTCCTCGTTAAGCATAAATTATTAAATTCATCTCAACATGGATTCCTTAAAGCGAGGTCATGCTTAACAAATATGTTATGTTTTTTGGAAGAAATCACTAAGTGGATAGACATGGGATCGCCAGTAGATATTATCTACTTAGATTTTCAGAAAGCTTTTGACAAAGTGCCACATCAAAGATTGCTACTTAAATTAAAAGCCCATGGTATCGGGGATAGCATAACTGACTGGATAGAACAATGGCTGACTGACAGAAGACAACGAGTTGTAGTAGATGGCGAAGTTTCAAATTGGAAATCGGTTTTGAGTGGGGTACCTCAAGGATCAGTATTAGGACCTATATTATTCTTAATTTATATCAATGACTTGGACGAGAGTATAACAAGTAACGTACTGAAATTTGCGGACGACACAAAACTGTTTAGAAAGGTTAATACTGATGGTGATAAACAACATTTACAAAACGATCTAGACAGATTAGTGAAATGGTCTGAGAAATGGCAGATGCTGTTCAATTTTGGGAAATGTAAATGCCTACATACAGGACATGGGAACTTGAATGTAAACTATAAAATGGGAGCTACTGTTCTTGGTACTACTGTAAAAGAAAAGGACTTAGGAGTTACAATAAGCGCTGATATCAAAGTTTCAGAGCAGTGTGGTATTGCAGCTTCAAAGGGTAATCAAATTCTTGGATTGATTAGAAGAAACATAACATATAAGGGAAAAAAGTTAATTATACCTCTTTATAAAGCAATAGTTAGACCTCATTTAGAATACTGTATACAAGCATGGAGACCATATCGTAAGAAGGATATAGATACGCTTGAACGCATACAAAGGAGAGCAACTAAAATGATTCCAGAACTTAGATACCTTAGTTATGAAGAACGCCTGAAAGAATGTGGTTTAACAACTCTAGAGACAAGGAGGTTAAGAGGAGATCAGATTGAAGTTTTTAAGATATTGAATGGGTATGAAAATATTGATAGAAATATGTTTTTCTCACTCAAGAAGGATAGCAGAACTAGAGGACATGAGGTAAAATTAGTAAAGGATCAATGTAGATTGGACATCAGGAAGCACTCGTTCTCACAGAGGACAATAAATGAATGGAACAAACTGTCTACAGATTGTGTAACTGCTAGCAGCGTGAATATGTTTAAAAACAAGGTTGACACATATATCAGGAGGGCGGGTTATAAGTAGGTGAACATTGTTGGACTCTCGATAAGCCAATGGCTTCCTTGTCCACTTGCCATCTGGGCCTTTGGCTTGGATGGCAAATCTTGTTAAATCTTGTTAAATCTTATGCAGTTGTATTATTATTGCCTTCTCTTTGACAGATGTCTTCCTTATGCAGTTGTATTATTATTGCCTTCTCTTTGACAGATGTCTTCCTTATACAGTTGTATTATTATTGCCTTCTCTTTGACAGATGTCTGCCTTATGCAGTTGTATTATTATTATTATTGCCTTCTCTTTGACAGATGTCTTCCTTATGCAGTTGTATTATTATTGCCTTCTCTTTGACAGATGTCTTCCTTATGCAGTTGTATTATTATTGCCTTCTCTTTGACAGATGTCTGCCTTATGCAGTTGTATTATTATTGCCTTCTCTTTGACAGATGTCTTCCTTATGCAGTTGTATTATTATTGCCTTCTCTTTGACAGATGTCTTCCTTATGCAGTTGTATTATTATTGCCTTCTCTTTGACAGATGTCTGCCTTATGCAGTTGTATTATTATTGCCTTCTCTTTGGCAGATGTCTTCCTTATGCAGTTGTATTATTATTGCCTTCTCTTTGACAGATGTCTTCCTTATGCAGTTGTATTATTATTATTATTGCCTTCTCTTTGACAGATGTCTTCCTTATGCAGTTGTATTATTATTGCCTTCTCTTTGGCAGATGTCTTCCTTATACAGTTGTATAATTATTGCCTTCTCTTTGGCAGATGTCTTCCTTATGCAGGTGTATTATTATTGCCTTCTCTTTGACAGATGTCTTCCTTATACAGTTGTATTATTATTGCCTTCTCTTTGACAGATGTCTTCCTTATGCAGTTGTATTATTATTGCCTTCTCTTTGACAGATGTCTTCCTTATGCAGTTGTATTATTATTGCCTTCTCTTTGGCAGATGTCTTCCTTATACAGTTGTATAATTATTGCCTTCTCTTTGGCAGATGTCTTCCTTATGCAGTTGTATTATTATTGCCTTCTCTTTGACAGATGTCTTCCTTATGCAGTTGTATTATTATTATTATTGCCTTCTCTTTGACAGATGTCTTCCTTATGCAGTTGTATTATTATTGCCTTCTCTTTGGCAGATGTCTTCCTTATACAGTTGTATAATTATTGCCTTCTCTTTGGCAGATGTCTTCCTTATGCAGGTGTATTATTATTGCCTTCTCTTTGGCAGATGTCTTCCTTATACAGTTGTATTATTATTGCCTTCTCTTTGACAGATGTCTTCCTTATACAGTTGTATTATTATTATTATTGCCTTCTCTTTGACAGATGTCTTCCTTATGCAGTTGTATTATTATTATTATTGCCTTCTCTTTGACAGATGTCTTCCTTATGCAGTTGTATTATTATTGCCTTCTCTTTGGCAGATGTCTTCCTTATACAGTTGTATTATTATTGCCTTCTCTTTTGCAGATGTCTTCCTTATGCAGTTGTATTATTATTGCCTTATCTTTGGCAGATGTCTTCCTTATGCAGTTGTATTATTATTGCCTTCTCTTTGGCAGATGTCTTCCTTATGCAGTTGTATTATTATTGCCTTCTCTTTGGCAGATGTCTTCCTTATACAGTTGTATAATTATTGCCTTCTCTTTGGCAGATGTCTTCCTTATGCAGGTGTATTATTATTGCCTTCTCTTTGGCAGATGTCTTCCTTATGCAGGTGTATTATTATTTTATTATAACCTTTCCTTTTCAGAAATTGACATATTGTTTCAATACCTAAAAAAAGACAGTATTACAGTTTGCACATTTTTAGACGCTCTAATTGTATTGCGTGTTAATAATTCTTGCAATTTTCACATGTGTCCCAAAATTGACACAGTACACGCCCATGCCTTTAGTTGCTGGAATTGTCCACTATGACCTGTGGCTTGATAATAGTTGGTAAACATAACAAGCAATCATAGTAAGACCCATTCCTGTATTCCAGCGGAACTGTACTTGGCTCTTGTTATGAGCAAGGAAGCACACGCAAACATCGTCAGTGTGGCGCCATCTAGGGCCCTCCAGATGGCAGGAGTGGTTGACTACATAAACGCTGCAGATGTTCCTGGCTCGAATCTCTACGGTGTTGTTGAACGAACAGAAGAAATATTTGCTACAAAAGAAGTTAGTTATTTTATAGGCTTTGATATTCTAAAATATGTAGGATTCATGCTGCTGCTGGTTATGAATTTGTATTCAGAATATATGATTTATCCCAGTCTGATTAATCCAGAATTAACAATGAAGTAAAATAATTGTGATGTGTTGTAAGAATGAAATGCTTTAGGAAAGCAAATAAAACACAATTCAGCTTCAGGGTACTTTTTATGCATCACTTCCCTGAAAGATATGTTCATAAATTTTTAGTTTTACAACTTTTAGCATATTTGAATTAATCAACACAAATTAAACAAGAAACTGTACAGTTCCTCTCACTATCCCATATTTTGAATGTTGAACTATTAAAAACCGTCTTTCATTGTCATATAAATCCCGACTGCATAGATTAGGTTCCCCGGCTAGATAAGTAGAATGTTTCTTGCTTTACTTACTTATGTTGTCCACTTAACAAGGTGATGTGATGATTTACTTCCAGTGGTTTCAGTTCTTCATTGCAGTTAGTAGATTTGTCTAAGCTGAAGGTTGTGTCTTTCTCTAGTATATTTTGCAGAATTGTTATTGGTCGACCTCTTCTCCGAGAGCCATCAGGCTTCCAGAGCAGGACTTTATTGGTTACTTCATCATGACACATCACATGACCTGCCAGACAAAGACGCCGTTCTGTCACGATGGTGGTGATCCGTGGGAGGGAGCCGTACAGTTCTTGGGTTTTTCGCAGCATTCTTGTGTAGGTGCCATCCAGTGCATTCTTGTGTAGGTGCCATCCAGTGCATTCTTGTGTAGCTGCCATCCAGTGCATTCTTGTGTAGCTGCCATCCAGTGCATTCTTGTGTAGATGCCATCCAGTGCATTCTTGTGTAGGTGCCATCCAGTGCATTCTTGTGTAGGTGCCATCCAGTGCATTCTTGTGTAGGTGCCATCCAGTGCATTCTTGTGTAGGTGCCATCCAGTGCATTCTTGTGTAGGTGCCATCCAGTGCATTCTTGTGTAGGTGCCATCCAGTGCATTCTTGTGTAGGTGCCATCCAGTGCATTCTTGTGTAGCTGCCATCCAGTGCATTCTTGTGTAGCTGCCATCCAGTGCATTCTTGTGTAGGTGCCATCCAGTGCATTCTTGTGTAGGTGCCATCCAGTGCATTCTTGTGTAGGTGCCATCCAGTGCATTCTTGTGTAGGTGCCATCCAGTGCATTCTTGTGTAGGTGCCATCCAGTGCATTCTTGTGTAGGTGCCATCCAGTGCATTCTTGTGTAGGTGCCATCCAGTGCATTCTTGTGTAGGTGCCATCCAGTGCATTCTTGTGTAGGTGCCACCCAGTGCATTCTTGTGTAGGTGCCATCCAGTGCATTCTTGTGTAGCTGCCATCCAGTGCATTCTTGTGTAGGTGCCATCCAGTGCATTCTTGTGTAGGTGCCATCCAGTGCATTCTTGTGTAGGTGCCATCCAGTGCATTCTTGTGTAGCTGCCATCCAGTGCATTCTTGTGTAGGTGCCATCCAGTGCATTCTTGTGTAGGTGCCATCCAGTGCATTTTCTAATGCTTGTGTTAGCGACCATAAATTGCATCCATATATCAGGATCAATTCAACCGTCGTCCTGAAAATCTTCAATTTGGTGAGTCTACAAATGGGCGCTCTCCAAACTTTGTCAAGTGCGTGAACTGCCGCCCACGCCTGGGCTTTTCTACACTGGATGTCATGTTGTGAGTTTGTGCAGGATCCAAGATATTTTAAATCCCCTACTTTCTCAATTTGACTCCCGTCTTGGAGAATTGTGTTAATCTTGACATTTTTAGTTTTCCCTTTAGGAGGTAGTACAACAGCAGAGGTGCTTTCATGCATCATCTGTATGATTTTGATGATCTTCTTTGGGATGCCATATGCATGATGAATCCAGAACAGTTTTTTCTGTCAACCAAGTTTATGAAAATAATGGCAGTCTCTTTTCGGTGGCTTCTCATTTCCTCGATGATACGTCTAATAGCAAGAATCTGCAAAATTGTAGATCATAGGGGTCTAAATCCTTTCTGGTTTGGGAGTAAGATCTTTTCTAGCTCAGGGCGAATTATGTTAAGTTGATTGTAGCCTTTTGCAGCAGTCTGTGTTAGACTTATTCCACAATATTTTGCATGTAGAGTCAGGTTTCCTTTCTTAGGCATTGGTACGATACCCGAGATCCCCCATTCTGGTGGTCTATTCCCTAAATATGTTTTGTTGTAGAACTTCAATAAATCTTTCCTTAACTTGGATAGTTGCCACACTTCAATGGAAATGCAGTCTAGTCCTGGGGCTTTGCCAAGTTTCATTTGCTTGATGGCAATGTTAACTTCTGCCAGTGGGAAGGTGTCTGTATCAATGTTGGTGTCTCATAGATCAGATCAACTGGATGGTTGGATGTGCTCATATTATCTGAAGAGAGCAGTTGTTTCAAGTGAGTTTTCCAAGCATATAAGCAATATTCCACTTGTATTAAGATGGTTTTTGATTTTGTTCCCGAAAGTTGTTTTTACTAACTTCCAGGCATTATGGAAATGCTCCGAGAATGTCATGCTAATGTCATGCTAATGTCATGCTAATGTCATGCTAATGCTTCTCCTGCAGTTCATCATACGTGTTGCACAGGGTAGTTTGCGTTGTGGAAGCTGTCTCAGATTGTGCACTAATTACAACCTTACGTGCTGCATTTACTTCATTCTTATGCCGAACACCAGTCTTGAAAGCTTCTTGAAGTGGTAGGATGGCTGAGCCTGCTTTGTTGCATATATAAACATAGTCCTTGTACGAGTTGGTTTGGGTTTTTCCAAAGCCTCCCAATCAGATGAAATTTGATTTTCAATGCAAGAAACTACATCTGGATTTGTTGTGATTGCAACCCTTTTAATTCTGGGCCTGGTTGGGTTCTTCTTTGCTCTCACGCTGAGCCTTCACTTTGCACACACAGTTCTGTGATCAGAGCCAATGGAGTCGGAAGAGGAGTGTGCTTGTGAATCCATGATGCTGTTTCTCCATCTTTTTTTACACAGAATGAAATCTATTTAAGATTTGAAATTATTCGGTGCTCGGAAAGTCCAAAGTCTTGATTTTGGATTTCAGAAGAGTGTGTTGGTCATCAGAAGGTTGGACATCAAGAAGAAGCTGACCATTTCTGTTACGGTTGCTGAGGTATAAAAAACCATTTGAGACTTTGAGATCACCTCCGATTACAAGACAGGCATATGGAGGGATGTGTAACACTGTCTGGTTAAGGCTTTCATAGAACTCTTCAACGTCTATTTCATCACTGACATTTGTCGGGAATAGATATGACATGAGTTTTAGGGTTCCCTTTAAACAGAGCATTATGTTGTGGTCTGTTATCTTGGTGATTGATACAAGATTCTGGAGCAGTGAAGATTTTACTACTACTCCAACGCCCCCAACTGCTGCACCTTGTCAATTATGTGTAGCAGAGGCTGTGAACATCGTGGATCTGCCTATCCTGGTAGCTGTGATATCTTCTTGTAGGTGGACTTGTCTTTGTTCTTGAATAGTTAAGATAAGTTGTGACTGTTGGCTGCCCAAAGACTCAAAGAGGATGTTTTTCTTAATGTGGCAAAGACCTTTTTTTGTTTTCGCATCAGATGATATCTGTCCTTGCGGCTTTGGGATGTCATCTTCTCACTAGTTGGTAGACCCTCGAGAAGTACAAAGTGTTTTGGCAGGGACTTGAACCCTGGTGTTGTTGTTCGAACTCATCGTGTTTTCATCTGGCTGATACTACAGTGCAACGCTAGTGCTACTGTAGGTGTTTTTAATTCCGAGACACAATCTCATAGACAGGATGCCAACCAAGGCTGAAGAGGACCCATCCCCCATGAGATCGGTGACACAGTCACTAATGTAATGCCAGTTGCTTTCTGTTGTAGTGCGATCAACAATTGCAATAACTTTGGTGAATCTAATACATGCAGTGCTGCCCCTAGGTGTTTTGTCGAGGTCAGACGATCGGTGCAGTAGTTGCGAGGAGTCATACTGAGGCTTTGGAGGCGGCCTGCCTGGTTGACATCGAGTATAAGCCACTGCCAGCCATCACCAGTATCCAGGTGTGTACAAATATATTATTTAACAAAAAAGAATGATAGAATGTATCTTTTAAAATCTGTGTTCTATGGATAGAGTATATGATTAATGACCTTGTTTTTAACTAAACATCTCCTGTAGAAACACAAGTGCCTTGATGTTTGTCTTCTGGCCCGATCCATCAACTGACAGTGCCGCCATTTGTTGCAGCAAGCGATAGATGCAGAATCGTTCTTCAGTCAGGCGGAGAAGACGCTGACGAATGGAGATTTGACGGCTGGGTTTGGGACAAGTGACCGCATCATTGAGGGTGAAGTGTATGTAGGGGCACAAGAGCACTTCTACATGGAGACCCATAGTTGTGTGGCCGTACCCCGGGGCGAGGATGGAGAGATGGAGATCTTCTCAGCCACCCAGTCTCCCATGGGTGTTCAGGTACTGTCTTATAGTAATGTCTCTTTTAGCCATACCCCGGGGGGAGGATGGACAGATGGAGATCTTCTCTGCCACCCAGTCTCCCATGGGTGTTCAGGTACTGTCTGATAGTAATGTCTCTTAGCCATACCCCAGGGGGAGGATGGAGAGATGGAGATCTTCTCAGCCACCCAGTCTCCCATGGGTGTTCAGGTACTGTCTTATAGTAATGTCTCGTTCATACATTCTTCAAAAATCTGGTTTTTCAGCAATCTGCATGTTTTTGTGTGGGAAAAATCTTGATACACTGCAAATTATTTCATTAATTAATCTGTTTTTTCATGTTTTAATTTCCACACACTGTTTTGGGGAACCAACAGGCCAAATAATGATTAACATTTCCATCACATCTACATTGTTTGGTTTTTGTTCAAGGTCCTGTTAGTTAATGTAAATCAGTCAAATAATAAACAATATATTCTCATATATTACACGTTTATTACTGATGGCAATAGCAGGTGTGATAAAAGGATGTTTCACCAAATTCCAATCTACACACTGTTGTTCGTGCCAAAATCCTTGGGAACCAAAGTGTGCGAATAAACGAGGCATGACTGTATTCGATACTGTACTTGTATGTATTCATACATTCTAGTCATTGTTCATCTTTCCAGGTTTCCAACATCATACATGTTAAGTCTCCCGGAATCACCAGGAGACTCATGGAAATCTGTCAAATCTCCCGGTCTCCTGCATGAGAAAAAAAAGCTGGATTTGTAAGGGAAAAAAAATTTTATGGCCTCAATTAACAAAGATCGTTAATCCCTCCTTTTAATCACAACAACAAGAGTTATTTCAATTAAGTTTTGTGCAGACTGGACAATGGAGACTTGACTCTACAGTATCCTTTTGTCTTGTCTGTTGCGTTGTTTTTAATGTGTTAAAACGAACGGTCCCCCATTATCGCTCATCGATGTTAAATATCCATTTAAATAATTTCTATCAGTGCATCTCCACTTTATACAAGTTTTATTTAATTCATGTATGTTTGATCATTTTCACAATCAGAGCACATTATGAACAAAAAGACTTTTTTTTAAATGGGTTTTACAAATAAAAAAGCCTTCATCACCTAAGGTCACAAATGCCTCTGTGAATTACTGCCTCCATCACCCAGGAATATTGTTAGTTGCATGTAATAAAATATGTAGGCTACTGCCAGTCAAGGTAAGGGAATTTTGTTGTACAGTAATATAGTTCAGGAGTAGAACAAATTGTTTTATTCCTAGACCATCAAAGTAGTAAACAAATATTTTATAATTACTAGTCCACAAAGAATTTGTCTACTGCGACATTGTTTATATTAACATGTATACCATTTAATAGTACATGTGCAATGTATTTGGAACTAAAGCTGATGTAGTGCAATTTTTATGCATGGTGTGGATGTAGAGGATACCCTCTAAATTACTCATAAATCTCCTGCATTTGCATTTCAGAAACTTAACATGTATGTCCAACATTCTTATTTTCTAGCTTTTTGTGTTCTGCCTTCGTCTGCATTTGAACAAATTTTTATAAATATTTTTATTTTAGAAGTTGTATCTTTCTCAAGTGTTTTGCTTAAGAGAAGATGATACAATAATTAGAGAAAATTACTTTGCTTTGTCATTGTCTAGGGTATATAGCCAATCAAAGTCCTATTATGGACATGTTAATTTTTCTCCATGTTTTTTCAATTGATGGTATACCATGTTTCTCCAAACATATTTATGTACACTATTGTATTTCCACCTTAGCTGATTGTGACGAAAAAATATTTGTTGCAAGATCACACAAAACAGTTCTGTCACTACATGTAGCATTTGTGTTTATTGTTGTTTTCAGACTGGAGTAGCTGAAGTTTTGGGTGTGTCTTCCAACAAGATTGTGTGTCGTGTGAAGAGAGTAGGTAGGTAGAGGTGTGTCTCCCATCAAGATTGTATGTCGTGTGAAGAGAGTAGGTAGGTAGAGGTGTGTCTCCCATCAAGATTGTATGTCGTGTGAAGAGAGTAGGTAGGTAGAGGTGTGTCTTCCAACAAGATTGTGTGTCATGTGAAGAGAGTAGGTAGGTAGAGGTGTGTCTTCCAACAGGATTGTGTGTCATGTGAAGAGAGTAGGCAGGTAGAGGTGTGTCTCCCATCAAGATTGTGTGTCGTGTGAAGAGAGTAGGTAGGTAGAGGTGTGTCTTCCAACAAGATTGTGTGTCATGTGAAGAGAGTAGGTAGGTAGAGGTGTGTCTCCCATCAAGATTGTGTGTCGTGTGAAGAGAGTAGGTAGGTAGAGGTGTGTCTTCCAACAAGATTGTGTGTCGTGTGAAGAGAGTAGGTAGATAGAGGTGTGTCTTCCAACAAGATTGTGTGTCATGTGAAGAGAGTAGGTAGGTAGAGGTGTGTCTTCCAACAAGATTGTGTGTCATGTGAAGAGAGTAGGTAGGTAGAGGTGTGTCTCCCATCAAGATTGTGTGTCGTGTGAAGAGAGTAGGTAGATAGAGGTGTGTCTTCCAACAAGATTGTGTGTCATGTGAAGAGAGTAGGTAGGTAGAGGTGTGTCTCCCATCAAGATTGTATGTCATGTGAAGAGAGTAGGTAGGTAGAGGTGTGTCTCCCATCAAGATTGTGTGTCGTGTGAAGAGAGTAGGTAGGTAGAGGTGTGTCTCCCATCAAGATTGTATGTCATGTGAAGAGAGTAGGTAGGTAGAGGTGTGTCTTCCAACAAGATTGTGTGTCGTGTGAAGAGAGTAGGTAGGTAGAGGTGTGTCTTCCAACAAGATTGTATGTCGTGTGAAGAGAGTAGGTAGGTAGAGGTGTGTCTTCCAACAAGATTTTATGTCATGGAAGAGAGTATGTAGGTAGAAGTGTGTCTTCCAACAAGATTGTGTGTCGTGTGAAGAGAGTACGTAGGTAGAGGTGTGTCTTCCATCAAGATTGTGTGTCGTGTGAAGAGAGTAGGTAGGTAGAGGTGTGTCTTCCATCAAGATTGTGTGTCGTGTGAAGAGAGTAGGTAGATAGAGGTGTGTCTTCCAACAAGATTGTGTGTCGTGTGAAGAGAGTAGGTAGGTAGAGGTGTGTCTTCCATCAAGATTGTGTGTCATGTGAAGAGAGTAGGTAGGTAGAGGTGTGTCTTCCATCAAGATTGTGTGTCGTGTGAAAAGAGTAGGTAGGTAGAGGTGTGTCTTCCATCAAGATTGTGTGTCGTGTGAAGAGAGTAGGTAGGTAGAGGTGTATCTTCCATCAAGATTGTGTGTCGTGTGAAGAGAGTAGGTAGGTAGAGGTGTGTCTTCCATCAAGGTTGTGTGTCGTGTGAAGAGAGTAGGTAGGTAGAGGTGTGTCTTCCAACAAGATTGTGTGTCATGTGAAGAGAGTAGGTAGGAAGAGGTGTGTCTCCCATCAAGATTGTGTGTCATGTGAAGAGAGTAGGTGGGTAGAGGTGTGTCTTCCAACAAGATTGTGTGTCATGTGAAGAGAGTAGGTAGGTAGAGGTGTATCTTCCATCAAGATTGTATGTGATGTGAAAAGTAAAAAGAGTATGTGGATAGTACTACACAATTGGTTATTACCATAGCATTTCCTCTCGTCAAATTGTGGTTATGTTGACATTTGCTGTTTTTTATCAACAGATGGCAGTGCATGCTTGTAGCATATGAATATTGACCAATAACAGGATTCACCTTCTGCTTAAGTGCTTTCCGTTGTTGTACACAGACAATTAAACCATTGTTTACATTATTGTGGTAAAGCCCAAACGTAGTTACCAAGAACTCAACATTAACAATTTGAGTAGTTAATCGTAGTCCTAACATAGGACAAGAAGAAGATGTAAAATTACAAAAGGCGATAAGGGAGGTGAGCAGGGGGGGATGTGTTATAATGGGTGATTTTAACCATGGCCATATACAATGGGAATCATTAGAGAATGCTGGAGGTGATGACCATCAGTTTCTACTTAATGTGTTAGATTTAATTTTGTCTTCTCAAAATGAATTAGTTGAAAATTTTAAAGTACACGAACCTTTATGTTCAAGTGACCATAACCAAATCCATTTTAATATGAAAGTAAAAACAGGGAATATGTATAAAAAACAACGGAGGAGGAACTTCAACAAAGGCAAATATAAAGAGATGAGAACATATCTAGCAAATATAGCAAAGAGGCACTTAACCTAACTACAATTGAAATTAGAAAAAGTTCAAGATAAAGTTGGACCACTGGAAAACAACAGTGGAAACATAATTTCAGACGGGTTGCAAATTGCAGAGGTACTGAATGAGTATTTCAGCTCAATTTTTACCACAGAAGATATCAGCTCACTTCCAGTTCCTGTTACTAAATTTGAGTGTGATAAATCAGAACATTTAGGGCAGTTATTTGTTACTCCTGAAATGATAGCAAAGAAAATTAAGAAGATGAAAAATAATAAATCACCTGGAGTAGATGGGATACATCAAAACTGCTTAAGGAAATTGTTGAGCAAATTAGTACACCACTTGCAAAAGTGTTTAACTTGTCACTAGAAGAAGGAATAGTTCCTTCAGAATGGAAAGTAGCAAACATTATGCTGCCATTTAAGAAGGGATCAAGGAACAAGCCAGAAAATTACAGACCAGTGAGTTTAACATCAGTTGTATTTAAATTACTCGAAACATTATTTAGAGACCACATGGTGGAATTCCTTGTGAAACATAAATTAATAAATACATCTCAACATGGGTTCCTAAAAGCAAGGTCATGTCTAACCAATCTCTTATGTTTTTTTGAAGAAATTACAAAGTGGGTAGATGACGGGTCACCAGTGGATGTTGTCTATTTAGATTTTTAGAAAGCTTTCGATGAAGTGCCACATCAAAGACTATAAAACTATTAAACTAAAAGCCCATGGTATAGGTAATGACATAGTCAACTGGATAGAAAAGTGGCTTACACAGACAGAGAGTAATAGTAGATGGTGAGATTTCAAACTGGAAATCTGTTTTGAGTGGGGTACCACAGGGATCAGTATTAGGCCCTATACTGTTTTTAATATATATAAATGATCTAGAAGATGACATATCTAGCAAAGTACTCAAATTTGCAGATGACACAAAAGTATTCAGAAAGGTTACAAATGATACAGATAAACAAAGTTTACAGGATGATCTAGATAAATTAGTTAAATGGTCAGAAAAATGACAAATGTTATTCAATTTTGGGAAGTGCAAATGTATACACATAGGGCATGGAAACATGGACGGAGAATATAAAATGGGGGATACTGTACTAGGTAGAACCACACAAGAAAAGGACTTAGGAGTAACATTTAGTGCTGACATGAAAGTTTCAGAGCAATGTGGGATTGCTGCTTCAAAAGGAAATCAAATTCTAGGGCTAATTAGGAGAACGATCATGTATAAGGAGAAACAGCTAATTGTACCCCTGTACAAAGCAATGGTTAAACCACATTTGGAATATTGTATTCAAGCATGGAGGCCGTATCGTAAAAAGGACATAGACAAGCTAGAAAGAATACAACGAAGAGCAACCAAAATGATTCCAGAATTGAGAGACCTTAGTTATGAAAGTCACTTATTACAATGTGGTTTGACAATGAGACTAAGAGGAGACCAAATAGAAGTATTTAAAATAGTGGACAGTTATGAGGATGTTGATAGGAATATGTTCTTCAAACTTAAAGAAGGCAGTAGAACCAGAGGACACAAAGCAGCATTAGTTAAGGAGCAGTGTAGGTTGGACATGAGAAAGTACTCTTTCTCACAGAGGGTGATAAATGAATGGAACAAACTGCCAAATGATTGTGTTAATGCTAGTAGTGTGAATATGTTTAAAAATAGAATTGACAGATATTTGATAAGGGTGGGCTACACATAGATGAGAAAATTGTTGGACTCTCGATAAGCCAATGGCTTCCTTGTCCACTTTGCCATCTGGAACTTGTTTGGGATGGCAATCTTGTTAAATCTTGTTAAATCTAGGCAGAACCACACAAGAAAAGGACTTAGGAGTAATATTTACTGCTGACATGAAAGTTTCAGAGCAATGTGGGATTTCTGCTTCGAAAGGAAATCAGATTCTAGGGCTAATTAGGAGAACTATCATGTATAGGGAGAAATAGTCAATCGTTAGACCACATTTGGAATATTGTATTCAAGCATGGAGGCTGTATCATAAAAAGGACATAGACAAATACAACAAAAAGCAACTAAAATGATTCCAGAATTGAGAGACCTTAGTTATGAAAGCCGTTTATTACAATGTCGTTTGACAACACTAGAGACCAGATGACTAAGAGGAGTCCAAATAGAAGTGTTTAAAATAGTGAACGGTTATGAGGATGTTGATAGGAATATGTTCTTCAAACTTAAAGAAGGCAGTAGAACCAGAGGAAACAAAGCAGCATTAGTTAAGGAACAGTGTAGGTTGGACATGAGAAAGTACTCTTTCTCACAGAGGGTGATAAATGAATGGAACAAACTGCGAAATGATTATGTTAATGCTAATACTGTGAATATGTTTAAAAATAGAATTGAAAAATATCTGATAAGGGCAGGCTATACATAAGATGATAATATTGTTAGACTCTCGATAAGCCAATGGCTTCCTTGTCCACTTGCCATCTGGAACTTGTTGTTTGGGATGGCAATCTTGTTAAATCTTGTTAAAGCCTGTTATAATATACATCAGGATATAACTAATAATTCTTGTTGTATGTATAATTGTTTGCCTAATTATTGAAATTCTATGTTTGGTGCAGCATAAATATAATAAGCCATAATAAGTCTGATACCTATTTTTGTGCTGTTAGCTTTTTGTTTTGCAGTGAGAAACCAAATCCTGATATATATATATATATATATAATATTATATATATATATTATGATATGATGATTTAAAAATTTTTACCCTGAATAAATTTCATTCCAGGTGGCGCTTTTGGTGGCAAAGAAACCCGGTGCATGTTAGTGGCATTGCCAGTCGCAGTAGCTGCTCACAAGTAAGTTGAAAATGATGTTGATGCATACATTATGAACTGCTTAACCCCTTTTGTTTTGTTTTGGTGCACTGCTGAGCTTGGGTCTCCCGAGGATTTTAGCGCAATAGAAGTATATATATATATATATATATATATATATATATATATATATAATTTTTTTGTGATAAACTGTATATTTAAAGTATTAAGTCTACTTTAAAATATGTCTGTACCAAAATTATCACACATAGACCTATGGTATAAGAAACACACTAGAAACATATGATTGTATCAGTGTAAGAACCTGTTTGATGTCATAATTATTTAATGAGAAATAACACTAGTATATGTTGCAGCACATTACTTTGCCAACAGCAATAATTATAATGATTATAAATTATATATTATATATAATTATAAATGTTAATAAATGACTTTGCAGCACAATAAAATAGAATGATATAAAGAAAAGTGTGTTTGATATTTTGTAGTCAGTTGAATTTTTTTTTACTGACCTTGTTTATTCTGCAGGCTCCAGCGTCCAGTGCGATGTGTTCTGGAACGGTCAACTGACATGGCTATCTCAGGGCAGAGACGTCCAGTAATGGCCAAATACAAGGTTGATTTGGGAGTCCTGTAAACATATATAGCAGGCAACAGTGTAACTAGGGAAATATGACTAGATGGGGTAAACTTAATTAAGTAGTCAGAAAGTGTGTCGGATTGACTGGTGTTTGTGTTAGTAGTTTTATGTTGTGATTGTGAGTGGCCAACATTGGAAGAGAAGGAAGACAGCATGCTAGATGGTAAAGATAACAAGGAAAACAGCTTTATATTCTCACATAAGAAAAAATATTATTTTAACTTTTGTTGTAACAAATTAAACTGTTACAAGTATAATTTATTTAGTAACAAAAGGTACCTTGTATAATGTCCTTGTGCACTGCATGCTTACTATGTCACTTAAAGATGTCAAACGTGTCTTCTACAAAGGCTGCATGTCGTTTGAACTTGCTCTAGGTGGGCTGCACAAATGAAGGGCGCATTCTTGCTCTAGATGTCAACGTGTACGTGAATTGTGGTTGCACAGTCGAAATAGCTCCAGATGTGAGTTTCAGGAAACATGTCACTAATTTTTTAAAGTTAACTGTTCTCGCTGCTGTATATCTAAAATGATGGCTGTGATAGAAAGGGTTAACAAGATGGCTTTATGAGGATGTGATTTAAAATGATGGCATTGTGATAGAAAGGTTTAACAAGATGGCTTTATGAGGATGTGATTTAAAATCATATGATAATCAACACAGTTTGGTTTTGCACATGATGAAATTATTTATTTAACTGACGCTAAAATAGTGTCGTCTACAAAATAGAATTGTCTGGTGACAGTTATTGTTCTTTCCTCTTTTCATGAACATGATTCCATAATAATAATAAACTGGCATTTATATATATATATAAATGCCAGTTTATTATTATTATGGAATCATGTTCATGAAAAGATTTGATTCAATATAACCTAATGAAACATTGACAAATACCAGTCCAGCATTTGTTGGTAATTTACTTTAATCACAGTTCCAAAATTTTGTTTGTGTTGTTACCAGTAGATCGTCCGACCTTCTAGAGGGCCTTAAGTCGC
This sequence comes from Lamellibrachia columna, assembly GCA_963662155.1. Taxonomy (NCBI): domain Eukaryota; kingdom Metazoa; phylum Annelida; class Polychaeta; order Sabellida; family Siboglinidae; genus Lamellibrachia; species Lamellibrachia columna. The sequence continues at coordinate 4,302,347 of OY759262.1, forward strand.
ACTGTTTTAATAAACATTTTAACTCCTAGAAACACACGTACTGTCCGCTTTGTCACAAAGAACTGCCCTTTTAGTTTAGACTTTTATATGACGTGTTGGTCATTCCAGATAATTTAAGTTTAATGTAAAGCACCTTGTGTAGTTTGTAACTAGACTTGGGGCTATATATATATATATATATATATATATATATATATATATATAGCCCCAAGTCTAGTTACAAACTACTATATACTATAGTTACAAACTACTAACTACTATATATAGCAATGGTATTCACTTTCAGTTGGTAAATGTTCTGATCATGTTCATGGACAATGGCTACAAGATTCCCAACTTCCGTGCACATGGTAAAGCCTGCCAGACCAACCTGCCAACATTCACTGCGTTCCGTGGCTTTGGCAGTCCGCAAGGCATGTTTGTGCTTCAGACAGTTCTTCAGCATATCGCGGAGACCCTGAAGTTGCCGCCAGACCAGGTATGTGCCACGTGGACATCTCATTCATGTCTCATAATTAGCAATACTGATGCATTAAATCTTCTTTCATAAAACTATGTAGTTGTACTGAAGCACTGTAATTGTAACACATTTTTTTGAAGAGATGTAATTGAATTGCTTGTAGTGTTGAAATTGACTTTGTTGAAGACCTAATTATAATTGAGCCTTCATGATAGTATGTAATTGGTAATTATACTTTTAATCCATCCCTGGTCACATTCTTTGTAAAATATAGTTTTATAAATAACTATATTAGGTTGCTGTTAGTTGAGTTATTGTTGATTTGTGTGCGTTTCTTGCAGGTGAGTGAGCTGAACTTGTACAGAGAGGCTGATTTGACGCCCTACAACCAGTTGCTTGAAGACTGCCACGTGCGCCAGTGTTGGGGAGACTTAGTACAGCGTGGCAGCCACGAGACACGCTGTGCACAAGTCAACAAGTTCAACAGGTATTATGCATATCCACCAGGTCGGCATAGCTACACTATCTTTTTTCCATTAGCGACAATGTTAACAGTTTTTAATGCTGTTCACTAGTTTTGCTTTGTTTTTTCCACCAGGGAACACCGCTGGAAGAAACGTGGCCTTGCAATCGTGCCAGTAAAATACCCGATCGCCTTCTGCAGAGAGAGTTCTTTCCTTAATCAGGTTTGGTTGAGAGTAACACATGAATGAGCACACTGGTAGTGTAGAGAATATCTTGTCTCTAGTGGCATATTTAGGGGGCCATTGGGTCATGGCCCCCCTTTGACTTAATTTGTTTTCCTAAATGGCAGCATGGTAAACTAAAGTTGGCTCCCCTTTGGCCTCCTGTTTGGCTTCCCCTTTGGCCTCCCCTTTGGTCTCCCCCTTTGGCCTTCTCTTTGGCCTCCCCTTTGGTTTTCCCCTTTGACCTTCTCTTTGGCCTCCCCTTTGGCCTCCCCTTTGGCCTCCCATTTGGTTTCCCCCTTTGGCCTTCTCTTTGGACTCCCCTTTGGTCTCCCCCTTTAGCCTTCTCTTTGGCCTTCTCTTTGGCCTCCCCTTTGGTCTCCCCCTTTGGTCTCCCCTTTGGCCTTCTCTTTGGCCTCCCCTTTGGTTCCCCCCTTTGGCCTTCTCTTTGGCCTCCTGTTTGGCCTCCCCTTTGATCTCCCCCTTTGGCCTTCTCTTTGGCCTCCCCTTTGATCTCCGCCTTTGGCCTTCTCTTTGGCCTCCCCTTTGGCCTCCCCTTTGATCTCCCCCTTTGGCCTTCTCTTTGGCCTCCCCTTTGGCCTCCCCCTTTGGCCTTCTCTTTGGCCTCCCCTTTGGTCTCCCCCTTTCACCTTCTCTTTGGCCTCCCCTTTGGTCTCCCCCTTTGGCCTTCTCTTTGACCTCCCCTTTGGCCTCCCCTTTGGTCTCCCCCTTTGGCCTTCTCTTTGGCCTCCCCTTTGGCCTCCCCCTTTGGCCTTCTCTTTGGCCTCCCCTTTGGTCTCCCCCTTTGGCCTCCCCCTTTGGCCTTCTCTTTGGCCTCCCCTTTGATCTCCCCCTTTGGCCTTCTCTTTGGCCTCCCCTTTGGCCTCCCCCTTTGGCCTTCTCTTTGGCCTCCCCCTTTGGCCTCCCCCTTTCACCTTCTCTTTGGCCTCCCCTTTGGTCTCCCCGTTTGGTCTCCCCCTTTGGCCTTCTCTTTGGCCTCCCCTTTGGTCTCCCCCTTTGGCCTTCTCTTTGGCCTCCCCTTTGGTTTTCCCCTTTGACCTTCTCTTTGGCCTCCCCTTTGGCCTCCCCTTTGGCCTCCCATTTGGTTTCCCCCTTTGGCCTTCTCTTTGGACTCCCCTTTGGTCTCCCCCTTTAGCCTTCTCTTTGGCCTTCTCTTTGGCCTCCCCTTTGGTCTCCCCCTTTGGTCTCCCCTTTGGCCTTCTCTTTGGCCTCCCCTTTGGTTCCCCCCTTTGGCCTTCTCTTTGGCCTCCTGTTTGGCCTCCCCTTTGATCTCCCCCTTTGGCCTTCTCTTTGGCCTCCCCTTTGATCTCCGCCTTTGGCCTTCTCTTTGGCCTCCCCTTTGGCCTCCCCTTTGATCTCCCCCTTTGGCCTTCTCTTTGGCCTCCCCTTTGGCCTCCCCCTTTGGCCTTCTCTTTGGCCTCCCCTTTGGTCTCCCCCTTTCACCTTCTCTTTGGCCTCCCCTTTGGTCTCCCCCTTTGGCCTTCTCTTTGACCTCCCCTTTGGCCTCCCCTTTGGTCTCCCCCTTTGGCCTTCTCTTTGGCCTCCCCTTTGGCCTCCCCCTTTGGCCTTCTCTTTGGCCTCCCCTTTGGTCTCCCCCTTTGGCCTTCTCTTTGGCCTCCCCTTTGGTCTCCCCCCCTTTGCATGGCTGCAGCAGTGAGCACAGACCAGGTCACATTCCAGTGTGGAACTTTGTGTTGTATTTCAACTGTGAATGTGTTTCTGTCTTCACTCCTAGATTATATACACAAACATGTGATAGTATTTGGCATAGCAGCACATATCAGCACATATCATATGCATACACATATTGCCTTACGTGTAGGTGCATAGTGTACACTATTTAATGGTGTTGTACACTGGTGTGTGTACACACATTGTGGCACCATTGTAGGCTGGTGTGCTGGTCCCGGTGTACATTCCCTATTTGTTGTGTTGTATGCTGGTGCATGTGTGTATATCCCGTATAGTGTAGGCTGGTGCACTGGTGCATTTGTACACATCCTGTATATTGTGTTGTATTGTATGCTGGTGCACTTGTGCATGTGTACACATCCCATATATTGTATTGTATTGTATGCCGGTGCACTGGTGCATGTGCACACATCCAGTATATTGTGTTGTATTGTATGCTGATGCACTGGTGCATATGTACACATCCCATATATTGTGTTGTATGCTGGTGCACTGGTGCATTTGTACACATCCCATATATTGTGTTGTATGCTGGTGCACTGGTGCATTTGTACACATCCCATATATTGTGGTGTATTGTATGCTGGTGCACTGGTGCATGTGTACACATCCAATATATTATGTTGTGTTGTATGCCGGTGCACTTGCGCATGTGTACACATCCATCCAGTATATTGTGTTGTATGCTGGTGCACTGGTGCATTTGTACACATCCCATATATTGTGTTGAGTTGTATGCCGGTGCACTGGTGCATGTGTACACAACCAGTATATTGTGTTGTATGGTGGTGCACTGGTGCATTTGTACACATCCTGTATATTGTGTTGTGTTGTGGGCTGGTGCACTGGTGCATTTGTACACATCCTGTATATTGTGTTGTAGGCTGGTGCACTGGTGCATGTGTACATAGATGGCACCGTGCTGGTGGCTCATGGTGGCTGTGAGTTGGGACAAGGCCTGAATACAAAAATGGTTCAGGTTTGTGTGATCTTCTTTATAACATTCTTATTATGCTAATCTTATTGCCACTTGCCAGGAGTTGAAAGAACAGTCGGAAACTTGCAAAGTAGTAATCATTCATCCAGCATATTTGGTTAATAATAATGTTTCAATGGTGATCTTTCACCTCTTATTATTGTTTGAAAAAACACAAGTTGGCAATGTAATGAATTGTGCCAGTTTTACGACATATATAGATATTGCTTTACTGCAATTTTTTATCAGACCCGTAAATCTTTATCAGACCCGTAAATCTTTATCAGACCCATAAATCTTCACCTTTAAAGGTGAAATATGTCGTTTTTGATTGGATGATTTTTTGTCTGTTCACTTCACTTGCAGGTTACAAGTCGAGCTTTGAGGATTCCCACTGAGAAGATCCACATCAGCGAGACCAGCACGAACACTGTGCCTAATGCGACTGCAACCACCGCCAGCATATCTTCTGACCTCAATGGCATGGCGATTGCTGTGAGCTCATCCACCAGTTTATTGCTCCTATCAATATAGCCACTGTATGAAAACACACAGAATTAATATTACACAATGAATTGTTGGAATACAATGGGGCGGGGGGAATACGACAAATGTGTACCCTTTACACGACAACACCCTAATGCAAAGTCTTGTTTTTCATCACACCTTAAGGGGGTACATAGGTTAATTGTGGCATAGGAGGGAGGAAGACATGTATCTGTCTAGCACCAGTCGGCTGTGAGACTTGTTACTTTAGCAGCCACAAATAAAGTATGAAGGTATTGTGTATCTGTCTCAGAATGCCTGCCAAATCATCATGGAGCGCCTTGAACCGTTCAAGATAGCGGCTCCTGAAGACGGCTGGGACAAATGGGTAGGTGCAGAAAGCAGGAATGCCAGATGGTTATTATTGGTTAGGAAATATTCAGTTTTATATATGTGATTCAGACTAATAATGCACTCATGGTGAGGCAGTGTGAATGTGTTTCTAGGACACAAGAGGCAGGCAGATATCTATACATATCACAGGGTTCCTACATGTCCATGAAAACCTAGAAACTACTGGATATCATTTCCAGGATATATGTGTATGAATATCATTGTATTGCTGCGACCACTGTGGCAAAATGAACTCTGGAGGTTGATGATTAGATACATTTATTTATGCTGAAGGCAGTTTTGCCACTGTCGTCAGTTTGTAATTATTCTCACTGGGGGGGGGGCATATGATGTGTCCTTGAAATTATAAATAATGTCCTGCAATTATATTATCATGAATGGGTAGGGACCCTGTATCAGTATCAACTGTGAAACTATCATTGCTGAGATAACTGTTTCCATAAGTCCATCAACCTCACTAGTCTGCTGTTTGCTGCCTGCAAGTCACCTTGTCTGTTTGATGCAGGTCCTTGCTGCCTACATGGATCATGTTAGTATATCATTTGATATGTTTGTTGCAGGTCCTTGCTGCCTACATGGATCATGTTAGTATATCATTTGATATGTTTGTTGCAGGTCCTTGCTGTCTACATGGATCATGTTAGTATATCATTTGATATGTTTGTTGCAGGTCCTTGCTGCCTACATGGATCATGTTAGTATATCATTTGATATGTTTGTTGCAGGTCCTTGCTGTCTACATGGATCATGTTAGTATATCATTTGATATGTTTGTTGCAGGTCCTTGCTGCCTACATGGATCATGTTAGTATATCATTTGATATGTTTGTTGCAGGTCCTTGCTGTCTACATGGATCATGTTAGTATATCATTTGATATGTTTGTTGCAAGTCCTTGCTGCCTACATGGATCATGTTAGTATATCATTTGATATGTTTGTTGCAGGTCCTTGCTGTCTACATGGATCATGTTAGTATATCATTTGATATGTTTGTTGCAGGTCCTTGCTTCCTACATGGATCATGTTAGTATATAATTTGATATGTTTGTTGCAGGTCCTTGCTGTCTAAATGGACCACGTTAGTATATAATTTGATATGTTTGTTGCAGGTCCTTGCTTCCTACATGGATCATGTTAGTATATAATTTGATATGTTTGTTGCAGGTCCTTGCTGTCTACATGGACCATGTTAGTATATAATTTGATATGTTTGTTGCAGGTCCTTGCTGTCTACATGGATCATGTTAGTATATCATTTGATATGTTTGTTGCAGGTCCTTACTGTCTACATGGATCATGTTAGTATATCATTTGATATGTTTGTTGCAGGTCTTTGCTGCCTACTTTGACCATGTTAGTATATCATTTGATATGTTTGTTGCAGGTCCTTACTGTCTACATGGATCATGTTAGTATATCATTTGATATGTTTGATGCAGGTCCTTACTGTCTACATGGATCATGTTAGTATATCATTTGATATGTTTGTTGCAGGTCCTTGCTGTCTACATGGATCATGTTAGTATATCATTTGATATGTTTGTTGCAGGTCCTTGCTTCCTACATGGATCATGTTAGTATATAATTTGATATGTTTGTTGCAGGTCCTTGCTGTCTACATGGACCATGTTAGTATATAATTTGATATGTTTGTTGCAGGTCCTTGCTTCCTACATGGATCATGTTAGTATATAATTTGATATGTTTGTTGCAGGTCCTTGCTGTCTACATGGACCATGTTAGTATATAATTTGATATGTTTGTTGCAGGTCCTTACTGTCTACATGGATCATGTTAGTATATCATTTGATATGTTTGATGCAGGTCCTTACTGTCTACATGGATCATGTTAGTATATCATTTGATATGTTTGATGCAGGTCCTTACTGTCTACATGGATCATGTTAGTATATCATTTGATATGTTTGTTGCAGGTCCTTGCTGTCTACATGGATCATGTTAGTATATCATTTGATATGTTTGTTGCAGGTCCTTGCTTCCTACATGGATCATGTTAGTATATAATTTGATATGTTTGTTGCAGGTCCTTGCTGTCTACATGGACCATGTTAGTATATAATTTGATATGTTTGTTGCAGGTCCTTGCTTCCTACATGGATCATGTTAGTATATAATTTGATATGTTTGTTGCAGGTCCTTGCTGTCTACATGGACCATGTTAGTATATCATTTGATATGTTTGTTGCAGGTCCTTGCTGTCTACATGGATCATGTTAGTATATCATTTGATATGTTTGTTGCAGGTCCTTACTGTCTACATGGATCATGTTAGTATATCATTTGATATGTTTGATGCAGGTCCTTACTGTCTACATGGATCATGTTAGTATATCATTTGATATGTTTGATGCAGGTCCTTACTGTCTACATGGATCATGTTAGTATATCATTTGATATGTTTGTTGCAGGTCCTTGCTTCCTACATGGATCATGTTAGTATATAATTTGATATGTTTGTTGCAGGTCCTTGCTGTCTACATGGACCATGTTAGTATATAATTTGATATGTTTGTTGCAGGTCCTTGCTTCCTACATGGATCATGTTAGTATATAATTTGATATGTTTGTTGCAGGTCCTTGCTGTCTACATGGACCATGTTAGTATATCATTTGATATGTTTGTTGCAGGTCCTTGCTGTCTACATGGATCATGTTAGTATATCATTTGATATGTTTGTTGCAGGTCCTTACTGTCTACATGGATCATGTTAGTATATCATTTGATATGTTTGATGCAGGTCCTTACTGTCTACATGGATCATGTTAGTATATCATTTGATATGTTTGATGCAGGTCCTTACTGTCTACATGGATCATGTTAGTATATCATTTGATATGTTTGTTGCAGGTCTTTGCTGCCTACTTTGACCATGTTAGTATATCATTTGATATGTTTGTTGCAGGTCCTTACTGTCTACATGGATCATGTTAGTATATCATTTGATATGTTTGATGCAGGTCCTTACTGTCTACATGGATCATGTTAGTATATAATTTGATATGTTTGTTGCAGGTCCTTGCTGTTTACATGGATCATGTTAGTATATCATTTGATATGTTTGTTGCAAGTCCTTGCTGCCTACATGGATCATGTTAGTATATCATTTGATATGTTTGTTGCAGGTCCTTGCTGTCTACATGGATCATGTTAGTATATCATTTGATATGTTTGTTGCAGGTCCTTGCTGTCTACATGGATCATGTTAGTATATCATTTGATATGTTTGATGCAGGTCCTTACTGTCTACATGGATCATGTTAGTATATCATTTGATATGTTTGTTGCAGGTCTTTGCTGCCTACTTTGACCATGTTAGTATATCATTTGATATGTTTGTTGCAGGTCCTTACTGTCTACATGGATCATGTTAGTATATCATTTGATATGTTTGATGCAGGTCCTTACTGTCTACATGGATCATGTTAGTATATCATTTGATATGTTTGATGCAGGTCCTTACTGTCTACATGGATCATGTTAGTATATAATTTGATATGTTTGTTGCAGGTCCTTGCTGTCTACATGGATCATGTTAGTATATCATTTGATATGTTTGTTGCAAGTCCTTGCTGCCTACATGGATCATGTTAGTATATCATTTGATATGTTTGTTGCAGGTCCTTGCTGTCTACATGGATCATGTTAGTATATCATTTGATATGTTTGTTGCAGGTCCTTGCTTCCTACATGGATCATGTTAGTATATAATTTGATATGTTTGTTGCAGGTCCTTGCTGTCTACATGGACCATGTTAGTATATAATTTGATATGTTTGTTGCAGGTCCTGGCTTCCTACATGGATCATGTTAGTATATAATTTGATATGTTTGTTGCAGGTCCTTGCTGTCTACATGGACCATGTTAGTATATAATTTGATATGTTTGTTGCAGGTCCTTGCTGTCTACATGGATCATGTTAGTATATCATTTGATATGTTTGTTGCAGGTCCTTACTGTCTACATGGATCATGTTAGTATATCATTTGATATGTTTGATGCAGGTCCTTACTGTCTACATGGATCATGTTAGTATATCATTTGATATGTTTGATGCAGGTCCTTACTGTCTACATGGATCATGTTAGTATATCATTTGATATGTTTGATGCAGGTCCTTACTGTCTACATGGATCATGTTAGTATATCATTTGATATGTTTGTTGCAGGTCCTTGCTGTCTACATGGATCATGTTAGTATATCATTTGATATGTTTGTTGCAGGTCCTTGCTGTCTACATGGATCATGTTAGTATATAATTTGATATGTTTGATGCAGGTCCTTACTGTCTACATGGATCATGTTAGTATATCATTTGATATGTTTGTTGCAGGTCCTTACTGTCTACATGGATCATGTTAGTATATAATTTGATATGTTTGATGCAGGTCCTTACTGTCTACATGGATCATGTTAGTATATCATTTGATATGTTTGTTGCAGGTCTTTGCTGCCTACTTTGACCATGTTAGTATATCATTTGATATGTTTGTTGCAGGTCCTTACTGTCTACATGGATCATGTTAGTATATCATTTGATATGTTTGATGCAGGTCCTTACTGTCTACATGGATCATGTTAGTATATCATTTGATATGTTTGATGCAGGTCCTTACTGTCTACATGGATCATGTTAGTATATAATTTGATATGTTTGTTGCAGGTCCTTGCTTCCTACATGGATCATGTTAGTATATCATTTGATATGTTTGTTGCAGGTCCTTGCTGTCTACATGGATCATGTTAGTATATCATTTGATATGTTTGTTGCAGGTCTTTGCTGCCTACTTTGACCATGTTAGTATATCATTTGATATGTTTGTTGCAGGTCCTTACTGTCTACATGGATCATGTTAGTATATCATTTGATATGTTTGATGCAGGTCCTTACTGTCTACATGGATCATGTTAGTATATCATTTGATATGTTTGATGCAGGTCCTTACTGTCTACATGGATCATGTTAGTATATCATTTGATATGTTTGTTGCAGGTCCTTGCTGTCTACATGGATCATGTTAGTATATCATTTGATATGTTTGTTGCAAGTCCTTGCTGCCTACATGGATCATGTTAGTATATCATTTGATATGTTTGTTGCAGGTCCTTGCTGTCTACATGGATCATGTTAGTATATCATTTGATATGTTTGTTGCAGGTCCTTGCTGTCTACATGGATCATGTTAGTATATCATTTGATATGTTTGATGCAGGTCCTTACTGTCTACATGGATCATGTTAGTATATCATTTGATATGTTTGTTGCAGGTCTTTGCTGCCTACTTTGACCATGTTAGTATATCATTTGATATGTTTGTTGCAGGTCCTTACTGTCTACATGGATCATGTTAGTATATCATTTGATATGTTTGATGCAGGTCCTTACTGTCTACATGGATCATGTTAGTATATCATTTGATATGTTTGATGCAGGTCCTTACTGTCTACATGGATCATGTTAGTATATAATTTGATATGTTTGTTGCAGGTCCTTGCTGTCTACATGGATCATGTTAGTATATCATTTGATATGTTTGTTGCAAGTCCTTGCTGCCTACATGGATCATGTTAGTATATCATTTGATATGTTTGTTGCAGGTCCTTGCTGTCTACATGGATCATGTTAGTATATCATTTGATATGTTTGTTGCAGGTCCTTGCTTCCTACATGGATCATGTTAGTATATAATTTGATATGTTTGTTGCAGGTCCTTGCTGTCTACATGGACCATGTTAGTATATAATTTGATATGTTTGTTGCAGGTCCTTGCTTCCTACATGGATCATGTTAGTATATAATTTGATATGTTTGTTGCAGGTCCTTGCTGTCTACATGGACCATGTTAGTATATAATTTGATATGTTTGTTGCAGGTCCTTGCTGTCTACATGGATCATGTTAGTATATCATTTGATATGTTTGTTGCAGGTCCTTACTGTCTACATGGATCATGTTAGTATATCATTTGATATGTTTGATGCAGGTCCTTACTGTCTACATGGATCATGTTAGTATATCATTTGATATGTTTGATGCAGGTCCTTACTGTCTACATGGATCATGTTAGTATATCATTTGATATGTTTGATGCAGGTCCTTACTGTCTACATGGATCATGTTAGTATATCATTTGATATGTTTGTTGCAGGTCCTTGCTGTCTACATGGATCATGTTAGTATATCATTTGATATGTTTGTTGCAGGTCCTTGCTGTCTACATGGATCATGTTAGTATATAATTTGATATGTTTGATGCAGGTCCTTACTGTCTACATGGATCATGTTAGTATATCATTTGATATGTTTGTTGCAGGTCCTTACTGTCTACATGGATCATGTTAGTATATAATTTGATATGTTTGATGCAGGTCCTTACTGTCTACATGGATCATGTTAGTATATCATTTGATATGTTTGTTGCAGGTCTTTGCTGCCTACTTTGACCATGTTAGTATATCATTTGATATGTTTGTTGCAGGTCCTTACTGTCTACATGGATCATGTTAGTATATAATTTGATATGTTTGATGCAGGTCCTTACTGTCTACATGGATCATGTTAGTATATCATTTGATATGTTTGTTGCAGGTCCTTGCTGCCTACTTTGACCAAGTCAGTCTCTCAGCTACTGGTTTCTACAAGTGAGTACCAGGGCACATTAGAACACAAGAAGCTGAATACGCAGAGGTTGAGGTGTTGTGTTTGATATGTGATTGCTGTCTGTGTTTGATATGTGATTCTGATTTAATTAATTAACATTGTCATTGAGTAAGCAGTCTAACATCCAGCATAGTTTATAATAATTAATCGTTTGGCTACATGCTCCACAACTGTGCATTTTATCAGTTAAGTAGTTTTTAGTACTACTTGTGATTATTAAAAATTTAATACATATGAGGCCTTCTTTTTGTACATTAATGTTCTCACTTGTCTTAATCTCAAACAATCACAAACAGTAGAATATCCATTAAAAACTGAGAATTCTGTCATGTCTAATAATATTGTTATTCTCCAAAATGGGTCTCCTCCTATCTAATTATCTAACGTTTACTGACTTTGATTACATAATGTTAGGTATATTTCATTGTTATCCAGAATAACAAAATTTATGATTGGAAGTCAAAATAATGTCATATGGCTAAGCCACTCATAATGTAATCTGTAAACAGGAGTAACAAAACTCTAATGTATCGATTTGTTTCACAGGATCCCAGGACTAACGTATAACCCAGAGACTAATTCAGGGAGAGCTTTCAACTACTACACGTTTGGGGCGGGCTGCTCTGAGGTTGAGATAGACTGTCTCACTGGTGACCATGTGGTCAGTTATCTGCACTTAAAAGATAGACATGTTGTCAGCGTTCTGTTTGTCCCCCCTTGGCAGATGCCAGGCCAAGTCATGATCGAGATATATCTCAACAAACTCTTGTCTAAGATTACTGAACATTCTTCAGGATAGTTCATTTTCAAATCAGACAACTTTTATTTTACATATCCAAGGTTTGTTTAATTTACCTGGTAGAGGCTTTCGTCAACGTGTCACGTCGACTTCATCAGTACCGATGGTGCTGAATGACGTTATCGTACATGTGAGGCAGTTTGTAATTGCCCTCGTCTCTGTTGACAAGACACTAAAGAAGAGAACAAACCTAAACGTAGACGACGTCATGGAGTTGTTGAAATTTGTCCTGGAGATGACATAATTCAGATTTGAAGGAGAAATTTACCAGCAGACGTTTGGAGTAGCCATGGGCAGTCTGGTGTCCCCCATTGTTGTGAACCTGTATATGGAGGACCTGGAGCAGAAAATAATAGCCACAGCACTTTTAGATTGCCAACCGAGGAACTGGAAACGATATGTGGACGATGTAATTTGTCTGGTACACATAGGAAAGGCAAAGAAATTACAACAACACATGAACACTGTAGACCCCACAGGGAGCATCATTTTCACGCGGGAAGACAAAGAGAACAACAGCATGCCCTTCTTGGAAGTGAAGTTCACCAGAAAGGAAGATAGCAGTGTGAGGTCTACAGTGTACAGGAAGAAGACGCACACCGACCAATACCTGAACTTTGCTTCCCACCACCCCACACATCAGAAGTTAGGAGTGGTCAGAACCCTTATGCACAGGTGTGAGATGATAACTTCAGAGGAGGGGGACAAGAAGGAAGAGGTGGAACACTTGAGAGAAGCTCTAAGAGTATGTGGCTATCCATCCTGGGCCTTGAACAAGGTGACAGATAGCAGTAAGAAGAAAAAGAAAAAAAAAAACAAATGACAGAAATTACAGGAGCCAAGTAGTCATTCCATACGTAGAGGGGGTCTCACAGAGAGTACATCGAGTACTGAAGAAGTATGGAGTAGCAACAGCCATGCATCCCCAAACCACCCTCAGGTGCTTGTTGGTACATTCCAAGGACAAAGTAGAGCTAGAGGAACAGGGCGAACTGGTGTACCAAATACCATGCAAGAACTGTGGTGCTGAGTACATTGGGGAGACAGGAAGACTACTAAAAACATGACTGGAGGAACACAGAAAGGATGTAGACAACAAGAAAAAAGAGAAATACACAAGGAGCGGGAAAAAAAGATTGATGTCTACCATCAATAAATCCGCCCTTACAGACCATGCGACAACTGAAAACCACATCATAGACTGGGAGGGAGTGAAAATTGTAGACAAGGAACCCAACCGAAGAATCCGGCATATCAAGGAAGCCATCTGGATCAGGAAAGCTAGAACACCCATCAACAGAGATGAGGGCAATTACGAACTGCCTCACGTGTACGATGGCATCATTCAGCATCATCGGTACTGATGAAGTCGACGTGATGCATTGATGAAAGCCTCTAACAGGTAAATTAAACACACCTTGGATATGTAAAAACAAAGTTATCTGATTTAAACTCTTGTCTAATTTCCACCCAATACTATGTATAATTTACATGAGTAGTTTGTTTGAGGTAATGTTTTTATCATATTGACATGTGACGTGGCCTTTTTTGTATTTCATGCAAACTCTCCTCACTTTATTGCCACAATTTTCTGTTCCATTGCACAAATATATTTGAGCTTAGTCCAATGGAACATTGACATTTCACAGCCAACAGCCCCAGAGACCAGCACATTTCATTTACCTGTTGTTGTTGCTGTCCCTTTATTGCCGTAGTCCAGGGTGAAGCTGACACCGATATCGGTCGTCAATTTTTTTTCCCCCTTCCACATCAGTAGTCCTGTTTCACTGCCATCTCCACCAACTGTTTCCACTCCCCCATCCCTCCCTCTCATTCTCCACTGCCCTCCCACTCCCCCATCCCTTGCTCTCATTCCCCACTGCCCTCCCTCGCTCTCATTCCCCACTGCCCTCCCACTCCCCCATCCCTCGCTCTCATTCCCCACTGCCCTCCCACTCCCCCATCCCTCGCTCTCATTCCCCACTGCCCTCCCACTCCCCCATCCCTCGCTCTCATTCCCCACTGCCCTCCCACTCCCCCATCCCTCGCTCTTATTCTCCGCTGCCCTCCCACTCCCCCATCCCTCGCTCTCATTCTCCACTGCCCTCCCACTCCCCCATCCCTCGCTCTCATTCTCCACTGCCCTCCCACTCCCCCATCCCTCGCTCTCATTCTCCACTGCCCTCCCACTCCCCCATCCCTCGCTCTCATTCTCCACTGTCCTCCCACTCCCCCATCCCTCGCTCTCATTCCCCACTGCCCTCCCACTCCCCCATCCCTCGCTCTCATTCCCCACTGCCCTCCCACTCCCCCATCCCTCGCTCTCATTCCCCACTGCCCTCCCACTCCCCCATCCCTCGCTCTCATTCTCCACTGCCCTCCCACTCCCCCATCCCTCGCTCTCATTCTCCACTGCCCTCCCACTCCCCCATCCCTCGCTCTCATTCTCCACTGCCCTCCCACTCCCCCATCCCTCGCTCTCATTCTCCACTGCCCTCCCACTCCCCCATCCCTCGCTCTCATTCTCCACTGCCCTCCCACTCCCCCATCCCTCGCTCTCATTCTCCACTGCCCTCCCACTCCCCATCCCTCGCTCTCATTCTCCACTGCCCTCCCACTCCCCCATCCCTCGCTCTCATTCTCCACTGCCCTCCCACTCCCCCATCCCTCGCTCTCATTCTCCACTGCCCTCCCACTCCCCCATCCCTCGCTCTCATTCCCCACTGCCCTCCCACTCCCCCATACCTCGCTCTCATTCTCCACTGCCCTCCCACTCCCGCAAAATCTTTCTTCACACATGAATGGTTTAACAAGAATTAAAAAGACAAGATTGAACAAGATTTAAAAGATTGCCATCCAAGACAAAGGCCCAGATGGCAGGTGGGCAAGGAAGCCATTGGCTTATCGAGAGTCCAACATGTTTTTTCTATGTGTAACCCACCCTCCTGAGATATGTGTCAACCTTGTTTTAAACATATTCACGCTGCTAGCAGTTACACGATCTGTAGATAATTTGTTCAATTAATTTATTGTCCTTTGTGAGAATGAGTACTTCTTGATATCCAATCTATGCTGATCCTTTACTAATTTTACCTCATGTCCTCTAGTTGACTATATTTCTTGAGTGAGAAAAAAATATTTCTAACAATATTTTTTACCTATTTAATATCTTAAAAACTTCAATTTGATCTCCTCTTAACTTCCTTGTCTCTAGGGTTATTTCTCCTAATCAACCCAAGAATTTGATTACCCTTTGAAGCTGCAATACCACACTGCTCTGAAACTTTCATATCAGAACTTATTGTTAATCCTAAGTCCTTTTATTTTGCAGAACAGTATCTCCCATTTTATAGTTTACATCCCAGCTCCCGTGTCTTGGGTGTAGACATTTACATTTCCCAAAATTTAATAACATCTGCTATTTTTCAGATCATTTAACTTATTTGTTTAGTAAATGTTGTTTATCACCATCATTGTTAACCTTTCTAAACACTTGTGTCATCCGCAAATTTCAGTTCATTGTTTGTTATATTGCCGTCCAAGTCATCGATATATATTAAGAATAATAAAGGTCCTAATACTGATCCTTGTGGTACCACACAACATGCTGTCAGCCATTGTTCTATCCAGTCAATTATGCCATCCCCGATACCATTAACCTTTCTAATAATTTATGAATCACTGATGTTAAACTCACTGGTCTGTAATTCTCTGATTTATTTCTTGAACCCTTTTTAAATAATGGTATGATGTTTGCTTCCTTCCATTCAACAGGAACCACCCCCTCTTTTAATGACAAGTTGAATACTCTTGCAAGTGGTATACTAACTTGTTCTACTGTTTCCATTAGTAGTTTTGGAGGAATTCCATCCACTCCTGGTTTGTCCTTTGTTGCCTTTATTTTCTTAGCTACCATTTCTAGAGTTACAATTAACTGCCCTAAATAGTCCGATTTAGCATCCTGAAATTTTGCATCTGGAACTGGTAATAAACTAATATCATCTCTGGTAAACACTGAATTGAAGTAACCATTTAGGTCTTTCGCCATTAAAAGAATCTTGTGGTATTATATTTCCAGCTTCTTGTAGATTGTCTAGTTTCAGTCGTAGCTGCATTAAGTGCTTCTTTGTAATTTGTGCAGTCTTCATCCTTTCTGGTACGCCTATAAACCCTCCACATAGTTTGCTTGTACACTATTTTTCTAATAGCTTTTTTGACAAGTGTTTCTTTCTAGACCATGTTCCAACACTCAATTGCAGTCTTATCCCTCAGCATGTTATTCCAATCTAGCTTTGCTAGGTATTTTCCCATATCTTTATATTTACCTTTTTGGAAGTTTCTCCTGTATGTTTTTTTATTTTTACTTTCTGATTGTACTTTGATGTCAAAATGTATTTGATTATGATCACTGTTACCCAATGGTTCATGTATTTTGTCCACTAATTCATTTTGTGAAGACAAAACTATATCTAATACATTCTCTCCCCTGGTTTGTTCTTGCATATGTTGAGTAATGTAATTAAAAACAGAAACTGTTGGTCCTCACCCCCTGTACTCTCTAGATTTCCACTGTATGTGTCCGTGGTTAAAATCTCCCATTATGATACATTCCCCTTTACCCACTTACTTTATAGCATTTTGTATTTTTGTGTTTTCCTCTTCATTTATGTTTGGACTTTGGTAACCTAATCCAATGGTTGATGTTGAATTTCCTGTCACTATATTGCACCAAACAGCTTCATTGCAACTTGCTTTTATTTTGTAAGCCTGAATAGATTCTTTAATATATAAAATAACTCCTCCTCCCCTTTTTCCTATTTGATCTGTCCTAAACATTGTGAATCCTGACAGTCCTAATTCAGCATCTGATATATCTGTGTTGGCCCATGATTCAGTTATACCAATTATGTGAGGGTCAATATCTTCTACCATAATGTTTAATTCGTTTTTCTTATTTACTATGCTCCTTGCATTTAAACATACGCATCTATAACCTTTTTCAGAGATGTTTTTTGGATGATTTAATATTGGTTTATCTGTGCTAGTGGCCACTTGTTCTGCTTGAGACACCTCTAGGTAACCCCCCTGCACTTCTAGTTTAAAGAATGTTTACTTCCAAAAATATTTGTCATTGTACCCAAGTCACTATCTACTGCTGCTGAAAGTTTGTCCGTGAATACTGTCTTTGTTCGCCCATGATTTATGTGAGAGTCAAAATTTTCTACCATAATGTTTAATTCGTTTTTTCTTATTTACTTTGCTCCTTGCATTTAATCACATGCATTTATAACCAGCATCATAAATATTTTCCGGACATTTTGTTTCTGGTTTGTGTGTACTCTTGTCCTGTTTGAGGCACCTCTAAGTAACCTCATTTCTAGTTTAAGCAGTGTTTGCTACCAACAATATTTTGATGCTACCCATGCCACTGTTGACTGCTGCTGAGAGTTCAGTTGAGAGCAAACACTGCTGCACCCTTTCCACTTAGATGAAGCCTCACGTACATATCAGCCCTCCCAACAAAACATCACCACAAATCCAACTTCCTCTTCCCTACATAGCTGCTGAACTATCGTGTTAATAGCCATCCTCCGGTAATTTTGATATCCCTGACCCCTGCTTCCCATTACTGGTAAAATCCCTGACAGAATTACCTGCTTAACCCGTGTCTGCTTAAGTGTTCTGACTAACTGCCTGTATTTCCTAACTATGGCAGCTATACCCTCCCTCTCCTCGTGATTAGTCCCTACGTGTACTAAAATTGATCCTCCCTTGCCTGGAC
Source organism: Lamellibrachia columna (assembly GCA_963662155.1). Lineage (NCBI taxonomy): Eukaryota > Metazoa > Annelida > Polychaeta > Sabellida > Siboglinidae > Lamellibrachia > Lamellibrachia columna. The sequence continues at coordinate 4,320,345 of OY759262.1, forward strand.
CCATGATTTTTTCCACCCTCTATTTTGGCCCCTGGAAAGCAAACCACCATGTCTTCCCCCTTATTTAGTGCTCTGTCAGTCTTCCTAATTATCATGTCCCCCATAACCACCCTCTCTCTCTCCTCACCCCTCAGAGTACCTGGCATCACCCTCTCTTCCATCAACATGTCACCTTTCCCTCCCTTCTCCTGACTATCTTGTGCTCCTGTCACCTTCACTCCCGTCTCAGTCCCTCCCATCCCGTCTCCTTACATCCCGTCTCTGTATGACCTGTTTCATTATATCCTGTCTCCTTCCAGCCTGTCACCTCCTGTCAGCCTCCTCCCAGGCTGAGGTGAGCTCTCCCCGGCATCTCTCTCATTGCCTTCCCCCACTTTATCAGCCACTGTCCCCCCACCGGAACCACTGACACAACCCACCTCTTCCCTTCCCACCAATGTCACAACGAGCTGCCTCAGCTGTTCCATCTCCACCCCTAGTATCTTCATCTTTGCACATCCCCTATGCTCAAAACTAAAACTATCTGCCTAAACTTCAGGCCTTCTCACACCCGGACGTGATGAATCCACCCAGTTGCTACAACTCCCTCATGCTAAATGTCTGGTGGCCTTTACCTGCCGTTTGCATGGTGCCATCACAGAATTTAGATTTAATTAGATTGCTACGTTAGCCTTGAATGAGGCTGTTTTCTGTGCTCAAAAGAACACTTTAGGCTGGATTATTTAGGTTTTAATTTAATTATGACAATAATAAACTTGGTAACTTTGTTCTATCTACTAAGCTTGCATGAGCCTGCCACCTAGCGAATACACAGAACACAAACAAAACAATAAGACTCAGTGTATAGCAACTTACGCTAAAATCCTGTTGGTTCCTTTTTACCGAAAACGTTTACTACAACTATGTAAGATATTACCTTATGTATATAATTTGTATAAATTTATCACTTTGTCTTATATGTTTCCATGTAAACGATAGTTTAATACACCAATTTAATTCATGAACTGTAAAAAAAATGTAATCTAGGCTTTTATCACTCAGTTTCTTAATATATGTCTACAGCAAGTTTATGTATAATATATGTGTAATATTAGTACTTATTCTTATCAATATTCCACTTTTTCTGACAATTCACTATGCTAAACTTAATTCTCTAACTGTAAACAAACCCTATTTTCACTTGCTGACTTCCCTGCTAGAGCCCGGGACTAATAAATGTTAACAAAAACTGTTTCCTAATATATGTCTATAATGTGTTTATGTATATTATATGTGTAATAGAATGGTACTTGCTATGTAGTGCCACTTAATTTTTGTGACCATTGTTTCTGTCACATCACTTTCCCTCAAACTTCAATACCCTTTGTGCTTTCTAATATCATAGTTATGATTGTTGCCACCAGGTGCTGAGATCAGACATTGTCATGGACGTTGGGCGAAGTCTCAATCCAGGCATTGACATTGGCCAGATAGAGGGTGCTTTTGTGCAGGTAGTGTTGCAACATAATCCCCTATGATGTATGATAATAGGTATTTATATAACACCTAAATCCACTTAAAATAAAGGTTTGTTGGTGCTTTACATAAAGCATTGACATTATTCCTGATAAGCCAATTAAAAAGATGTGCAAGAGTCTTGTGTTGTTTGATGTTCTGAGGCAGTTCATTCCATAATATGGCTGTGTGTCGACTAAAACATTGGTCATCTTGCCAATGTATCAAAACAGTTCATTCCATAGTATGGCCGTATGTCGACTAAAACATTAGTCACCTTGCCAATGTATCATAACAGTTCATTCTATAGTATGGCTGTGTGTCGACTAAAACATTAGTCACCTTGCCAATGTATCATAACAGTTCACTCCATAGTATGGCCGTGTGTCGACTAAAACATTAGTCACCTTGCCAATGTATCACAACAGTAAACTAACTAGTGAATATGCTGTGTTAGAAAACAAATTACTACATTCAACAGAATTAATATTTTATTTATATGTTTCAGTGTCATATCATGTATAGTTTTAATAAAACACTGCAGGTGTAATACAAACAAGATACAAATTATTATAATTTGAGTGAAAACAATGAACTGTGAACATGTATGGTGTGTTTAGGGCTACGGACTGTTTGTGCTGGAGGAAGTGAAGTGGTCTGACGGGGGGCGTCTGTGTACCAATGGTCCAGGGGTGTATCAGATCCCTCGCTTCACTGACATTCCATCTCAGTTCAACGTATCTCTGCTGAAGGGAATGTCCAACCCTCACGCAATCAACTCCTCCAAGGTGACTAAAGGCAAATTTGTTTAAATTACTACATGTTCAACTAATTGAGTGTTGATATGATTTGTAATAATTCTGAACTTTTTCAGCTGTGGAATCTGTGTCTTTGCTGGGTATAATCGTCATTGTCCAAGAGCAGCATACATTAGTTTGTCTTGGATTAGTGGTCACTGATCTGGTCACTGTGTTGGAAGTGATCAGTGGCAAGTATTCCACGACACCCTCATATGCCTCTACTAAACCTGTAGCTGCAGTAACTATGATCCTTGCAGACTTGTATATAATGTATCATATAGTATGGCCACCAGAACATACTAGCAACACTCTGACTCCAGTCATGCAAATTACTCTTACGAATACAGTTATAATATGAGTGGTTGTCTGTTAGAGTACGCCTAGCTGTTGTTGTAGGATCACTTAGTATAAGGAAGCCATTATAATATGAGTGGTTGTCTGTTAGAGTACGCCTAGCTGTTGTTGTAGGATCACTTAGTATAAGGAAGCCATTATAACTGCATTTATTATTTGAGTTCCTGTAAATAATATAGAAATGTGAAAAGTATAAAATGCAAACAATTGTGAATGTAATATTGCGAAATGTATCAACAAAAAAATAATCTCCACACAACAGAAAATGTTCATGTAATACTAACAGGACATTGTACAACTTGAATAAGTGTGACAATAGCGCTTATCCAGTCAATGAGCTACTGTCAAGACATTCGGCCGTTAAACAGGAGTTGAAGCAGCACGATGTATACAATGACTGAGTTGTGTTTTGTCCCTCTAGGGTATTGGTGAGCCCGCCCTCTTTCTCGCTTCCTCCATCTTCTTTGCCATCAAGAATGCCATCATGGCCGCCCGGCGTCATGTTGGACTCAATGAGCCATTTAGGCTGGACAGTCCAGCCACACCTGAGAAGGTCCGCATGGCTTGTGTTGACCAGTTCAGCAAGCAGGTATATAGTTAATTCCTTTTACGGGTTGTCACTTATTTGAGGTGGGGCCTGAGTGCCTTTGGTAATAGCCGATCTCACAAATCTTTCCAGTCGCATATCTTGCAAAGGGGGAGGCCAAAGGGGGAGGCCAAAGGGGGAGGCCAACAGGGAGCAAGCTTAGTCACCCATTAGTTTACCATGTAGTGGCGCAACAGGTTTTATAACGAAAAAATTAAACCATTGAGCCAAAGGGTGAGCCATAGCCCAATTCCCCCCTAAATATGCCACCAAGTCTTTCACACAATCTTTGTCCCTCTTTGCATCATTCTAAATGATCACAGAAATCTGTTGTTTATAACGTAGAGAATATTATTACGTTAATACAAGAAGAAACAGCACCCTACTAAAGACATTCTCATGATATCTGAACATTTATTTGCAGATATCACAGACAAAGGTCACACAGTGATGACCTTGGTTCTCATGATGACATTGAACCAACGTTCATGATACACGTGACCAACTTGACCTTGGAGAAGTTCAAAGCAGATTCATTGATCCTGTTTTGAGACTAGAATCTGGTGGTGGAGATTTCCTGCAGTGTTAAATTCAATAATATGTATTTGTGGTTTTATTACTGCATGCATATCTTTTCATCGATTTTATTACTGCATGCATACCTTTTCATTGATTTTATATATTTTCTTAAGGAACTTGTATGTATACATGTCTACAAATGTTCCTTGTAGAGTAGAGTGTTACATGCCTGTTTATTATTGTTAAGACCATCTAAAATCATAACAAATTAAGGAAGTAAATAATCTACTCATGGTCGGGGTTAGTTAGAATGTCATCCAGGGTTGGGAAATATTCAAGTAGTTTTCTTTGCATATTCTATATTCAGCGAGACAATTGTTTGGTGATTGGTATATATACGTTGAACCAAATAATACTTGGTATTATTAAAACCATTGTCATATATGTCTACGTTTCTTTTTTTAACTTTTACATGCCTGTTCATTCTTGTTAAAACCCTCTTAAATCACAGCAAATTAAAGCGTAAATAATTTACTTATAGTGAAGATGGTATTAGATGATCTGTGAAAGCCACAGATTTTGCGAGTGTGTTTCTGGCAGTGATCATACTCCTAGTTCTCTGTTTCTGGCAGTGATCATACTCCTAGTTCTCTGTTTCTGGCAGTGATCATACTCCTAGTTCTCTGTTTCTGGCAGTGATCATACTCCTAATTCTCTGTTTCTGGCAGTGATCATACTCTAGTTCTCTGTTTCTGGCAGTGATCATACTCCTAGTTCTCTGTTTCTGGCAGTGATAATACTCCTAATTCTCTGTTTCTGGCAGTGATCATACTCCCTAGTTCTCTGTTTCTGGCAGTGATCATACTCCTAGTTCTCTGTTTCTGGCAGTGATCATACTCCCTAGTTCTCTGTTTCTGGCAGTGATCATACTCCCTAGTTCTCTGTTTCTGGCAGTGATCATACTCCTAGTTCTTTGTTTCTGGCAGTGATCATACTCCTAATTCTCTGTTTCTGGCAGTGATCATACTCCTAGTTCTCTGTTTCTGGCAGTGATCGTACTCCTAGTTCTCTGTTTCTGGCAGTGATCATACTCCCTAGTTCTCTGTTTCTGGCAGTGATCATACTCCTAGTTCTCTGTTTCTGGCAGTGATCATACTCCTAATTCTCTGTTTCTGGCAGTGATCATACTCCTAGTTCTCTGTTTCTGGCAGTGATCGTACTCCTAGTTCTCTGTTTCTGGCAGTGATCATACTCCCTAGTTCTCTGTTTCTGGCAGTGATCATACTCCTAGTTCTCTGTTTCTGGCAGTGATCATACTCCTAGTTCTCTGTTTCTGGCAGTGATCATACTCCTAGTTCTCTGTTTCTGGCAGTGATCGTACTCCTAGTTCTCTGTTTCTGGCAGTGATCATACTCCTAGTTCTCTGTTTCTGCCAGTGATCATACTCCTTAGTTCTCTGTTTCTGGCAGTGATCATACTCCCAGTTCTCTGTTTCTGGCAGTGATCATACTCCTAGTTCTCTGTTTCTGGCAGTCATCATACTCCTAATTATCTGTTTCTGGCAGTGATCGTACTCCTAGTTCTCTGTTTCTGGCAGTGATCATAAAATCACCACGCACCAATGACCAAACCACCACCCACCAATGACCAAACCACCACCCACCAATGACCAAACCACTACCCACCAATGGCCAAACCACCACCCACCAATGCGTAATGCTGTACGGTTTTGTTTACTTTGAAAACTGCAACCACCCCAATCAATAAAACACAACAGATTCATTTGATATTCTCGAGATTTACCCATGATCCATCTTCCATTTGCTATGTGAGCCGTCCTGATTTTCTTAAACCAGTTTCTTTGTTTGGTAGTTCATGTTTGGTAGTTCATGTATGGCGTACAGCCAAGTCAGGTTTTGAAGGAAGGTGTCTCAAAAGAATCCTGAGAGTATGTTTGGAGCAGAAAGACATCGCAGAACGCTCCAACATCAACTGTAGATGAGGTACAGTAGAAAGATGGTTTGGCCCTATTCTTCCTGGTGTGTGGAATCAGGGGTTCCTTAACACTTTCAACTGTCCACTGTTCACACTCCTTACAGTTCATGCTCCAGTGTCATGCTTGATGACAAAGCGTTGAGCCCGTGTTTCAGTTCCGACCGCATCGCTCACACCTGTGACCGAACTTCCTTGTGGATTTGATTCACCTACGTCAAATAACCGTCGGTCCTACTCAACATACCCTGGGTAGTTCTTTACTCTCAACCAGGAGTGTTGAGTGCTTCCTGACCTCCCCAGGTGACATTAATTGTGACAATAAATAAAATGAATCTTTATTTTTAAATTGTCTCTACTTGGTTGGACTGTTGGTTTACATGATTAAAATAATTTTTTTTTCACAAAATGGAAATCTGACTACGTGTAAATTTGTATTACCAGACATGTGATTTACACAAAGCTTAATCTATCACAATGTTAGGACCTGTCATGTTTGTGGTGATTCTCCAGGATTTCATTTTATACTTTCAAATGCTAACTTGATCATCTTAAGAGCTGGAACTACTAATAATAATAATAATAATTGACTTCTATGGCGCCTATATCCTCAGGAACCTGAGCTCAGAGGCGCAACAAAACAGAATCAGTAGGCGTAATCGTAAACAAGGACGCGCAAAAGTCAGTATCAGAACGAGGGACAACCGAACATTTACTAGGGGGTCCACTCCGATGAGGTCTAGCGGACCAAAGAACTACTAGGGGGTCCACTCCGATGAGGTCTAGTGGACCAAAGAGCTACTAGGTGGTCCACTCCGATGAGGACTAGCGGACCAAAGAAACAAGCAAATGAGTGGACGTCAACAGTGTCATCCTTTCTGGGCCACACAGTCTCCTCATTTGTTGTGAGCTGGAAAAAAATTAATGAATTAAAAGAATGTGACTATGATTTTGATAATTTTTTCTTCATTTGATAGGTAATTTGCTGTATCAATATTCAGGGTTTCCAATATTCAAAACATAAGTTCTAACTTCTGCATTGATGAAAGAGGTCTACTAATTTTTTATCATTAACAGTTATTTCCAGGCTCACTAAATATGTTTTCAAAGTTGCCTGATACGTTACTGAAAACAGCAAATTAAATTTATGCTATAATCACCAAGTGGAAGAATTTCATCTTCCATCTTCAGTGGGCCCAAGAACTCTGCCAATGTAGAATATGTCTATGTAATCTACTGCGTAGTACTTCTCAGCTTCAGTTTCAATATTCTCTGGTGGAATGAATGAACTTGCATGGTAATCATGACGAAGATCATCGCTTATGACATAGAAGCCATCTTGAATGACACCATCAGCCGTCCTGTAAACCATAACTGGGTACAGTGTAGTCTGTGTACTTGCAAAGTGGGCAGCTGTGGCTTCCTCTGGCAACACAACAGAACAATTCTCAGAAAAGTCTGCAATCATGATAACTTCATTTTCTGGAAGTTTCTCTTTCAGCTTTCTCAGCTGTTCTTTTGCCAATCAGCAAAATTAGCCTAGTCCGTGGTGCCATCTGCATAAAAATATAACTCTAAAACCATGTAGGCCCTACACTTCAGCCAACTATGAGTAGATTACCAGCCAATTATTGGCAAAATGATGGTGTTTGATGGAAATTTTCCAAAAGTAGGCATCTGTTTGTGAGTATCTAGTTAATAACGTAACATCACATGGCTCGTGTAGTTTTACTTTGTTTTTAAGTGTAATTTCAACCAAGAAAAAGATGGTTTATAACAGTTTAGTTTACTCACAGGTGACATCATCGTGCTCAGAAAGCGTCTCATCTGCAACAATCCAATTTTACCATTTGTAAGTGTCCTGGCCTAGTACGTATTATTATTAATTAGAATATTTTTTAACACCAACAAACTCACCGATTAATGATTTTGTATGTATGAATTGCAAATGGTTCAAGCTGTATAGCATATTTTTTGTCTCCCTCTTTTCTGGGTAAATTGGGTGTGACAGACGCAACATAAGGGGATGGAATTTTTTTCACAGTTTTCACTAATGAAATATGTATGACTTGTAATATTTGCTAAATATTTTTGGCAAAACAATTGAGGATGGGTTGTAAGGCAAAAAAAAAACAAGAGATTGGTTAGACATGACCTTGCTTTTAGGAACCCATGTTGAGATGTATTTATTAATTTATTTTTCACAAGGAATTCCACCATGTGGTCTCTAATTAATGTTTCGAGTAATTTACATACAACTGATGTTAAACTCACTCACTGGTCTGTAATTATCTGGCTTGTTCCTCGATCCCTTCTTAAATAGTGGCATAATATTTGCTTCTTTCCATTCTGAAGGAATTATTCCTTTTTCTAGTGACAAGTTAAACAATTTTGCAAGTGGTGTACTAATTTGCTGAACAATTTCCTTAAGCAGTTTTAGTGGTATCCCAATTTTCTGTGCTATCATTTCAGGAGTTACAAATAATTGCCTTAAATGTTCTAATTTAGTAAATGGAACTGGAAGCGAGCTGATATCTTCTGTGGTAAAAACTGAGCTGAAATACTCATTCAGGACCTCTGCCATTTGAAACCCGTCTGAAATTATCTCGAACTTTCTGTTTGCTCCTTACATAAGCATAGAAACTCTTGCTGTCATTTTTTATATTACCTACCAATTTTTTTTCTAAGGTTCTTTTAGATTTTCTAATTTCAGTTGTAGCTAGATTAAGTGCCTTTGTAATTTGCAGTCTTCATCCTTTCTGGTACGCACATAGTTTGCTTAAACACTATTTTTCTAATAGCTTCTTTTGACAAATGTTTCTTTCTAGACAGTTTTCCTTGTTTTTTCAAGGGAACAAATTTGACGTTGTTGGAAATGGAAAGTCGTGGTTTGTTCATTCCACAAATAACGTTGTATTTTTGTAACAACGTCGCGGCAATGTATTTCTGCAACATTATGTGACAACGTCATGTGTATCAACAACTGCTCATGGAAAAGCGGGTAAATGCTTATGAAATGCGGGAAACCCTCCTCCACTTAACTGTCGTCTGTTTTTTCGTTTTTTTAACGTGTTGTTTTAGTGCATGGTCGCCATTTTGATGGATAGTAACTGAACTTCTTATTGACTCATCTAAAGAATTCCAGAGTTTAACACCATACACAGATGTACACTTAGCTTTTAAAGTTGTTCGTGCATAAACATGTTTTAATTTATTACTTTGGCGTATTACATGCAACATGGTATATTTTACATTGAAGAATTGTTGAAGGTTACCAGGCAACAATTCATTGTTGGTTTTAAACATTATCCTAGAAATTCTTAATTTTATTAGATCAAAGAGCTTAAGAATGCCTAGATCACAAAATAGTTTATTAGAATGACAATGAATTCTCATTTCAAATGAGTCTGATTACCTTTTTTTGTAATAATTATATAAACACCATTAGTATATGTTTTATACGTATTGCCCCATACTTCGCAGCAGTATGATATATACGGGAGAAATAATGAACAATATAGTATAAAAAGCGATTTTTTGTCTAGTAAGTATTTCGCCCTATATATAACTGCAATAATTTTTTATAATTTAGATTTGATCATATACCTATATGTTCCTTCCAATTAATTCAGCTTATCATCTGTTACGATTCCTAAACACTTAGTAACATATACTCTATCTAAAGTTGTATTGTCGACTTTTATTTCAATATTTGTTTTTTTACAATAGCTGCCAAACAACATATAGTTTGTCTTAGCTACATTTAAGGATAATCTATTTACTGAAAACCAGATATGTAACTTTCGTAGTTCAGTATTGATCATTTTGCTGAGCTGGGTTTGATCTTTCCCCGAGCAAAATATATTAGTATCATCAGCGAATTAATTTTAGTAATGTAGAAATATTACAAAGATCATTTATATATAGTATAAATAGTTTTGGGCCCAGAATAGAACCTTGCGGTATCCCACATATCACATTTAATAAATCCGAATTGTTATCCTCAGTGACAATGCTAACATGTATTATGCAAGTAACGTTTTAGCCACGCATTGGCTAGGCAAACATTTTCGCCCCGCTCTTCGTACTAGTAGCAACAGCCAGATAGAAAAACATTGTAGGGCGATTGACTTTGCCTACGCATTGGCCATTCCTCTAATTCCATAAGATTCTAATTTTTTGAGTAATAAATGATGATCAATTGTATAAAAATGCTAGCTTTTTTTAAATCAATAAAAACAACAATAGTGCATTTTTTGGGGTCCAAGGTAGTAGTAATGTTTTCAGTTAGTTCTAACAAAGCCATTGATGTAGACATACTTGTCCTAAACCCTAATAATATTATGCACACAACGCCCTACTGAGTAATAACGTTGTCAGGGCGTTTTGTACGTGTCACCTGGCAACGTCAAATAGTGACGTTGTGGTGAAGATGATTGGACAATTAGTTCCACCTCGCTAGTTTTTCTGACCAATTAGCTATCCGGTTCACTGACTCGAATGGCCCGTCATGTCATTACCGGAAGTTTATTCCATCGAAATGATGCGTCGTCTAAGTACAAAAGGATGACTTGCACTAGCGTCAGCTTATAAACAAGTCCATGTATGTTTGACTCTGTATTTCTGGAATCCGATTATGACTCAACATTCTTGTAACTATTTCGATTTTTAATATTTTAACCATTTACATACTTGTAGACTGTATTATCGCCCAATCCACTACTCGGGTGATGAGTAATCTAACCAATTAATGTTTTGTTTTGTTAGCTTTCGCAACAGTTTTGTAGTATATAATAACGGTGAAAATGTAGTGCTTCGGTATCAACTTATTTTATTTTCTAACATTACGACTCGTATTTGTTTAAATTACATTTTAAAGGCCAATTTTACAGGCGGACATCGCTACGCCTACACGCCGATCACCTAGTCAGAATCGTCCGCCCCGCTTTTGAGCTAAGGGCGGAGGTCCAGGCCGTTAAAATCGTACGCACGAATTTGGGCTTTCCGTAGCCAAATGACTACGGAACTTAAGTTTTAAAACCGATACGCACTAACCGTTTCACATGTGTATTCCGTGACATACAACCGACACTTGGGCGTGAAGAAACAGAAGAAATGTGCTCCAAATAATTATTTATGAGTACATTTATTGGTCACATAGAAATGATTTCATAAATAGCCGCCATACTGTGCACGTGATGTTGCCTTTGGGTGACATGTTCTAACGCGGTTTCGTGTAGAATGAGGCCAGAGTGGGCCAGCAGCACAGACATAAATAAAACACCTGTTAGTAAGTTAGTAGGTTATAGGGGGATTATTAATGATGTAACTCTGTGGCCAGCAGATGGCAATTCTTAGCGTGACCTTATACTGATCTAGTCTGTCTTGAATTGTTACTTGGGGACCTAGTCACATCTGATGGTGTGCCTAGCCTTCGTTGACCAACTCCATGTGAACTCGGTTCTAGACAGCTCTGTTTACCAAGAGTTCTTGAAACAAGTAATCCAATTTCACAATTGAGTGTGTTGATGTCAGTCATCATAAACAGAATAAAGGACGTCATGTATTTAGTAACCTGCACAGCAGAGCTTTTAACGAGTGCAGTCTCGTGACAATGAGCAGGGTGGTTTGATGCTGCTGTTGTTAGTATGTTACACAGGGCTGGAGTCAATTCCATTTAATCAATTCAAATTCCTTTCAATTCAGTTTAATCAATTTCAATTCGATTAATTTTTTTTTCAATTCAAATCCAGCTGAAATCTTTCAAATTCAATTCCAATTCTGAATTAATTCTATGGGAGCTTTTTCAAAGCAAACCCATGGGATAATAATAGTAATATTTAATTGTAATAGACGTTTTTTTCTGTAATAGTAATAGAGGAACTTTTTTCAAAAGTAATAGTAATAGGTCCTAAAGTAATAGATCATAGCCTATTACTTTTCTATAACATCTATTGCTGCAAACTTACAAACTATCAGGTTTGTTTGCATGTTATTTCAACTGCTAGTAATTGTAAACAATGTACAAACAATGGCTGAGCAGTTATTCAAACAACATGAAAAGACCAGTAGGCTGATCATTTAATTTTCTCAGAAATACCTGCTCAATGAAACAATGCAAGAGTAGCAAGCCAATTACTAACTGTTGGGATGTCCCAATGGGGTGGCTATGGCCTCATGCATTCCTAGCACACACAAAGGGCATGGTTTCAGATATGTGCTGGCAGACAACACATGTTATCTTAGAGCAGGAGCTGCAACCTGTATTGAATTCAAAGTAAGCTCATCACACCACACCATGGTTTGATTTGAGCAGAACTTCTGGGTCCTTTTTTTTCCAATTGCCACATGGCAGACCCTATGTTTAAATTTGGACAAATGTTCTCACCTCAGACCTTAAAATGGTGTACAAATGCATGTTTAACTGCTAAGACTTTTGAGTTCTTATACAATTCTAGGGTTGGATTGAGGACCACATTGGAAATAAAGCCATATCGCACCATCACAAGAAAATGAGGTTCAATTAATTTTCTTTCAATTCCAATTCAACTTACTCAAAATCTTTCAAATTAAAATTCCACTTGGTGAAAATCTTTCAATTCAAATTGAGGAATTGGATTGATTTGAATTTAATAATTTCAATTAATTGTTTAATTCACCCCAGTCCTGATGTTACATCAAATATATATATATATATATATATATATATATATATATGATTTAACATATATGATTTAACATCTATACATTATGACTTTTTACTGCATAAATTATCCTCATAAGAATATATAAGATTAATCTAATAATGACAACTTTTCACAAAATAATTGGCTAATTGCTTTCATGTCATTTAAATATTGTATATTAGTTACAAGTGCTATGTTTACTGTCCTGATGCTTGTAAATTGTAATAGAAGCTAATCCATTTTTTCAAAAGTTAATTAATTTGTTACATGGTGTGTGTATTAGTTACATCTTTGACATTCACCAGATCAACATTTATGCTTTCATATGAGGACAGGATATTTTGAAGACAAAACCTCTAATTAAAATGTTAACATTAGTTGTGTAAGTGAGAAGACTAATGCAATTAACCAAGCTGGTTCACTAACGTATTGCTTGTAATCACTTATACATTTCATTGCATAAAGTGAAAGTTAGCATTTATCTTCACAAACATGCATGTCATTGTGAGGATTGAACAATTTGTATGTGACAGCTTTTTAGTTTCAGTTGACACGATGGCATGACAGGAACAATGACAAACCATATAGCATACAATAGTGCATCATCCACTGGCACCATATGCAATGGTGCACCACCAACTAGTGGTTCCACATGCAATGGTGCACCACCATCTAGGGATGTGACATGCAATGGAGCTTCACCAATCATACACCATATGTTGTCACTGGACGGAGAGTCTCTACAAACCCATGTGTCATCAGTAGAAGAACGGCAGATCGGGAACGTGCTGTTGCGTATCATCCACCACAACAGTGACCACTGCAAGGAGTTCGCTGTGGTCAATCTCAGCTTCAAGGTCTACCAGTGGTTGACCGGCATGATCGCACTCATCTGCATTGGCTACTACCTGCAGCTTCACCTACGTGTGAGTGGGTTTTGTTTTTCTCTTTTATTTTACACTAACTCAAGTCTTCAGAATGTCTTAGTTGGTATGCTAGTTCTTGCTACTACAAACAATTCCTAATTTTTGTTTAGTGGTCACACATGTATGTTTGTAGTGTGTACCAGTATGTTTACCGACAAGCAAAGGTTTCACTGACAATCCAAACCAACCAGGACTGTCATTTATGAGAAAGAATATGCTAACTAATAAAGAGAAGAATCCACAGTTTGTTGTAAGCGGAACATGACCATGAGCATTTTTTTATGTTAGTAGTAAATATTTTACAGTAGAGACTAATGAGAATAAACGTGGTTATACAAATACTGGTGATCATTAGCAGTTGAACAAATACTAAGGACGACTTATTGGCACCAGAAGTCTGTTCTTTCTTTGTGATTGTAAATATTTCTTTTTTTTCTTTTTTATTTAGACAAATATTCATGAATTATTATGCAATAAAACTATTTATGAAAAACATTTGGTAATTTTTCTTTGCAGGATCCGCGCCTCATGTTGCTCTTAGTAATTGTGTTGCTTACTGCACTTATAGTCAGGCTCAATTTCAAGGTCACCCAAGGTGAGTGGCATACAAGCAAAAAGCAAAGTACACATTATATTAATTACCTGGACAAATACTAAATATCATTGTAAACAATAATATTTTCTCAGGACTCAGAGCAATGTCAGATTTAAAGTGGCTCTGTGATACTGTATATGACATTATAAATATGCTGCACTATAAATTATAGTTATTAAAGGTATAAAGGCTGATCATTTTTATTGTAAAATCGTGTTTAATTGTATAAACTATTCTAATATATTGACCAACAAAATGTGTTTTAATGAATTACATTTTAAAAATATACTTTTACAGTATTATATACAGTTATAGGTATTGGATGTTATTGACAGCTGTTGGTGAATGTGTTGAACAGCGAGTGGTCAAATTGTGTATCTAATTCGTTCGACAAATACACTTGGGCGATCAAGATTTTAAAAGATTATATTTTCTTGATAAAAAATACGTAGTTTTTGTACCTTTACATATGATATGGCATTGATCATTGTGCCTTTAACTTCGATATGGCAATAGTCATTGTACCTTTAAGTATGATATGGCAATGGCCATTGTACCTTTAAGTATGATATGGCAATAGTCATTGTACCTTTGACATGGCAATGATCGTTGTACCTTTAACTTTGATATGGCAATAGTCATTGTACCTTTAACTTTGATATGGCAATGGTCATTGTACATTTAACTTTGATATGGCAATGATCATTGTACTTTTAAGTATGATATGGCAATAGTCATTGTACCTTTAACTTTGATATGGCAATGGTCATTGTATCTTTAACTTTGATATGGCAATGGTCATTGTACCTTTAAGTATGATATGACAATAGTTATTGTACCTTTAACTTTGATATGGCAATAGTCAGTGTACCTTTAACTTTGATATGGCAATAGTCATTGTACCTTTAACTTTGATATGGCAATGATCATTGTACCTTTAAGTTTGATATGGCAATGGTCATTGCATGGTTTGTACCTTTAAGTATTATATTGCAATGGTCATTGTACCTTTAAGTATGATATGGTAATGATGTGTTTGCTTCAATTTGCTTTCAGAGTCATTGCTGGTGATGGCTTCTGTTGGGATACAAGTATCAAGAACCTTTGCTCTGGGACGGACATCTAATAAATTCTATCACATAAACCACATAAAGAATGTTGTAATTAATGAAGCTGTAACAATGGTAAGGCATGTTTTGTAACATTGAACTAAATGAAAATATACAAAGGTTTCAGGGTTGTACAGAGATTATTTCTCACTTTAAAATAAAAAAAAATTTGCACTTTGTCATACTCCATTCCTGCTTGAAAACAATTTAGGCTATCTGTAGAACTATTTTATGTTCCCTCCAAATACAGCAAATGTTTTGATGATCCATTGTTTTGCTATGAGCCAGCCTAGTAATTTGTTAGCCATCTATTAGGTTATGCAGTTTGAATAATTTATTAGGTTATATTATGCTAAAGAATGTGGACTGGTAACAGTTACAGTAACAGTTACAGTAACAGTTACAGTAACAGTTACAGTTACAGTAACAGTTACAGTAACAGTTACAGTAACAGTTACAGTAACAGTTACAGTAACAGTAACAGTTACAGTAACAGTTACAGTAACAGTTACAGTAACAGTAACAGTTACAGTAACAGTTACAGTAACAGTTACAGTAACAGTTACAGCTGTTCATATAATCAGATGTAACCATATTTTAGTTGTTAATTTAAGGGGATTCACTAATCAATGTGACATCTTTAACTAGGGTTGTGTTAGAAACAGTTCAGGGATCCCTACGTTTCCAGAAACACTTTCTATGCTCAGACAAGTCTTTCAAAGCAAGTTTTGCAATATTACATTTCTGTTGTCATTTAGCAATAATATATGTCTATCATGGAACTAAAAACTAACAATCCGCTTGTTTTCTAGGCATGTAGCTCATTATGAAGTGACCTAACTATTTATTTCAGTCATAAGGTTGTACTTTCCCATTTTACATCATTGCTATTATTGTAATAAGAATTCTGTTTCCAGCACCAAGTGATATACTACCTGACTATTCTCCTGCAAGAACAGAAAGGGACACCAGGGCAGGATACAGTCACACAACTCATGCCACTCTTTCAAGTAAGTTACCCGAGTTACCTGGCATTGCACATTTTGGCAAGGGCAATGACAACTTTGTGCCCCAAACATCATTTATAACTGCCAGTTTCATGAAGCATTCATATGTGGATATTTGACGCTGATCACGTAACTATTGTTCTGAGTTACGTAATCTATGTCAAATGTCCACACACATAATATCCCATCCTGGGGAATTGTCTGCTTTGGTGTTCTAGCTGGTTCATTCAAAGAATGTGACCCGAATACCTAAATCGTCTTCAGTATTGTTAACTACATTGGTTTTGCACTTGCTCTTTTGTCTGTAATCTTTTGTCTGTAATCTTTTGTCTGTAATCTTTTGTCTGTAATCCTCGTGGTCAGGTGCAGTCTGTATTCACAACACTTTTATTGAGTTCATATTATCCTTGGAAATTGCCTACATATTCCATTTGAAAATCACTTGTTTTGTGTAGTTGTCTCCATTTCTCCAGTTCAGTCAGCTGTGTGTAGGTAGTGATGTGGACAGTGATGTAGTAGTCTTAGTGAAACAACTGCAGCATGGCTGAACTAGTCTAGTTGGGGTTCAGGTTGACATAATAATGCTTGACATAATAAGTATTTTAAACATACTTAGAGATGAGATAAGAACACAACGTTTACCATTGTTTTTATGTGTTTTCAGCATTGCTGGCCATCGCTGGAGTGTCTACAACTTGTGTATGAAGGCATCCAGCAAGTTCTCTTTGACAAGGCCAAGAAGCACACATGACAATGGAAGCCCGCTAGCTCTCCTCCAGTCAGTCTTCAGTTGCCCCAACCAACCACAACAGTTTCTTCTTCTTACTACCAGAGTCTTGTTTGTGGACATAACAAATAAAACACCGGGTTAATTTTTTTAACAAAGCAACCTTGTTTGCATAGAATGTCAGTAGTATTGGGACTACCTATTTGTCTACATTAGCCTATTGGTGGTTTTAATTGCTCACTTTATGATGAAGTCGTAGCAACCAGGGCCCGTATTCTTGAAATTCTTTTATACTGCTAAACGTAAATGTTGCAATAGTCTAGTAAAATTTTAAACTTATGACAACATTGTACTTACAACTACATAGATTTTTGAGA
Source organism: Lamellibrachia columna (assembly GCA_963662155.1). Classification (NCBI taxonomy): domain Eukaryota; kingdom Metazoa; phylum Annelida; class Polychaeta; order Sabellida; family Siboglinidae; genus Lamellibrachia; species Lamellibrachia columna. Next base: position 4,337,517 of record OY759262.1, read on the forward strand.
ATACGGGACCAGTGATATGTGCAATGGCTCAGTTGTGATTTATTGTTCAATGTGGGTCATCCAACTGATATGTATATTTGTTGAAACATAGCAACAATATGTCCTGGGGTTGTGCAGCTCAACATGCGCAATGTTGAGAAATATGAGTTATATTTTCCTGTCATGTTACGAACTATTTGTCAAAGTTTTACTTTGTCAATCATTATGCATACTACATTACAAGCTGTCATGATGGTGTTGAATACGACTGTCATGATGGTGTTGAATACGAAGCATAGCATATGCATAACAGTTGTGGGGGAAATATTTGTATTATTTAAATGTGTCTGCTGGCATAATGTAATCATGTGCGTGTGTTTAACGTTGGTGTAAATGCTTGTTAAGTGCGGTATTCTTAGGTTGAGGTTGTACAGTTTGGTTGCTGTGTAAAGTCCATAGCAGGTGGAGAATTTCAATTTATACACAATGTTGCTGTTTAACAAAAGTATTCGTTATCTAATCTTTACATCTTGTCCTTGGGTGTAGATAATAATTTATGATAATATATAATACCTACAGAAGACATGTGGTACTGAAAAGAACAGAAGTATCAGATTTTCCTTCGTTGGGGGTTTTCCCGCTGTTTGTAGAATATGTTGTCGCTTGCATGTTTCACTGGTGATACATTATTCTGATTTATGGTATCACGAGTTGTCTTGTGCATCTCTTTCTTTTCAAATAATCTCAAACAAAGCCCTTAGAATTAGATTTTATTATTTCATCTCCACCAGGAGAGTCTCCTTCCTTTACTTCATCTCCACTAGGAGAGTCTCCGTCCTTTATTTCATCTCCACCAGGAGAGTCTCCTTCCTTTATTTCATCTCCACCAGGAGAGTCTCCTTCCTTTCATCTCCACCAGGAGAGTCTCCTTCCTTTATTTCATCTCCACCAGGAGAGTCTCCTTTATTTCATCTCCACCAGGAGAGTCTCCTTCCTTTCATCTCCACCAGGAGAGTCTCCTTCCTTTATGTCATCTCCACCAGGAGAGTCTCCTTCCTTTCATCTCCACCGGGAGAGTCTCCTTCCTTTATTTCATCTCCACTAGGAGAGTCTCCTTCCTCCTGATTCTTTAAATTGGAGCATTTGCGTATATTCTGCAGGAGAGATATCTAATTGGTGTTGTTCTGTATAGCACCTAATAGACAACCAATCGGGAAATATGAGAACAAATAAATTATTAAGTGTACAGTCAAACCTGTCTTAAAGCGACTGCTCAGTGGGTGTACAAAAAGTGGTTTCTTTATACAGGTGGTTGTGTCTTAATGCAGGTGGTGCTTCAGGAGAGGTTGACTGGTCATTACTAACAGGTGGTCTCTTACTACAGGTGGTCACTTGAGCAGCTTTGACTGCTTATTATCTTCTATTATGGCCCATTCACCTGTTAGGTTGTGTTAGGTCTTTTTGAATGCTTGTTTGATAACCACATTGCATAGGTTTGTTACGGTGATCTGTCAGTATGATGTACAAATTATTCTGGCCAAAAGCCATTTTACATACCAGAATAATCATACAAAATGTCAAACAACCATTTGCAAGATATTTATGGCAATTAAGCATTAGAAAGGTTTGTGGAAAATAAAAAATCTAATGACTTGCGCATCATGATAGACTTGCTTGCTGACAGACAAGGCCACCAGGTGTCACTAACTACCAGATGTCAGTTATAGAAACGCTTCTTTGAGTCCAGCATATTTATGTAGTTTTAGCGACTGATGCATGATGGCAGTGGTTGTTTGTCTGGAAGGCCTGCGGTTATCACCTAGTAGAAGCTTATCACTAACACACCGTTACAATGTTGACTGCTTTATCAATGTGGCCCACAATGCATCTGTTATCTGTGCTTGAGATTATTTGACAAATTTTATTTATTCCACCTCAGGAAATGTACAAGACTGCATGCTGTTATGAACAACACACTTTTTTAACATAATTTTTTTTGTAAATGGTTGGTACATTGTGGTTACTTATCTAAATCCAAGTTTGTCCTTTCAAACAATAGACCGTCATCCCTTGTCAAAATTACATCCTTATCAAAATCGTTCCACTTGAGCAAATCGTGATAGATATACAGTAGTTTAGTTAAGGCAGAATTATAATGTGTTTTCATACATTGAAACCGTGCGGAAACCAAGGATATAATCTTAAAAGCCTAGCTTGGGAAATGAAATATAATATATGTTAAAAACTTTGGTAAAATATTAAGAAAGCCTTTTAGGAATTACATATTTGATAGAAGTTTTACAGAAGAGGTTGTAAAACAACTAGTTAAACAGATAATTATTTATTTCTACCTTTTAAGTCCTAATTAGCATGTCCATGTTTAATTGAATTACTATGGTATGCTGGTCTTGATTTTGTGTCTGTTTTTACAATATGCCTCATATATGAGATGAGAATAGTACTGCAGTTATGGTTATTCCCAATGTGATTGGTTAATACTATACTGCTACCTTGTTTATAGAAGTATTAATATGAATTACTAAGCATATTTTGTGTACTTTATCACATTCCAGAACCATCGTTTCATTTGCTGCACAAACGAGCTGTGAATTGTAAGGTAATAATGGATTGTAGGCAGAAGTTAATCTAGTTTTATTTATTGTGTAATAAAATCATTTGATGGAACTAACAAGGCATTTAGGCTTTGGCAGTTTTTTCTCTTCAAAACTTGTTTGGACTTATGTAGAGGCCACCCACTGGCACCAACAAGTGTTCAGTGCTGCAGTGCTGCAGTGCTGCAGTGCTGCAGTGCTAGATTTGTATGGATATTAACAGTGTCTTCTAATGTATAACTGGAGCAACAGAAATGTGAGAAATACCAATATGTTGAAAGGTTGTGTCTTCTGCAAAAAAGATAATTATATTTAGATATGTGGAGCGGTGTATATTTTGTGAAGCAATGATATTACGCTAGCAGTAGCTACTATGTCAATACATATTTGCATATCTATATTTCTCCTTACTTTCTGTAAAATCATCAAAGGTTAAAATTAGTAAAAAAAATTAATGTACTTCTTTGAATGATGTTACTGTTTTGAAACGTTCTGGTTTTGTCTTGTACTCAAATATTACCTTTTAATGCAGTTTGAATTCTGTTGAAAATAAATGGCACCATAACATTGTGGTATGAATGATGATTGTGTTTCTTGCGTGTTTATTTCATTAGATGATTATCATCATCACTAGTGGATCCATCCAAATGTGATTTTGAACACTATCTCAGTTGCTACATCAACCAGTCAGATGTGTCACTACAAATTCAGATTACAACTTGTGTGTGATGGGCAAAACTTTATTTATTTGGTGAAAAAAACTAATGTCAAATTGTATTGCAGTTGCATCAGCTGCTATGATGGCCAGTGAAATAATATATAAATGTCTGCGACATCCTTCAGATATCCTTCAGATACCTATATATAGAAACCATGGATGCCTGTAATTAACATTTGTGGAAATACCACTTAACACAACTGATACATTGTCTTATTCAAAAAAGTGTAGTCAAAATAGTGTCAAGACATTTATGCTGTTGTGATTTTCAAGAATATTACCATTTACCAAAATAACCCTACCAAATTACCTCTTACTGCACTGCACATTCCCTAATCCCAATAAGTGGAGAATAAATCAAATAAATGCCAGCACTCTCCTGCATTCAGAAGGCTATCAATGTGTTACTGTCATGTTGTTCTCCAGTATACTACAAACTACATTGACATGAATAAATACAATCATTCCATCGTATCAATAACCCATTTAACATTTTTATTCAGCAATTGAACATGTCCATGCGGTCGGTTTTCAAACAGTGTTGGAGAATTGTGAATGACAGGGAACTTACAAGAGACTATCCCCGACAATCTCTATCTGTGTCTTCAAATGGGTTACCCCACTTACGAATAAAGGCGATAATGTGTTTTAATTTAACAGCAAATTACAGCTTTCAGTTTATCAATTGCGCATGTTTTAATAGACAATTCCTAGTTATTTCACAAAATCAAGAAAGGGTATACTTTTCCCAAAAAGTGTAATTTGGGATATTTCATTGCTGTAATTTATTCAACAGATATCACAATAAATTATCTCCTTTTTTTTAACTGGGGGACTCGCATAATAAATCAGAAGAAAATGTAGCAACTGCAAAACGTGGCAGATCAGCCCAAAACAACTGAACTGGTTTCTCTGAGTTCAAAGTTAACTATGAGGCAACAGTTGTATAAAAAGGAATGTCTTACTAGAGGTATTAGATATAACCAAAACTGCACCACACAGTTAGTTATTACCAAACATGCTGACATTTGAACAGATGCTGCACGCTGATGGATGCCCTACTGTGTTTTGGATAACAGCAGCCATTTCACCTCTACAATCTTGTTTCAGCAGAGGTTTGCACTAACATATCAATAGTACAAAAACTTTCAAATGCAAACCGACCATACCTCTGATGATTTAACCACACAAAACAGAATGTTCAGTGTCAAGCAATCTACAGCTGATGGGACACTACACAATTGTAATCAACAATATTCACAGAGAACACAATGTTCACAGAGAACACAATGTTCACAGAGAACACAATGCCAACACATGCTATTTCTTCACCATCCATACATTCTCCTTCAAATCTCTCAAATCAAAATTATGCATATATTCACATTTTCATTTTCTAATTCCGAAGACACCCGGAGGAGGGGGCAGGAGGGTGCAGGGATAGTCTGTAGTAGTCTAACACTGAATGCAATAAGGAAGCTAAGGAAGCCATGTCTACTACTGTCAATGTAGGTGTCTATTTATTATGTTTAACCACCACAATTAAGCTGTCAGTATAAATAACATGCTGCCTATACTCTCTCTATATATATATATAACTACATATAAATATGTATAAAACAACCTCATGTTTTGCCTCTGCTGTCACCTACTATACATCAAGCCCTAGCTTGCCTCATCTCCAGATGTTACCTACTATACATCAAGCCCTAGCTTGCCTCATCTCCAGATGCTTTGCTTTTTTATATGTACATTTTATGGCCTTAGAAGGTGACCCAGTAACACAACATTACAAAACTAGGAAAATGTAATCTCCATACACTCAGCAGAAAATAATACTCGTCATGCAGGTTTAGAACCCTCATTCTAAGCAGTGGAAAAATAAAACCTAGATCTCATTTGGTGGAGCTTGCCATCTACCTATCCACTGTGTCAATCTAAATATTCCACCATTTTATCAAGAAACATGCTTGCAGTCAGATTCTTGTACAACCCACATGAAATTGTATTAGATCCCAACCCAAAGGTTTGTTCTGATAAAGCAACTGAACAGGCATCTCTGGAAGCATTCCATCCGTAATGGTAGAGATTATTCCATCCGTAAGTCCAATGGTAGAGATCATGTCAAATTCAGATTTCGGTCACACGACCAAATTTATGTTACAAAATATACAGAAAGCTCAACATGAGTCTTTAATATCAGTAACCATATATTCCCAGCAACTTTGACCTAATATAAACTGCCACACTCAATCAATATACTTGCTGCAAGCTATCATCACTCTATCGTCAAACTTAATTCATACTAAACTGTCATTGCCAGCTACTCCCAGTTAGTTGCTTCCTTCCTTTGTGTACGTTCTGCAGCACTGGATAAATGTACAGCCAAACTGCAAATTGAACATTGGTAATGTTTTTAAAATGCACTCTGCATCAATGTCTGTCTCGGTGTGGCTGTGTGGCTGGGACGTAGGAGTACACATTGTTGTCATACTGCTGAACCACTGCCTCCAGGGCAGCGGGAGTCAACCACTCCTTGGGGATGGCCTTCTCCAGGAAGGGGATGCATGCTCCTACTTGGGCCAAACGGTTCACCCAACTCGGCAGTTCCTTCCCACACAAAGTCTGAAACACAAGCCCGGTAAGTCACCTAGAGGTTGATATTACACAGGACATTTGCTTAAATGTGTGGGTGTGTGTGTGCGTGTGTGTGCACACACTGAAAAGTAGCTTGTCCAAGTATCAAACAAAATTATCATTAGAAACAAATTGTACTTTTCCATTATGGAACAATATAATAGGGCAATATAATTTTTATCAAGCACAAAATCTGACATCAGGTATATGCAGTGCAGGACACATCTAATTTGGTCCAACTATGCAGCTGTTGCCAATACCTTAATGTAGCACATCACATGTCACAGATAAAACTATGTCAGGTTCATTTTTAATAATAAAAACATTAACTGAAAATTGTGTACTAAATATTATAATCATATATGTTTTCATGACAAAATAATTCTTACGTATAAAAATGACAATTAGATAAACTTTTAAAAGGTATTTTGATGTTCATAAATTTATGTCTATACGACTACTTCCAGTGATAGCTAATCCAAGTTAGTTTGCATGTAACAAATGTTTGATTTGACCACATTTGTTTATGCAATACAAAACATAACAATGCTGTATGAAACTTACTTAATGTGAATATCACACCAACAAAGAATAGGGTTGGCTATCCTTGTAAATAGTATCTATATTTCTGTTGATGTTAAACATAATGTTCTCGTGTGTAAAGGAAGGTTCCACATAGAAGTTTACAGAGTGTCTACTGACCTGTGCAATCATGGATGTGAAGTGGTTACAGTTCTTATTAATAAGGTGGTAGCGATCACCCTGGAAGTCTCGTCCCATCTCCTCCACTATTCGCTGGATCTCATCTGCTGTGAAATCAGTGGTTCCCAGCACCAGTGATTCCCTAGAAACATGTCACATAATACATCAGTAAAGGTAAGTTCTTACATAGTGTGGTATCCAGTCATTGGGACAGCCTAAAGCCATTAACATTTCACCCCTGGCAGGCCTGTTCATTCCAACGCCATCTCAACTTCTCTGGGAAGACTATTCTTTCAAATAACCACCTCTGTCTATATATATAGAGTTAAGTGTGGCAATGTGGGGCGAATTAAACTGCCAAAGTTTCAAGTTGACTGCAACAGGATTCGAACCTGGGTCCTCTAGATTAAGAGTCCGGTGTTTACCTGCTATGCCACCGCGGAAGAATGAAATGTTGTTTACTGACATTGGATGGAAGGAGCAGTAGGAAAAACATTACAACCCAATGGTTGTCATATTATGCTTAAAGTTGTCCTGCAATTTCATACTGTTTTATTTGGCTATGTACCGGCAATGGCAGAGAAACATTGGTGCAGGGAAGTAAAAGCAGAGATGGCAAAGGCAGACTGTACACAGAAACAATTGGAAATGGAGGCCCAAAACCGTGTCCGGTAGAGAGGAGTCATTAATGGCCTAGATGCTCTGCCAGGGAGTAAAAAGGCTTAAGGTCAAGTAAATCATGTCCCTGTAATACATGTTTGCATTTGTGCCAAGATTAAACAAAAACAACATAAAAAATAAACACTCATATTTGAATAAACAACTGAGAAAATGCTTTCAAATATCCACAAAGTAATGTTCACACACAGAAATAGGCAATGTCATAACAAAGATTTTCTGATAGAAGAAATACATACATAATTGTAACAGCATTCTAAACTGTCATTTCATATAAATACACTTGTTAATCTGTGTATTTTAATTGCACTGTTCATAACCAACACTTCCACTTACTTGAACTTAAACTGTTCGCCGAGATCTTCAGCATCTCTGGGGACTATGTCAAAGATGCCTGAGAAGGGATATGGGTGGCCGCCATACGCATATTCTGTGGGGAATCACAAACAGGGCAGAGTGTCAGCAGATAATGTAGCTTCAGGTCGAAGTGCGTGTCATCAAACATACCTCATGTTGGTAGCAGCTGCATCATTCTAACACTCTCCCAAACATGTAGAAAGAAATATAATCAAGACTAAAAGAAGGTTGTTAACACAAACATATGGCTGGAGTGCTGGGGTGTTAACACAAACATATGGCTGGAGTGCTGGGTTGTTAACACAAACATATTTTCAGAAAGCTTTTGACAAAGTGCCACATCAAAGATTACTACTTAAATTAAAAGCCCATGGTATCGGGGACAGCATAACTGACTGGATAGAACAATGGCTGACTGACAGAAGACAACGAGTTGTAGTAGATGGAGAAGTTTCAAATTGGAAATCGGTTTTGAGTGGGGTACCTCAAGGATCAGTATTAGGACCTATATTATTCTTAATTTATATCAATGACTTGGACGACAGTATAACAAGTAACGTACTGAAATTTGCGGATGACACAAAACTGTTTAGAAAGGTTAATACTGATGGTGATAAACAACATTTACAAAATGATCTAGACAGATTAGTGAAATGGTCTGAGAAATGGCAGATGTTGTTCAATTTTGGGAAATGTAAATGCCTACATACAGGACATAGGAACTTGAATGTAAACTATAAAATGGGAGATACTGTTCTGGGTACTACTGTAAAAGAAAAGGACTTAGGAGTTACAATAAGCGCTGATATGAAAGTTTCAGAGCAGTGTGGTATTGCAGCTTCAAAGGGTAATCAAATTCTTGGATTGATTAGAAGAAACATAACATACAAGGGAAAAAAGTTAATTATACCTCTTTATAAAGCAATAGTTAGACCTCATTTAGAATACTGTATACAAGCATGGAGACCATATCGTAAGAAAGATATAGATACGCTTGAACGCATACAAAGGAGAGCAACTAAAATGATTCCAGAACTGAGAGACCTTAGTTATGAAGAACGCCTGAAAGAATGTGGTTTAACAACTCTAGAGACAAGGAGGTTAAGAGGAGATCAGATTGAAGTTTTTAAGATATTGAATGGGTATGAAAATATTGATAGAAATATGTTTTTCTCACTCAAGAAGGATAGCAGAACTAGAGGACGAGGTAAAATTAGTAAAGGATCAATGTAGATTGGACATCAGGAAGCACTCGTTCTCACAGAGGACAATAAATGAATGGAACAAATTGTCTACAGATTGTGTAACTGCTAGCAGCGTGAATATGTTTAAAAACAAGGTTGACACATATCTCAGGAGGGCGGGTTATAAGTAGATGAACATTGTTGGACTCTCGATAAGCCAATGGCTTCCTTGTCCACTTGCCATCTGGGCCTTTGGCTTGGATGGCAAATCTTGTTAAATCTTGTTAAATATAGCTGGAATGCTGGGTTGTTAACACAAACATATGGCTGGAATGCTGGGTTGTTAACACAAACATATGGCTGGAGTGCTGGATTGTTAACACAAATATATGGATGGCTTATCATAAACCAACTGAATAAATCACTTGTCTAAAAGCTGCATAGTTTTCTCAATAAACAACTGGCACCTGTTCACACACCATGTAGTAACATCTGGCTTAAAAAGTGTTGACTAAGTGTGTAACTTACCTGTGCCATAAACCTGCACCCCAGAGTGATACACTCCAAAGCCTAGTGGTGCAGTATATTGGTTTACCCAATACTGAAAACAAAAAGCCACAAAAATACACTTACATATTGTATCCTCTGAAAGCATATGATATATGTGCCTAGGATTTCATTAATTCAATCATGACAAATAAATGATATAGTTAACCCAGGTTTAACACACTGGGCTGGACAAAACCAGTTTAACCTCCAACGCTAAATCATTAGGCAAAATATCTCAATAATCTATCTATATATTAACACAAGTTACACAACTGAATGCAACAAATCTCTCAAATATTAATTATTATAATAATTGTCTTACACCTATGATATTATTTAAAAGAAAAACACTACATGCTTCAGATACCCAATTGGTTTTAATCAAACAATTTTCTATCTACAATGTATAATATTTTATGTAATTTATTTATGTCATTTTTATTTACATGTCATATATTTGTCAATTATGTTTTTAAACATATTCAAGCTGCTTACATCTTATCAGTCCACTTATACTTTGCTCCAATTGAGTGAGGGCTCAAAAGTAGTTTGTCTAAGCAATGGATCAGATAGAAAGTGGGTTACGTGTAAGAGATGAAACACTGATATAAAATAGATTTGTGTGGAATAGGTTCACTGGCCTTCAGTTTAAATTTATATGAAGAAGAGAACTTCAGTAATCAGGTTTTTTAGAATATTAAACAAATTCACGTAATGTAGATGTACTCAACCAATGAACCATTGATTTATGTAGCATTGTAAGTGATTTCTTGAAGTCATTGATTTGTTTGATACTATGTAATAACATTGTAAGTGATTCTCTATGATGCTGTGTAACTGTCAATGAACCCAACCTGGAAGTAGTTACACAACGAAACTGCCATTCGACAAACTTACCATGTCGTAAACGTTTACAATGACTGGTTGCTGTGCCATTATAAACGCCACTGGTTCAATTTGTGCTGCCTGTCACTATTAAAATTTTTTTTGGGGTTCAATTCTGAAACACAAAGACAAAGAATAACTACACAAGCTGCAAACGTAGAGAAACATCATCAGTAAAAATTACCATTCCCACCACCACCAAGTGTAGGTTGCCACATAAAATGCTGTTTCGAAAATTGGGCAATTTCATTCACCCCACTTTGCCAAGTGTTATTTGAATGAGACACAAAAAGCTGCAGGTTCCTTCCATCTGGTGTCTATGCCAGGGGAAATAAAAGATGTAAACATAATTGTAGTGTACTCACTTACTTTAGTGTACTGACTGTACTCACTCTAGGGAACTCACTTACTCTAGGGAACTCACTCACTCTAGTGTACTCACTTACTCTAGTGTATTCACTTACTTTTATATAGCACAGTATCCAGTCCTTAGGACCCATCAAGAACATTTCACCCACTGTCAGACCAGTTCATTCCAATACCAAGTAACCAATTTGACTTCTCTGGGAATTTATCCCCACCCAATAGAATTTAGATTAGCGTTAATTGTTGAATAGCTAATTGTGCAATAGCCAATACCACTATAAGCCAGGCAGTTATTGCATGCTGCGTGATAACCACGGAAGCTGTCGTAATCTGCAGCGTTATTTGGACCGCAAGTGTCCTAAAACATAATATTTCATATCTGCCTTTTTAAGTTTTTGTCAGGTTTAGACTTGTCTTTTACTTTCTTTGTGTACTAACTCAAATTATGTTGTGTTAAATAAGAATTAAATATTAGCCGAAATAAAAAGGGCCCTATTAGGTTCAGCTAAATATTACCCTATAGTTATAATAAGGCAGTATGAGACTGTATGACTGGTTTGATCATCTGTTATCGTGTATCGATCTATCAACGCCCAACGTGACAGTCAATAATTCCGTGTCTGTCACTCTCAGTACTAGTACTGGCGATAATCGATGACGCTGCATGAAAGAGCACAAGAATCCCCGTATTATCTACTCGAGTATGCTATAAGTGGGCAGTGTAGCCCTTAACATTTTACAAAAAAACTTGCATTTCAGTCTAGGCATCCTGTTTTGTGTGATCTTCGTGGAACCATTTCTGGCTTTCTATTTCCGAAACAAGTTGAGTTGACGTAACTTCCGCTCCGCTTCGAAGACGGTGAGCACGCCACCTAGCGAATATTAGCGCGCTCAACATTCAACACCTTTCCCCGAGATGGCGCAAATGTCTGTCTGCCCTATTTACATGACATAGTTCACAGCAGCTGTCAGTATGAGTGCGGCTTGCAGATGGTGTTTACGGCGAAATATTGGAACTTTCGCCAAACTTGCTGCGCAGTCTAGACAGGTGTCATCTAATAATAATGCCAGAGTTAGTATTACAACTGTCGATTGTGTTAGCTGTCATAATTCACCTTACTTATAACTCAGTAGCTGTACAAGGTCAACTCTATTCGTAACCAAGCGAACTACTAACTAGCCTGTCCAAGCTCTGTCTAGGATTTAGGCTTAGCTAGGCCTAGGCCAGGCAAGACGTTCTCCTAGTATTGTTTCGAGGTTGTTTGGAGCATTATCGAAATGCAATAAACATGTACCGGTATTTCATAAATCTAGAATCATTTTTATAGCCTAAATAGGTATACATAACTATCATTCAAATTAGTTGACGATAACAATGTGATGTCCACGACCATGTCCATGTATAAATTTAAAATTATAACGTTTTTATGATGAAAACTAAGATCACATGACATCATCTGCATGTTGATTACAATAATATCGCCCAACATTAAACAATAACCTTACTTACCATCAATTATTTGGAGCATAATTCTTCTGCTTCTTGTCATCTTGATGTTGATCTCTAGATAATAAGGTAACTTTTTTAACACTATTGGTGTAATTTGGTAACTAATGTAGAACAACTGAAAAGTGGTGCCAACTGTTTAACACCAGGTGGCAACACTTTTAATTGTTCCACACTAGTCAAATTATGGATCCTGCTGATTAAAAAAGAGGTGTGTGCTAATCAGGGCATGGCTTAACAGGTTGAATATGGCACATTTATTTTTCACCAAGTTTGCAAACTTTTTGTGTGCTATTCCAGACTTCACCCTTCATAATGCTTACCTGAACACCCCTTGAGCATGACATACTTCATGGATGGCCCCTTAGGATGCTAGTGTGAAGACATTCATTGTGTACTTGTAACATTTTACTTCAATTCATGGAGTCAGTGATTTTTTTTAAATAAATTTTTAAAATTATTTATTCACTTCAAAGTGAATATGTTGTAACGATAATTAATCTATATTAATTATGTACTTACTGTTGTTATTGGATTTTATGCTCTGTAGTTGACATCACCTGTGAGATAATTTTCTTCCAGAACTTCAGTGTGTCCTCCAAAGTGCTGGCACTGGATGACCAGTTCTTCCCAGGCACAAAATGTAGTTACACTCAGAAACTGGAGGTGTTGGAGCCAGACCAAAGTGACCCAATTCCAGTTTACCGCGTCATGGATAATAAAGGAAATGTCATAGATGCAAACGAAGACCCGCAGGTAAGTCTATATTTAAAGGTGACTTCCAAAATGTTTAATAAATCTATCAGCTATTTTATAGAATGTTTCAAATTAAATTAATTTGTCACTTTTGCGGTAATTGTAATCAAAAGGCTGTATGCATCACAAATTAAGTTATTTTAAAAATGATTGGCAAAGTTTAATATTGTATGTACTATATACCAAAAGAAAAATTTAACAGAAAAATGTATTTATAGGTAAAATTAGATGTTTAGTGCATCTAACTCGCAAAGCACGCATAAAATTCAAAGTTAATGAGATGAGTGATCACCAGACCTGGGGCCGAAGTACTCGGTACTCATGTACTCAAGTACATTTTTTAAATACTCGTACTCATAGAAATTATGGTCATGTACTTGAACTCATGGTCAATGTACTCAGATAAGATTTTACGAGTACATTACGAGTATATCCGAGTACTTTCTCAAAGTGCTATGGTGAAAATTATTTAATTTCTTATTTTATCAAATCATTAACAACTACAACAATAATTTCAAAAAAGTATGGTAGCAAATTGTATTACCAATTCTATGAATAACATTTTTTTTTAAAGTTTATGTTCTTGAATCAATCTCAGCTGAGTTATATAGGTTTTCTAATGCAGGATCACTAAAAACACTTTAATTATGTAAATTCTATTGCAATGACCATGATATTAATTGCAATGTAATAGCCCCTCGTTTGTAATAATTATTTTTGTTACATTTAGTAGATGTGGTTTAATTTTTACGTACTTGGTATTGATGAGTTTTCACAAATTTACACCATGGATCACTTTTCTGCACATTGGATGCACTGAAGCCACAAAGGCTTCGCTTCAAGAGGTGGCATTTTTTATTCTTTTCCCAGTCAGAAAGCCCTAGTTCATTCCCATAGTTGTACTAGTTACCAGCCAGGCCATAATCCTTGTGTTTGTTTAATTAAGCCAGGAAGTCCAGTAAGCCCATAATGAAAGGGTCATTCATCAGTTAGCCATAAAATGCCTTTGTTGCTTTCATAAGTGACAGTGGTAAGTACTGATAGCTGAGTCTTCTGATGACAAGTATTTTCATTCAGTTAGTGGTTTATATGCAATGCTTCAGCATAATTTCACTTGCATTACTCTGGCGAGTGGTGGTGATGTAAATTTTCCAGAATAAAAAGTAAAAATGTAACGATCGCAATAGCAGGAGTAACGCTGACAGGTGGTGGTGATTTCGGCCATCGGTAAATTCGACCCAACTGCCACCTGCATGAATCCGGTCAGTTTAAAATGGCTTGAATGGGAGGTGAATTCGGCTGATATGATTTCGGTGCCTGAGGTGAATAAAAGACCATGCTTCACATTAAAAAAATCTGTATTTGATTGAATTTAGCAAATTTCTGGGGACGATTTCCCCTGACGAGGGGTAACGCATGAAAATCTGAAATACAGAAACAAGATGTTACGATAATTGTAATTTCATTTATTTAAATTATTCAACTTTTTATAATAATTATAGTTTTTTTGGTGTAATATATTATATGATATAAATTTTAAGGATACAATGAATTGTGTAAGTTCTAATGACCTACTGCGTGTGTTAAAAATGGTAAAACATAGCACTATATTTTATACGAAAAGAAGCAAAAGCTATAAAAGCAGTTACAAAGTAACAATTTCGGGTTAATGTGGAACTAAATCAATGAACAAATCAGCGAATATATGCTTTGTTCACAGTAAGACACACATTAAGCTTCATTTGCTCAATACACAATTGTTTGGACTGAGATCGCTATGCCCGTTGTGCTCTGAGGCTGAAGTCACCAGAGTTGCGGTCAAAGTCTCCAAAGAATGCTGTCTGAATTCACTGAGGGCTGACATCACCTGTGTCTGTGCTGACAGCTCACTTCTATCTGAGGTTGACCATGGTCTTCGACGCCCATGTCACTGCCTGTGTTCTATGGATTGACGGCATCAATATAGCTTCCACTTCAGGGAATAATGTTGGCACAACATCCTCTTTCAAAAAGATTTTCACACCAGGATAACCCAGGGCTGCCATCTTCTCTGGTCCGGATCGCAGTCAAAACAAGTTTTCTCGAAGTGAGCAAAACCAGCTGTGTTTTGTCGGTTTGAAGTTTGCTTTTTTGAAAAAAGTTGGCTCCATAGGGAACTTAGACATAAAACTACATGTTACTTTATTGTTAGTATTTTCTTACAATTGTTTGCATTACAATCGAATGCCGCACAATAAAGATTCTGATGCTTGCTTCTAAACAACCACTTTCATGGTCAATGGTACGGTGAATGAAATGAAAGGCCTGGTCTCGTAGCACTTCCTTGTCATCAGTGATGCCACATTGAAGCTTGCCGATAATCACTGGGAAAATATGCATAATCGAAGCAGGCCGGTAGAACAGAGTATTATTTGGAATTATTAATTAATTGAATTGTAATGAATGTTTCGGTGCTGTTGAAATGGAAATATACTACAAGATGTAATATAATAGAATCTCAAGTAATCATTGTTTTTAAGGATCTCAAGTAATCATTGTTTTTAAGGATCTCAAGTAATCATTGTTTTTAAGGATCTCAAGTAATCATTGTTTTTATTCCCTTTAAATTTGAATTCACTAAACTAGGCCGTAGGTTGTAATTCAAGAAAGGTGTAATTGACTGTGTACTAGTGTATAGTGTGTATCAAGTAGCAGTTTGCTTCTTTAATCAAATGAAACAGTTTGATCACCAAATAAATAAAAGGTTCCTAGAGGGCATTTGAAAAAAATAATTTTATATTAAATTTGTTATGAAAAAAGGTCTTAATTTTTCGAAGTATATGTTTTAAAAAGGTTTTAAATTTAAATCTGATTAGTCCAAAGTTGCACAAGCCATGGATTGCCTAATTTAATATGGTATAATATACCATATAGAAAGTGTAGACAGGAGAGGGATTAGATGGATGCTGACAACTCATCTAGAGGATCTGGACTGTGCAGATGACATCTGCCTAACATCCCACTGCCTCTCGGCCATGCAGTCAAAGACAGAAGAGCTTTCCACTACTGCACAAAAGATTGGACTCAACGCCAGCAAAACAAAGACCAAGCATATGAGGATGAATAGCAAGAGAAACGAACCAATAAAACTACAAGGAGAAAACATTGAAGAGGTGGAGTTCACATACCTGGGATCCAAGATGACTGCTGATGGAAGTTCTGAAAGAGAAATATGCGCAAGACTGTCAAAAGCTGGCCAAGCATTTGCTACACTCAGAAACATCTGGAAATCTGGCAGAATTGATCAGAAAACGAAAATACGCCTTTTCAAGAGCAATGTTCTTAGTATCCTCCTTTATGGATCAAAATCCTGGAAAATGACAAAGACTATCAACCACAGACTTGAAGTCTTTCAGAACAGACGCCTTTGCAAAATACTCAAGATATTCTGGCCTAACACCATCTCCAGTGCAGAACTCCACAGAAGAACATCAACCCAGCCCATCACATTGGAGATAAAACGACGCAGATGGCAGTGGATTGGCCACGTCTTGAGAATACAGTAGGCAGCAATAGTCCTCAAATGGACACCAGATGGAAAACAGGTGAGAGGAAGACCGACAGAAACCGTTGGAGCGTGCAATTATAAGAACATAACCTAACCTGGGGGAAGCTCAAGAAAACATCAAGAGACAGACAGTGGCGTGCTCTGGTGTCGGCCTTATGTGCACTTCCACACGAAGAGGATTAAGTAAGTGAGTAATATACCATATATTTAGACAAGCGATTTAGCACTCGTTTTTACATTGTAGTTAGACAAGGAGACATGCTTGAAGATGTACCAATGCATGACACTGCTCAACACAATGGACCGTATTCTCTACGACGCACAAAGGCAAGGGCGGATATCATTCTATATGACCAACTATGGGGAAGAAGGCACACAGATAGGGTCAGCAGCTGGCCTTCACCCCAGTGACCTTATATTCGCTCAGTATCGTGAGTCGGGTAAGTTAACTTCCCTGTATGCGTTGTTACCACTGAAAACACTAAAGGTGAATCAGATAAACACAGTATGAGATTGTGTTTTGTACTTTTATTTTGCTATCAAACAGACCGGTGGACAATAATATTGCACTAGACTTTTATGGCTGTCAATCTTTTATTCTTCTTCTGTATTTTGTGTAGGAAGGTAGCAGAGATGCTGGTTTGCTAGCATCAGGCTGGATGTAGATAAAATGCAAATATATTTGCACCTGTACGTTTGCAGTGTTTCAGCAAGGAAGCGACTTTAAAATATTTTTGTGTTTAGTTTCTTGACAGTACAACACCTGTTGGCTAATAATGAATCCACAAACATGTTGTGACTGTGCACTGTGGGGAATTACAGTTGTGAGATGTCAAGAATATATATGCACATGAATTGCGAATATCGTCTATTGCCATATTTTGAACTTACAACAGTAAGAAACTTTCACTGGAACTTTTCTATTAGTTTGTCTTTTACAACAAAAGTCATTCTGCTCAGGTGTGTTGATGTGGCGTGGCTTTACTTTGGATGACTTCATGGACCAATGCTATGGCAATGTGTCTGACAAGGGGAAAGGACGACAGATGCCAGTCCACTACGGCAGTACTGACCTCCATTTTGTCACCATTTCATCGCCTCTGGCAACACAGTTACCTCAAGGTAATTTCAGTATCCTGACTGCATCGTATTATTACGCACACCTATACTGTTTGATAAATACAACTAGCTCCAGATGGCATGTTGACATTGGCTTACATTGGCTTATTAAGAGTTCATTTTCCATGTGTGTCATCTCTCTGTCATGCGTCCTTCAATCCTGTTTTTCTATTATTCTCACATTGCTAGCATTTTAGACAAATATTGTATTTCTTGTTTTTCCAAGTTTATTGTATTCATTCCAGTTTTGGCTACGTCATTGTCATGTGAAACATAAATGCATACCACTCATATCTTTGATTCACAATTGCGTACATATATCAGTGGCCATTATAAACACAAACACATTTGCATGGTGACTGACATTTTGTCACATGGTTTTTCTTCACTAAATAAATCAAGAAAATTGCATGCTATCTAGTGAAAAGCAGTCAGAAACAAGACACCTGTAAGACACATGTAAGACACCTGTAAGACACATGTAAGACACATGTAAGACACATGTAAAACACCTGTAAGACACCTGTAAGACACCTGTAAGACACATGTAAAACACCTGTAAGACACATGTAAGACACCTGTAAGACACATGTAAGACACATGTAAGACACATGTAAGACACCTGTAAGGCACATGTAAGACACCTGTAAGACACCTGTAAGGCACATGTAAGACACCTGTAAGACACATGTAAGACACCTGTAAGGCACATGTAAGACACATGTAAGAAACCTGTAAGGCACATGTAAAACACCTGTAAGACACATGTAAGACACCTGTAAGACACATGTAAAACACCTGTAAGACACCTGTAAGGCACATGTAAGACACATGTAAGACACCTGTAAGACACATGTAAAACACCTGTAAGACACCTGTAAGGCACATGTAAGACACCTGTAAGGCACATGTAAGACACCTGTAAGACACATGTAAACACCTGTAAGACACCTGTAAGACACATGTAAGACACCTGTAAGACACATGTAAACACCTGTAAGACACCTGTAAGACACATGTAAGACACCTGTAAGACACATGTAAGACACATGTAAGACACATGTAAGACACCTGTAAGGCACATGTAAGACACCTGTAAGACACATGTAAGACACCTGTAAGACACCTGTAAGACACATGTAAGCCACCTGTAAGGCACATGTAAGACACCTGTAAGACACATGTAAGACACCTGTAAGGCACATGTAAGACACATGTAAGACACATGTAAGACACATGTAAGACACCTGTAAGTCTGGTTGCATAAATATGTAATACTGCAAGTGAACCTGTGAGATTATCTATGTTCACTGGTTTTTCCCGCCTGCTCAAAAGGAGCTCGCCATGCAAACTGTGATGTATTGATTCAGTTGGATCTTGCTAGACATTGGCTGATTGCGCACAGCTATAAAATATTTGCATTTACAAATGAGGGCCATATCGTGTAATGCAGAAAAGCCTTGTTCAAAACGCACAAAACCATTTGGGAATGTCTCATACCCCACAAGACTGTCAAATTAAAAAAAGTCCATGAGAGTTATGTGTAAACCATAAGAGTTTGTACCTATGCATATGGGTTTACATCTTCCTCTAACTAAAAGTGAATGATTTGTTTGTTTGCCAGCCTCTGGTGCCGCCTACGCGTTCAAGCGGGCTCAGAATGGTCAGGTGGTCATGTGCTACTTCGGAGACGGGGCGGCGTCAGAGGGAGACTTTCATGCTGCGTTGAACTTTGCTGCTACACTGGAGTGTCCAGTCGTGTTCTTCTGGTATGGTTCATGTTTGAATAACACAACTATTAAAGTTAACTCACTTCAACGTTCCAACAATCATCTGTTGCCTTCTTCAAGGACGGAATTCTGGGATTTAGTTCTTCTTCTAGTTGCCAGATATGTCATGATAGGTGTTGACTTTCTGATTTCTGGCGAGCATGCAGAAGAAGAACTAAGTCCCATTATTCAGTTCCTGAAGAAGGCAACTAATGGTAGGTATATAAAGTTCCATTAGAAGGCATCACTTTTTGTTGTCAAAAATAGCGTAGTTTCCCGTGACCCATTTTTGGACCGCTGGCGTGATTCATGCGTCACATCGTCACACTGCCAAAATACTTGGTATGCAGATGATGTGACCGAGGATGTTGACCTTCGTATCAACCAATGAATGCCTTCTTTACATTATGGGCCTGGAAACAATTTTTATCCGGACACTTCCCTAAATCTGTGGAGGTAAGTAAGTTTTTGGTTGCAAATTCTTGTTAAAAAAGTAGATATAATCGAAGGTAGCATTTGAAAAGATGAAATATGCATTGTAGCATAATCGCTTCAAAATGATGTGCATATTATTGTAGTGCACAGCTGGGGTTTAGCAGGAAAACGCAGACAAGATGATTTGGTGCAAGCTAATTTGTTACCTTTGGTATCCGGAAGGCGCCGTCAACAGTGTCGGTGGCTACGTGTGAAGCAATGTTTTGAATACTTGGTCAATATTGCCTTTCAGTAAATAAAATTGACTTGAGCATTTTAAATGATCCAATATGCATTGAAGTATAATTACTTATCTTTACAATGATGTGCGTGTCATTGTTGTGCGCAGCAGAAAAACACAGACATCAATGACCTGGTGTGCGGTAATTATATGTTTGGCATTAAGAAGCCGCCGTCGACAGTGTCAGTGATATTTTGAAGAACCCATCATAATCCCGAGACATCTGCATTTTAACAATGCCTTACTGGCATGTTTTGCTTATATAAGTTAATATAAATATTTTATTTATTTTATTTTCAGTCTTGTTGGTCGCCTTCCAGTGCTCGCTATTAAAATCCAAGTCACTTTATTTTTTTTAAAGCTGCAGATACTTTTAACTTTAATTTTGCATATTTTGTACTTTTTTATCCTGCCATTCTTTTTACGTTTCGTTAATTTTAATTCACAGTGACCATTTATGTCAACTGCAATACACTATTAGTATAACCTGAATTGTTGAACATGTTTAATTTTTTCTTAACTATCATTATTTTATTTTACAGGTTAATATTTTACATCTTAGATTTTAGAAGACCCAGTTTGTGCACGATTTACTGTTTTTATGTGTTTTTGTTATTTGTAAATTTTACCATCTGATATAATTATTTATTTCATTATTCAAATGTATTTTGTGTTTCAGGTAAAGGTACTCAACAGCAACTCGTGTGTACAGACTTCAGCTAGTTTGTGATTCATATGAATTTTTTAAATCAGCTGTTCTGATGCCAATGAATCAAATGATGAACACCTTGGATAACACAGCATGCACTGTTGCAACATCATAAAAAGACTGTCCCTGATATATCTTCATCTGAGGACAGCTGTTCCTTGCCTCAATGGCAGCTTGAGATTCACCGTCCATCGATGAGCGACATTGAAGTGATAAATTCTGGTTTTGACAAATATGCTGGCGACTACGTTAACCATATACTCATACATATGGAAATTATTGCCATTGGTACAAAATACACTCATCTAACAGGATAAACAATGTAACGGTGGAGCACACCGTTACATTTGCCTGGAAGAAATTATAAACAAAATATGATGAACATTGATAGGCATTGTCCCAGGAAAAGATGTACACATCGAAATAATATACTACAGTTGTGAATATTTCATCATGTATTAATTGTCAAAAGGTTGTAGCATGTCATTCAAAAGCATATGTTATGATATTGTATAAGTACTACAATACAGCTCTGTGGTACAGATTCTGTAAGATACAACTATTGTATCTTACAGAATCTGTACCACAGAGCTGTATTGTAGTACTTATACAATATCATAACATATGCTTTTGAATGACATGCTACAACCTTTTGACAAATAATACATGATGAAATATTCACAACTGTAGTATAATCTAAAAGCATAACATATCATTATGTTCACACCCCACATGGGTGCACCAACATTATTACCATGCTATTATGCCCTATAAATAGGTCAAGTGTGAAATGTAGGTCAACTAATTAGGTAATGTATAAGTGACAAGGTTAAATAGTATTCAGGTTAATAAGTTGACAATTTATTTCAATTTAAAGTTAAATACGCCCATTACCTATTTAATAATACCATCAATCCATGTAAATAGGTCAAGTGTTAAATGTAGGTCAATTAATTAGGGGTCACCAAAAATATCGATTTACCAGGTCCATAATAGTCGAAGACAATTTCCATCCCCTAAAAGTTTAATAAGCCCATTTACTAATTAATTACATCCAAATAATGCCATTACTCCATGTAAATAGATCAAAGGTGAAATTTAGGTCAACTAATTAGGTCACGTCAAGGTCAAATAATATTAACATTCATTTGTGGGTCACACACCTTTTTACTTCACATCAATATGTTCAATACATAAAAAACTATTGCTATTTTCATATCAATAAAATATAGTCCTCAGAATTCCAGTTCACAAGAAATGGACTTAAATTCAATAGACAAAAATGCTAATTTTATGAGATCATAAAGTGGAATAACTCCAAAAGTTATAAACTTCGTAGGACACTGTATCCTGTGGAACCATTTTTTTTATCATCTCGCTAATTTTTATTTTTTTATTATATACCTACCTGAAACATTAAAGTAAGCTAATTTTAATAGTTACGTTACAATTATTAAAATTTATTTTCAATGCAAAATATGATTTTATAAATTCCGAAACATCAGCATTGAATTATTGACACTGTATTCAACCAAACTGTATTTTTATCCAGACAACTATAGAAAATGTTTTGCTTTGATTTGTGAAATTTATTTTTTATTTCATGTTTCAGTCGTAACAATGGCTACGCAATATCTACTCCGACACACGACCAGTACAGAGGGGATGGCATTGGTGAGTCAATTCATTCCTCCTTCCAACCATATTAACTATGATCATACTGTTGATTTATTTTAAAGGAAATTAATTTATTTTATGCAATCCCTTAAAAAAAATTTATATGCCTTTATTTTTGCAAAATATTCCATTATTTTTCATGTCAAGAAAAATACCCTAATATGTGCAGAATTCAATTATTTCCACCCAGCAAATTGCTAATTTTTTTTAAATTGCCACCAAAGAAGTACTAAGTTGTGAATCTTGTACATTGTCTCATGGTTGAATGATCTGTCGTTTACTTATGATTTTATGTGAACCTGTCTTGTCTAAATTTTACTAGCTGAAAAGTTCGTTCTGTTTACTAGCCTAATTTGGGTAGAAACTAGTCATATCAGGCCTGCGTTGGACACAACATTCCTTAAACTATAAAATTCTTAAAAGTCCATTACAATTTCCTTTAAATTCCTTTATTTTTGTTTTTTAAATTCCATTTTTATGGTGGTATGATGACTCTGATTAAATATCTAGTATAATAACACAAATAAAATAACTGTAAAGATGATTATTGCCAAACAACTCAGAATTTATCTTTTATAACCATCTCTGAAATAAACCTAGTATGAATTGTTCTCTGTTTCATGAATGTTTGTAATGCAAATTTGTATGCATACTACATGTCATTTACCGGGTATGCTATTTTGATTTGTCATAAAAGTTGTATGTCATGTTAAGAGCAAGATGTTACCAATTTTAATTTTGTTATGGTGTTTAAGAGAATATAAACCTGCAATTGCATGTTATCAGAATATTTGTAAAAATAATAATCTTTATAAATACTTTATGCTTATTGTCAAGTTCACAGTAATAATTCTTAATTAATGGTTTATTACCCATTGACAGTGGGTAAATATTTCTTCTTTCAACCTACCCAATGTTATGTCATCTCATGATCCCATAAAGTCAGCAGGCGCCAGGTACAGATGAAGTCCTAAAATGAACTAAACTGGTTCTCTTGTTCTCTCTGCCAGCTTCCAGAGGCTCAGGCTACGGCATTGCCACAATCAGAGTCGACGGCAACGATGTATTTGCTGTGTACAATGTGACGAAGGCTGCACGACAGATATCTTTGACACAGAGTCGACCAGTTCTCATTGAGGCCATGACCTACAGGTAAGATTAAAGATTAAGGCAGGGACGCCAGTTTATGTTAAATCAGGAAGTCATAGCAAAGGCTGCTTGAAATGATACACAGTGACTCAAGCAGCTAGCACAATTCATTTAGCACATCATAAATCATGTTTGTTGATGTTCACATATGTTGTGTCATAATAGGTTAAGTAATGTGCAGGCAGTTTAATAAAGCAGTGCATACTTTTGTTAAAATGATAGATAATAACCTGATGTCATAGTATGGAGAGATGCTGCCCCTTTTTGTTGAATTTCAACTGGGCCCAGTTGAAATTAATTTAATAGTTTGTTCGATGCATTAATCAAAGCTAAATAGCACGTTTGCACAAACGAGTTAGCAAGTCTTAGAGGATACAACATAGGTTTGATTTTCCATTTGCGTATTTAGTGTTTGCAGTTGTAACATTCACATGTTCACACGTATGGATATTTGACTTTTGCTGTTAATGTTATAAATAATTTTTTTTAATAAGAATGCGCTATACCAACTTGAACAATAACATTTACTACAATTTAACTGATGACATAAATTATGGCATTAGAATTCAAAATATAAAAATCTGTAATG
The DNA here is from genome assembly GCA_963662155.1 of Lamellibrachia columna. Taxonomy (NCBI): domain Eukaryota; kingdom Metazoa; phylum Annelida; class Polychaeta; order Sabellida; family Siboglinidae; genus Lamellibrachia; species Lamellibrachia columna. The sequence continues at coordinate 4,361,721 of OY759262.1, forward strand.
AAGTCATGTTAGATAGATTATAGCTCAAATATGTGGGTGTGTACAGGATTGGTCACCACAGTACATCAGATGACAGCTCTGCATACCGCACTGACTCCGAAGTACGTTACTGGGTGAAGGAAGACCATCCTATTGGTCGGCTTGGTTTCTATATGATGAATCAAGGCTGGTGGACAGAACAGGATGAGAAAAACTGGAAGAATGAATCAAGGAAACAGGTCTGTTGCATAACAATGGTTGTCCTAATTGCACAGAAAAAACTGGTACTGTAATACTATTTTGGCACTTGAGAGTGGGTGCCTTTTCACTGTAAACAAACATAAATATTTTTATGTTAGGTGTTTTATTAATAATCATTATATTTTGAAATAGTTATATAGGCATGGTCAGAAATATTTGCACTAGACACATTGGTACATTATTGTTGGTTTATGAAAGTATTTAAACTTGATGGTTTTCATTCACGCCACTTCGCCTATTCTTGAATGGATAGATGATCTGTTTTTTTGGTTATTAATATAAAACATAATTACCTCTCAAAAAACTTAGTGTTCGATCTGTATATTTCAAGCACATCCTGCGGTCTTCTTCAGCAGACTGAAATTATGGATGTGTCACATGACCAATGTCATGTGACACAAGCAGGACTGGTGGGAGCTCCTGGCCAACGTCTCGGTTCAGAGAGACACTAAAAGCCATTGGTCCCTTCTTACCTCATGTCTATGCCTGGGGAAGCGCCTTGTCTAGACAGATACCATTGCTACATAAGATTTCATCATTATCAACCACTTAATGTAAATTACACAGCAATTAGTAGTTGGACATGTCTGCATTGTTTCAGGTGTTGGAAGCATTCAGTCGTGCGGAGAAGAAACTGAAGCCAAACCCTGAGTTGATGTTTACTGACGTTTATGATGAGATGACGCCAGCACTGAAGAAGCAGCTTGCGGCTATGAAGGAACACGTGCAGATGTACAAAGAAAACTATCCACTGAGCAACTTTGAAAACATGAACAAATAAATAAAAAAAATTTGTTGATATAATCTCGACATGATTGTTCATATGATTGTTCAAATGATTGCCTGCTATACATTATCAGTATTCTGTTTACATGTATTGTATTACAATTCAAACTGTGTACTTCTGTTTTGGATGTTATGATACATATTGGTGTTTTGTGTGTCAAACATATTTCGGTAATACCAAGGCAAGTGTCATGTATAATGATCATAAAGGTGTAAAATGCCAATATTGAAAAAAAATTCGCTGTCTCACTAATGGGAAATCAAATTAGTAATCCTTGTGTGCAAGGCATGTCAGTTATTTTTTGATTGTTGTGGATAACTGAAGGCATGAAATGATAATGGTGATCTATTTGAAGGAAATTAATATCTATAAGCCGTATCCAGTACAATAATAAAAAAAATTATTTACAATATTAATACAGTTCAATAATATCATAATTGCAATATTTAACTATTTTTATGAAGTTGAAAATGTGAATAACTTGTGTTTTTGAATCCATAGAGTAAAAGTAGCTCATTTGGGTGTGTTCAGATTATTGGTAGGTATGTGTTGATTTTGTTAATGCATAATTGCTAAAAAAAAAATGTTTGCAATCACCAAACTGTGCATAAATGAACAGCGATTGTCTTTCAGCAAAAACAAAAGTTAAAAGAGATAATAAAAACTAACCACGTGCAACTAAAATCAAGAATATCAGAATATCGCCAGTGGTTTACTGAGAATGTGTTCTAAAAGTGGGAGATTCCGGTCATTTCTCCGACTGACCGAGGGCTGACATGTAAACCAGTGTGACCAATAAGCACATGCGCAGTTCTATGAAATTGGTGTAACCTAGACGACATTTGATGTATTAAGGGTGGTCGGCATACTCAGAACCGATGCACACTCTCAAACAAACAGAAAGAGGACCTGTTTAGTAAACAAAGGCCAAAATATGTTACATAAGTTGAGTTTAGGTGCAAATAACATGGCCACATTCTGTTGGTATAGTAATAGGGGTATACAAATATATTTTCATTTGGCGAGTGAATATTGCCAGAATACTATACTCGTGGCATAGGGTTTTCTAACAGTATAGCAGGGCCCATGAAATTAAGATGTGTGTTCAACAAGGTTTTCCTAGTAAACCACTGGTTTTAATTGTAGTTACAAATGGTTATAGTTTAGTAACTCTTATAGGTGCATAGGCCGAAAACCATGACTTGTTTCGCTTTAACATTTGATTTTAAATGTGTGTTGTGCTTTGCACCAAAAGTTAGCACACTTTGCATCTTTACATGTCAATTTGATGTGGTGATGTGACAATTATAAATATAAGGCATTGATGTAACTACAGTATTATATAATTGTTGAGATGCAAAGTTTACTGTGAGACTCTTAGCTAAATATTGTATTTTGTATAATATTATGTAATGGTGGAACAAGTTGATCTGGCTGTGTGTTGCTCTCCTCTTTATCCCTGTAGTCTGGGTGAGGTTGGCACTGATACCAGTTGTACATTTGTTGTTGTTGTTCTTCATCACTGATCCCGTTTCACTGCCATCTATACCAAAAGTTTCCACTACCCCATCCCTCGCTCTCATTCTCCACTACTCCATCCCTCGCTCTCATTCTCCACTCCCCCATCCCTCGCTCTCATTCTCCACTCCCCCATCCCTTGCTATCATTCTCCACTCCCCCATCCCTCGCTCTCATTCTCCACTACTCCATCCCTCGCTCTCATTCTCCACTCCCCCATCCCTCGCTCTCATTCTCCACTCCCCCATCCCTTGCTATCATTCTCCACTCCCCCATCCCTCGCTCTCATTCTCCACTCCCCCACCCCTCGCTCTCATTCTCCACTCCCCCATCCCTCGCTCTCATTCTCCACTCCCCCATCCCTTGCTATCATTCTCCACTCCCCCATCCCTCGCTCTCATTCTCCACTCCCCCACCCCTCGCTCTCATTCTCCACTCCCCCATCACTCGCTCTCATTCTCCACTCCCCCACCCCTCGCTCTCATTCTCCACTCCCCCATCACTCGCTCTCGTTCTCCACTCCCCCATCCCTCGCTCTCATTCTCCATTCCCCCACCCCTCGCTTTCATTCTCCACTCCCCCATCCCTCGCTCTCATTCTCCACTCCCCCATCCCTCGCTCTCATTCTCCATTCCCCCACCCCTCGCTCTCATTCTCCACTCCCCCATCCCTCTCATTCTCCACTCCCCCACCCCTCGCTCTCATTCTCCACTCCCCCATCACTCGCTCTCATTCTCCACTCCACCACCCCTCGCTCTCATTCTCCACTCCCCCATCCCTCGCTCTCATTCTCCACTCCCCCACCCCTCGCTCTCAATCTCCACTCCCCCATCACTCGCTCTCATTCTTCACTCCCCATCACTCGCTCTCATTCTCCACTCCCCCATCCCTCGCTCTCATTCTCCACTCCCCCACCCCTCGCTCTCATTTTCCACTCCCCCATCACTCGCTCTCATTCTCCACTCCCCCACCCCTCGCTCTCATTCTCCATTCCCCACCCCTCTCTCGAATCACTCTTCACTCCCATCTCAGCCTTGGTCTTCTCCTTCTACAGTCCATTCTAAGCACATCCGCTCTCATTGTCAATTGTTCCCCTTCCATTCTTTCCCTGTGTGCAGCCCAATGTAGCCGACTCCTCACCTTGTGATACTCTCTTTCACACCAACTTCCTCCTTCAGCTCCTCCATTCTTCGTTATGTATCGTGAATAATTATGTTTAATCATGTATACTATATTTCACTTACCTGGTATTAGATTTTACTAAACGTTTATTTTAAAAAGTTGATTAATAACAACAGGAACATTGTTTTGTATCAATGGTAAATTGGATGCAATGGCTGGAAATGCTTCAGATTGTATTAACATTTACCAGATGAGAGTTATTTTGTATTGACACATTGTAACTTGATAAATGCATCTGTTATGTGCTCTGTGTGTCTCTGGGACGCATTGTTGCAAAGAGACCATTACAGTGAAGTCTGTGACTGGATCAGTGGTTAGAATTTATTAATTTTATTTTTACCATATTAGTTGATGTATTTCATGTGTTCAGCAGGTGGCAGTTTATGCAATAGCATTTATTTAATTATTGCAACTAACAACTTGGTCACATATTTTATATTATAGATTGTTTACTAAACATATTCGTGGGTTATCTTTTTTTGTTTGTTGGCTACTTGAATAATTATCCGTCCACATAATCTGTGTCATCCTACGGTTATTAGCCAACATGGTTGGTGGTCTTTGGGTAACGTGTTAAGTAATTTATTAGTAATGCAGACTACATATGTTAGTCATGACCAGATCCACAATGTGACAGTCTTAGATAGCAAACTGAACAAATAAATTACATTTTCCTACAGTCCAGCTAGAGTGTGGATGTTATGCTACTCTTAGATGCTTTGCATCTCGGATGCCAAACTTTCGGGGTTCACCTGTGACCTCACGTTCGGGTTGTGACAAATATTCTTTCGAAATTTACCCCGTTTTTACCCTTTCTACAAACAATCGAGTTACCCTTTTTAGTTATTATGTACAATTGTCTGCAACACTATGTGAACAATTACATACCATTGTATCTACTATTGTCCCGAATTACATAATACAAGGGTATTAATGCATAGCTAGACGTTATGATAACTGCCAGTATTATGTCACAATTTCGAGAGTTGAATTCCAAGAAGCCATCAAACTATTAACTGACAGCACCAAGTATCAAGGCATATGTGAATATTTTTGTGAACATGTTGTATTTCCTGAAATTTTTTAAATACTGTTATCATGACAGTCACTTACAAACTACCAACTTATCTTACTTACTTAGGGGTGTGCAGACATTCGCATTTCATAAAAAAATTCAGGCCTCGATGACAGTGATGCAAATTAATCTTGCAAAATGTGTTATTATACGTTCAAATATAATTTGTTTAATGGATTGTGCAAAGATATTAACTTATATAATTAATTCCATTGAAACATTATGTGTATGTGGAATCATGCCTCAGTTAGACTTCCTGGTGTGTTATGAATGTAGGGCACAGTAATTTTAGATATGTGTAATTTAAAAAAAATCATATCATCTGACATAACTGCATTTGAGCATACATATTGGCACGTTTGCTGGTAGAACATGTTAGCAGTGTAATCGTGGATTTTTAGATGATTTAAATAAGCGGAAGGATTTTTTGCAATTTTTTCGGCACAAGGCACGTGTGTGTAGTAATTTATGCAGAAATTGGTAAACATTGATGGGTATGGCACGTTCAGCCATTTTAAGAGAGTTAGAAATATGTGATTTTGACAAAACTCGACCAACATGTCAATGAGATGATGACAACGACATGAAAGAAGTTTCAGAATTTTTGATGGTCCCGTTTTCTTATAATCGTGCAAAACGTTAACATGGTCACCTATGGGAAGCGTAACAGTAGGCTCAACCCCATATCGTAAATATAACGTTTACGGTAATTGGTAGCCGCCGCCATCCTATAATCCCTCCACATTTGGCAAAATGGCGACGCGACGTGTTCAAACCATGCCGGACGATCTACAAAATGTAGAGTTTGAAACAAGTGAAGATGTTGACGTTACGCCTACATTTGATGGGATGGGACTTCGGGAAGAGCTACTGCGGGGAATATATTCATATGGTATGTATCTGGGAGGCAGAACTGTACGTGCTGAAAGTGCCTAACCATGCACACTGACTGCGGAAATCTTCCGACGTCGTGAAGTCGTTTCTTGTTTCACGAGTTTTGTTGTTATAATAATAGCAACAAAACGTTTCTTTTAGCAAACAAGCACATGCGTGTTGCATGTGGCGCATGGTTGTTAACCACGTAAGTAGTTGGTATTGTAAATGGAATACAGTTGTCTGTAGTGATGTTACAAATAACCAATTCATTGTAATATCGCTCAAAGTGTTTGTCGGACGTAATGCCTAATTGCGCGCGCAACCGCAGATGCTTCCATGGGGTGAAGCCTTCTATGCAACAGTGTGGCATGTTTATTAATCCATAGATTAAATACAAAACCTGAAAATTACTAGATAGTGTCCTCGAACCTATTCTTGTTATACTGTATATTAATGATACAACTAAGGTTGTAACGTGACATGAAGATTTTCGCGGATGATACAAAATATATCACAAAACTTCAAAGAGGCAAGATAGTACTTAGACATTTAGATTATGAATCTAGACTAAAGGTGTTAAATTTACCAACACCGACCTATTGTCGTTTACGAGGAGATGTTATCGATGTATATAAATACTTGCATGGTGTTTTTACCTTTTCGCACGATATGTTTAATCATGACTTATACGAAGGCACACGGGGTCATTCTCTAAAGCTGTTCAAGAACCGGAGTAAACGAGAAGTAAGGAGGCATTTCTTTAGCCAGAGAGTCATTAATCTATGGAATTCACTTCCGGACATCGTTGTCACGGCACCGTCAGTGAATACACTAAAAAATCGACTTGACAAACACTGGCGAAACCAGACAGTGAAATATGACGACAAAGCCAAACTAAGGCAAGCCAAGAGAGGAGATTTTGCTGAAGACCAAAGAGGATATGTACGTATTTATATTAGGCGTAGGCGAAAAAAGTGTGTGTTTCCGGTAACCTGACCCTACCTAGAAAAACGGGCTGACCCTATTCTTTTTATTTGGTATTTCAATCATTGTTTGTTTCGTTACATTTTAGTTAAAACAATAAAACAACCCGTGAGTAAAATTCAACCTGCGTATTCGATGACATGTATGCACTACCGAAGTTGTTTGGGTCCCCATGCGTGATTGGCGGGATTGGTAGTATTTCACCCAATGAGCGATCTTGTTACATGCTGAATCACGTTGGCTAGGGGTGGCAAGATGGCACTTGCGTCTGTAGTCTGCGTAATAAAACGCCATTGCTTATTCCACAATGGAAATCCTATACATACTTTTTTATGCTGTGAAACGAAACGTTTGACAGCATTGCCAAAGAGTATGGCTGCAGTGATGGAACGTGTGAAATCGCCATGGCGGAACCGGAGGAAGGACCGTGGACGACCGTGTTGCACAACGACGCGTTTACCTCGCAGATGCCAGTCATAAACGTGGTTATGGCGTTTAGATGTAAATTCATCATGATATCATGAACGCCGGATCCTGCCAATACCGGCCCTAGCATTGAGGCTCAGGCACCAAGGAATGCGTTTCAAGTGCTGATGGCAGGCAGCTCAAGTACCAGGCCCCGAAAATCCCTGCCATCTGTCAAAACCTCCTGGACCTGGTACTTGTCAACTTTGTGAGTTCGGCTTCACTGACTTTAGTCTGGATTAGAAATGCCAATGAAAATTTGAGCTGGCAGATCTATTTTGTATTATATTTTATGATATAGCTGACGCGTTGAGAAATTGAAATGTGAACACAGTTTCAAAATCAGTGTCAGATTTTCGAGATAGGATTTTTTTGAAGAAATTGAATTCAACACGTTACGCAGATTATCATTACTATGTCTTCGACAGCATATCAGGCTCACCTTTAATATTTATTTATTTTTTTACTATTTAAATATGCTAAGTTAAAGGCGCGGTTGTAATATTAAAAGCTTGCCTTTGATTAATTAAACGCGCGTATGTAAAGTTAAAGGCATGCTTCTAATTAATTAAGTATGTGTACGTAATGTTAAAGGCATGCCTTTAAATAATTAAGTACGCATATTTCATTTGACTCATTTTATAGTTTTTACCTTTTTATATCAATATTTGTATTATGTTGAAAGCTTATTTTGTTTTAACTTTCTACTATGCTATTTATTGTACTGTACAGCACCATAGAATATTATTGTATAAATATGGTGCTATAGAAATCAATAAACATTTACATTTAACCAATCAGAACCAGCGAAGTGCATTGATATAATTTTATTTCGTTTTAGTGAATGGCAGTTGGAACATTTCTGGCCAACGGGTGTTGTGTCACATTGTAATTTTTTAAGATTTAGTTTAACAGTATTCTTTGTTTTAATTAAACTGACTTTATTATGTGATAACTACATTGAACACTGACTATTGCCATTGGTGCAGACGCTTTGTTTTTATTTTGGTGTAATAAATTGTGTACATAATTGATGTCATGTTGTAGGCTTACTGTAGTGTTAACCAAAAAATCTAATAAAAAAAATATTTCCCAACCTACCCTACCTAACCTTTTTTGGGCCCGTTACCTGAAACACAAATTTTTTTGTTTAGGCCTTACTATAATAATAACTATACGACTGGGTAAGTAAACGAGGGCGAGGCTGTTAATAGGGTGAGGACATGCATTTATTCACATAATGACATATCCTGGTGAATGGTACAATACTCACTATTCAATAGGGACAGAATGTATCGCTGATTCCTAGAGCCTAGCTCTGCGAGTGATATTATATGTCGCATGCATGCAACTGTGTGAACAATAATTTGCTGTAAGACTAAAGTCAAAGATGTTTCGTAATCATGAACTAGATTGGCCTAAATTATTTATGCCACTAAACAACATTCTTACCTAATTTTTTCTTTGCCAGTTCATTTGTTCCATCATTCCATGTACAAAAAAACATATTCTTAAACAAATGTTGTACTTTTGCAGTCCAAATAGCACCGTGGGTTGCATCCGTAGGTAACAATAATATAAGCCATTGTCACTCTACAGAAGACGCTGATGAAATTCACCACATTATTTGGACTGCAAATGTATGCAAAAACAATTTTCTTTAAGAATGTGTGTTGAATGGATGCATTGGCATAAAAATTAAGTAATATATCTGCACAGTTTCCGTTAAGGGTCGTCCCCCAGAACTTCCTATTTTCTGCTTGTCTTGTTTTAGAATAATTTCGCAAAAAAAACACCTATGGCAAGGTGGCTCTTTTGTGTAAATTTGTCATATAGTTTTGATGCTATACTATTAAATAATTTTTTTACTACATCCAGTTTGTTTTGAATTTGAAAAAGGCCAAAGTTGTCCGGCTCTACAGTCTATGGCATAAAGCTATTCACACTTTAGCAAGATATGTTTTCTAACAATCAAAGTCAGCCCCAAAATTATGAAAAAAGTATTGTTTGGCCAACTACATCCTTGTTATTTGTGAACTTGGCAGATGGCAACATTTGGACAAGTTTAATGCATGCATCATGAAGTGGTTTTGTTGAAAAGTGTGAATGTGAGCATAGTGACAGACAGCAGGTGTGGCTGGCAGGGCATTTCTATTGTTGCGTAATGGGCATTGATGAATGCCTGTAGTCTGTGTTCAACTGGGCACTGAGCCGCAGAGAGGGAGGGAGGGAGGGAGGGAGGTTGTGTTGTCATATACTGCTATCTATGGGAGTTGAGGAGTAATCAGTGGTTAGATCCACACGTTTTGTTACACATGCAACATTTTGGTTGGTGGACACTGGTCAGTTGTTCTGCAAATAAAAAAGCCTTTTTTCATAAATTTGTTGTGCAAGTCATCTTGTGAATGTGTTCGGTTGATGTTCATAGGTTTTGAGAAACCCTCAGCAATCCAACAAAGAGCCATCAGACCTATCGTGAAAGGCAGAGATGTTATTGCACAGTAAGGAACACATGCTTTGTGTAGTTTAACATAATTATCATTCTATCTCATTCACATCATACTCGTAACACTTTATGATGTTATTTTGATATTTCTCATGGTTAACTTATTAAATTTGAAAACAAGGAAGTTTAGCATACACTATGCACAGAGCGTGTGTGAGCTTATTTATTATAAAATTAGAAGTAGATTTTTATCGACTGTTTTGGGGATTAGCTAGAACTCTATCTAGATGATGTTAAATTGAAATAACTAATATGAAACATGTAACTTGTAACCTAATAATGCTCCTTTACTCTTGGCTCCCTCACTGTTCGCATGTATCATACTATCAAAAACCTAACCCTATGAGTTTGAGTGAGTTACTGATGTAATGTTTCGCTGCAAATACTGTAATGTGTTCATTGTTCAGGGCACAATCAGGTACAGGAAAGACAGCGACATTCTCCATTGCCATTCTGCAATGTCTCGACACACAGTTCCGAGAGACCCAGGCGCTGGTGCTCTCACCTACCAGGGAGTTGGCTGGTCAGATACAGAAGGTGTGTCCGTGTTTACAGTAACAGTAGTTAGAGCATAGAACTCAGTCGAGAGGATGCAGGTTAAAAATCTTGCTGCAGTTTCGAAGCTTGTGTATTTTTGTTAACTCCATTTTGCCTCAGTTCACTGTACAGGTGTGTACCAGACAACAGTTCACTTAGCTGTACAAGTGGGTACCAGACAAGAGACATTAATGGACATATGTGAAGGAATATTCTTCACACAGTAATTTCAGCTGAATTCTTCCCATGGAAGTCAAGTTGGTTTTGGAAGGAACAGATCTGTCAGGGGGTGATGTATAATGCACTTTTAGCAGTCCTAAGAACTGGACACCACGCTATATTTACCTGTATTGCCCTGACTGTTCAATGTTGCCTTGTGCAGGTGATCCTGGCGCTGGGCGACTACATGAGTGTCCAGTGTCACTCCTGCATCGGAGGAACCAGCATTGGGGAGGATATCCGCAAACTTGACTACGGACAACACGTCGTCTCTGGCACACCAGGCAGAGTGTTTGGTATGTCAACTGTTACATTATATCACCATGATATCCTCACATGTCGTCTCTGGCACACCAGGCAGTGTTCGGTATGTCAACTATTATATTACATCACCATGATGTTCTCGTCTATTTGTGGCTATAAAAATTTGTCACCAAATTCAACCGTCATATTCCCAAGTTGCCGACCCACAAGAAGGGATGTATCCTAGATTTAAAACTCCTTCCTCAGTTTAGTTCTTTCACCTGTCTCATTTTGGAATATGACATTAATTAGTAATGCAGTAGCAGTGTCGTGCAGTCATATAAACTTGTAGTTAGGATACAATGTTTTGATAATCCATATGCTATGTTCCGCAGACATGATCAGGCGGCGTAATTTGAGGACAAGGTCAATCAAGATGCTCGTTCTGGATGAGGCGGATGAAATGCTCAACAAAGGTACATCAGATGAAATAAAGCAGGTTGATCAGACTATGAGCTAAAAAAGAGGGGGTCTTCCTTATTAATGCATAGCACAAAAGATAAACTTGTAAGGTAATTCATATCCAGTTATGGAAAATAACAAAAACAACTATAGCGTATGGTGAAACTGTGGATATAATAGTTTGTACCCATAGTTTCTCTTGGGTCTTCTGTTTCACCGTAAGAGCTTACTGTGCCCTTGTACTCTTTCTGTTTCTATATTTGACAGTGATGACATTTCAGTGTAGCCCTGATGTTTTACTGATAGACAAATTGGCGCATTATTGTCTGAGTCATACATCAGTCATGTTTTGAAACGAAAAAACCTTACTTTGGCAGATGGTGTGTAGATATTAATGAGCCAAGCAGGCACTGCCAAATGTGGTTTTAATACATGGCATTAGCCTGCTAGTCCTACTTATTTATTTACCTCATAAGTGACAGAAGAGCCTTTCTTTACAAGGTTATACGTTTCTTTTGCTATTGTTAGGACTATTTGATGCAACTCTAGCATTGTGTCCTGTAATACTTGGCTGTAGTGTAGTGACCTGTGAATAAAATGGTTGGCACTTGGTAATAAATCCTGATAAAGTACCATGAATGTAAAATTAGTCCAAATCAGGGCTGGGGGTCAATTCCTTTTAATCAATTCCAAATCCAATTCCTTTTAATCAATTCCAATTCCTTTTTCTTTCAATTCCTTTTTTCCAATTCCTGCTGAAATCTTTCAATTCCAATTCAATTCTTTTTCCAAAATAATTCATTTGGTACTTTTCCAACACATTTTTAAAATAGTTACATGAACATTATGACTGCATTTAGTCTATGAATACACAGACACATTTAGTCTATGAATACACAGACACATTTAGTCTATGAGTACACAGACACAGTTTTTTCACATTGATGAGTGATTTCACATTTTATTACGAACAAGAATACAAGTAAACTGGGATGCACTCCAATTAATTTCCACATAAAATTGTTGAACACAAATGAAGGCATTTAATACTCTCTCGCAAGCATTAGCTCAAAGGGAAATACATTTAATACTCTCTCACAAGCATTAGCTCAAAGGGAAATACATTTAATACTCTCTCGCAAGCATTAGCTCAAAGGGAAATACATTTAATACTCTCTCACAAGCATTAGCTCAAAGGGAAATACATTTAATACTCTCTCACAAGCGTTAGCTCAAAGGGAAATACATTTAATACTCTCTCGCAAGCATTAGCTCAAAGGGAAATACATTTAATACTCTCTCACAAGCATTAGCTCAAAGGGAAATACATTTAATACTCTCTCACAAGCGTTAGCTCAAAGGGAAATACATAGACTCCACTTATACACCAAATTGTTCAAGTCCTTTAATCATTAGTCACACTAAGGTGAGAAAATGGACTTCCAGGGCTGATTTCCACATTTCTAAAACTCGGTCTTATTTGCACTGCCTCATTTACACTGGAAGTCTAACACATATCCAGCTACTTAACTGCAGTTATTAACAGCAGGCTTCTATTGTGCACATATGTCTGTCTTTTGATCATGCTCTCTTGTCTCAGCAAGTCAACCCTACTAACTGGGCCTAGCTGCTAAAGCCTGCTATTGTTTCAATGTGAGCTGATAAGACATCTGCTGTTTAATGATGATCATTTCCTTTTCATTCAATTCCAATTCTTTTTGCTAAAAAAATCTTTCAATTCCAATTCCAGAATTGAATTGAAAAATCTCAAATCCTTTTGGAATTGACCCATCCCTGGTCAAAATTAAATTCAAATTTATAATATTTGGAGGTAAAAATTGCTTTTGTATTATATTTCATATGTAGTATGTTAATTAATATGTTAATTCAATACTAAAGTTGTCATCCTACTGACAATGTCTTATGTGTATTCTATTTACTTCTGCGGAGAGGGCCGGGATCAGCATAAAGGGCAGAGGTCGACAGATTGAAAACTCACCAGATAGGCTTACAAATTACAATAAGTTGTGCAGTTTTTTGTTTTTTACTGGCAGAATTGTGTAGTGATACGTGTCCGTTTCATTTGGTGCAGACAAAATGACCATTATTCGAAGCATGTAGCCTTATTTTCTGGCAGGTTTATTAGACAGTGATGACATTTCAGTGTAGCCCTGATGTTTTCCTGATTGACAAACAGGCGCATTTATTGTCTGAGTCATACATTTTCAACTAATGCGTATAACAACAGCCATCTCTTGATGTAATAACTTGACTTTTTATGATTTAGAGGTGAATACAAAACGTCCATCGGGCATTTTACTGATGGTCCATCTGAAGCTGTGTATTGAATCGCTGCCATGGCCTTGTGTAACCAGTCGTCCATGTGCCCTGTAGGCTTCAAGGAACAGATCTATGACGTGTATCGCTACCTCCCACCGGCCACACAAGTGGTCCTGCTGTCTGCCACACTGCCACATGACATCCTCGAGATGACCAGCAAGTTCATGACTGACCCAATCCGCATCCTGGTCAAACGGTATGTCTGCCCCGTCTGGCACAAAGTAGTCATGGTCAGTGTTGGAATTAGGATTACATTTGAAAAAAAGTCATGAGTAAATTTACTTGAAATTTCGATTAGACAGGGTGTAAGCGTAGTAGCAGTAACTACATAGGATTGTCAGATTTCCCTTTAATTTGAGTGCGGGATGCCTGCCATTCATATGCTTGCAGTGTAGATGTATTTCTGGTGCTTGTTGCAGTGATGAGTTGACACTGGAGGGCATCAAGCAGTTCTTTGTGGCGGTGGAGCGGGAGGAGTGGAAGTTTGACACACTGTGTGATCTCTACGACACACTCACCATCACTCAGGCCGTCATCTTCTGTAACACCAAGAGAAAGGTACCATTGCTCATCTCTCATGGTTCTCACATCTGCACACAAGCATGCAAGTTCTGCTGTGTACAATAGAGGGAATAGATTTGCACGATACTGCTTTCATCAACGTTTGTTAGTTTTACGTTGATAAGTAAAATTACCACATAAAGTTACAAAATTGGTAGTTAAATTTACTATTGTTAGTATCATCACATGGACTATTGCGATGCATCAATAGTTTGTTGTATATAGAGGATGTGGTCAGAGGTTTGTCGTATTGTTACCTCCTTAGTGTGTATAGAGGATGTGGTCAGAGGTTTGTTGTATTGTTACCTCCTTAGTGTGTATAAAGGATGTGGTCAGAGGTTTGTCGTATTGTTACCTCCTTAGTGTGTATAGAGGATGTGGTCAGAGGTTTGTTGTATTGTTACCTCCTTAGTGTGTATAGAGGATGTGGTCAGAGGTTTGTTGTATTGTTACCTCCTTAGTGTGTATAAAGGATGTGGTCAGAGGTTTGTTGTATTGTTACCTCCTTAGTGTGTATAGAGGATGTGGTCAGAGGTTTGTTGTATTGTTACCTCCTTAGTGTGTATAGAGGATGTGGTCAGAGGTTTGTTGTATTGTTACCTCCTTAGTGTGTATAGAGGATGTGGTCAGAGGTTTGTTGTATTGTTACCTCCTTAGTGTGTATAGAGGATGTGGTCAGAGGTTTGTTGTATTGTTACCTCCTTAGTGTGTAAAGAGGATGTGGTCAGAGGTTTGTTGTATTGTTACCTCCTTAGTGTGTATAGAGGACGTGGTCAGAGGTTTGTTGTATTGTTACCTCCTTAGTGTGTAAAGAGGACGTGGTCAGAGGTTTGTTGTATTGTTACCTCCTTAGTGTGTATAGAGGATGTGGTCAGAGGTTTGTTGTATTGTTACCTCCTTAGTGTGTATAGAGGATGTGGTCAGAGGTTTGTTGTATTGTTACCTCCTTAGTGTGTATAAAGGATGTGGTCAGAGGTTTGTTGTATTGTTACCTCCTTAGTGTGTATAGAGGATGTGGTCAGAGGTTTGTTGTATTGTTACCTCCTTAGTGTGTATAGAGGATGTGGTCAGAGGTTTGTCGTATTGTTACCTCCTTAGTGTGTATAGAGGATGTAGTCAGAGGTTTGTTGTATTGTTACCTCCTTAGTGTGTATAGAGGATGTGGTCAGAGGTTTGTTGTATTGTTACCTCCTTAGTGTGTATAGAGGATGTGGTCAGAGGTTTGTTGTATTGTTACCTCCTTAGTGTGTATAGAGGATGTGGTCAGAGGTTTGTTGTATTGTTACCTCCTTAGTGTGTATAGAGGATGTGGTCAGAGGTTTGTTGTATTGTTACCTCCTTAGTGTGTAAAGAGGATGTGGTCAGAGGTTTGTTGTATTGTTACCTCCTTAGTGTGTATAGAGGACGTGGTCAGAGGTTTGTTGTATTGTTACCTCCTTAGTGTGTAAAGAGGACGTGGTCAGAGGTTTGTTGTATTGTTACCTCCTTAGTGTGTATAGAGGACGTGGTCAGAGGTTTGTTGTATTGTTACCTCCTTAGTGTGTATAGAGGATGTGGTCAGAGGTTTGTTGTATTGTTACCTCCTTAGTGTGCATAGAGGATGTGGTCAGAGGTTTGTTGTATTGTTACCTCCTTAGTGTGTATAGAGGATGTGGTCAGAGGTTTGTTGTATTGTTACCTCCTTAGTGTGTATAGAGGATGTAGTCAGAGGTTTGTTGTATTGTTACCTCCTAGTGTGTAAAGAGGATGTGGTCAGAGGTTTGTTGTATTGTTACCTCCTTAGTGTGTAAAGAGGATGTGGTCAGAGGTTTGTTGTATTGTTACCTCCTTAGTGTGTAAAGAGGATGTGGTCAGAGGTTTGTTGTATTGTTACCTCCTTAGTGTGTAAAGAGGACGTGGTCAGAGGTTTGTTGTATTGTTACCTCCTAGTGTGTAAAGAGGATGTGGTCAGAGGTTTGTTGTATTGTTACCTCCTTAGTGTGTAAAGAGGATGTGGTCAGAGGTTTGTTGTATTGTTACCTCCTTAGTGTGTATAGAGGATGTGGTCAGAGGTTTGTTGTATTGTTACCTCCTTAGTGTGTATAGAGGATGTGGTCAGAGGTTTGTTGTATTGTTACCTCCTAGTGTGTAAAGAGGATGTGGTCAGAGGTTTGTTGTATTGTTACCTCCTAGTGTGTAAAGAGGATGTGGTCAGAGGTTTGTTGTATTGTTACCTCCTTAGTGTGTAAAGAGGATGTGGTCAGAGGTTTGTTGTATTGTTACCTCCTAGTGTGTAAAGAGGATGTGGTCAGAGGTTTGTTGTATTGTTACCTCCTAGTGTGTAAAGAGGATGTGGTCAGAGGTTTGTTGTATTGTTACCTCCTTAGTGTGTAAAGAGGATGTGGTCAGAGGTTTGTTGTATTGTTACCTCCTTGTGTGTAAAGAGGATGTGGTCAGAGGTTTGTTGTATTGTTACCTCCTTAGTGTGTATAGAGGATGTGGTCAGAGGTTTGTTGTATTGTTACCTCCTTAGTGTGTATAGAGGATGTGGTCAGAGGTTTGTTGTATTGTTACCTCCTTAGTGTGTAAAGAGGATGTGGTCAGAGGTTTGTTGTATTGTTACCTCCTTAGTGTGTAAAGAGGATGTGGTCAGAGGTTTGTTGTATTGTTACCTCCTTAGTGTGTATAGAGGATGTGGTCAGAGGTTTGTTGTATTGTTACCTCCTTAGTGTGTATAGAGGATGTAGTCAGAGGTTTGTTGTATTGTTACCTCCTAGTGTGTAAAGAGGATGTGGTCAGAGGTTTGTTGTATTGTTACCTCCTTAGTGTGTATAGAGGATGTGGTCAGAGGTTTGTTGTATTGTTACCTCCTAGTGTGTAAAGAGGATGTGGTCAGAGGTTTGTTGTATTGTTACCTCCTAGTGTGTAAAGAGGATGTGGTCAGAGGTTTGTTGTATTGTTACCTCCTTAGTGTGTAAAGAGGATGTGGTCAGAGGTTTGTTGTATTGTTACCTCCTAGTGTGTAAAGAGGATGTGGTCAGAGGTTTGTTGTATTGTTACCTCCTTAGTGTGTATAGAGGATGTGGTCAGAGGTTTGTTGTATTGTTACCTCCTTAGTGTGTAAAGAGGATGTGGTCAGAGGTTTGTTGTATTGTTACCTCCTTAGTGTGTATAGAGGATGTGGTCAGAGGTTTGTTGTATTGTTACCTCCTTAGTGTGTATAGAGGATGTGGTCAGAGGTTTGTTGTATTGTTACCTCCTTAGTGTGTATAGAGGATGTGGTCAGAGGTTTGTTGTATTGTTACCTCCTTAGTGTGTAAAGAGGATGTGGTCAGAGGTTTGTTGTATTGTTACCTCCTAGTGTGTAAAGAGGATGTGGTCAGAGGTTTGTTGTATTGTTACCTCCTTAGTGTGTATAGAGGACGTGGTCAGAGGTTTGTTGTATTGTTACCTCCTTAGTGTGTATAGAGGACGTGGTCAGAGGTTTGTTGTATTGTTACCTCCTTAGTGTGTATAGAGGATGTGGTCAGAGGTTTGTTGTATTGTTACCTCCTTAGTGTGTAAAGAGGATGTGGTCAGAGGTTTGTTGTATTGTTACCTCCTTAGTGTGTATAGAGGATGTGGTCAGAGGTTTGTTGTATTGTTACCTCCTTAGTGTGTATAGAGGATGTGGTCAGAGGTTTGTTGTATTGTTACCTCCTAGTGTGTAAAGAGGATGTGGTCAGAGGTTTGTTGTATTGTTACCTCCTTAGTGTGTATAGAGGACGTGGTCAGAGGTTTGTTGTATTGTTACCTCCTTAGTGTGTATAGAGGATGTGGTCAGAGGTTTGTTGTATTGTTACCTCCTTAGTGTGTATAGAGGACGTGGTCAGAGGTTTGTTGTATTGTTACCTCCTTAGTGTGTATAGAGGACGTGGTCAGAGGTTTGTTGTATTGTTACCTCCTTAGTGTGTATAGAGGATGTGGTCAGAGGTTTGTTGTATTGTTACCTCCTTAGTGTGTATAGAGGATGTGGTCAGAGGTTTGTTGTATTGTTACCTCCTTAGTGTGTATAGAGGACGTGGTCAGAGGTTTGTTGTATTGTTACCTCCTTAGTGTGTATAGAGGACGTGGTCAGAGGTTTGTTGTATTGTTACCTCCTTAGTGTGTAAAGAGGATGTGGTCAGAGGTTGACGATGTGTATTCTTGATTAATACAGTAAGCCTTGTTACAACTGGTCAGCAAGAAAGAAATTAAAATACAGTTGTACAGGCTTTTCTATGTATATTTGATCAGCATCACTATTTTAATATGCAGTTTTTACTCGATACGGCACTGTCTAACTCGTGCTATCACAGTTTTTACTCGATACGGCACTGTCTAACTCGATACGGCACTGTCTAACTCGATACGGCACTGGCTAACTCGATACGGCACTGTCTAACTCGATACGGCACTGTCTAACTCGTGTTATCACAGTTTTTACTCGATACGGCACTGTCTAACTCGTGTTATCACAGTTTTTGCTCGATACGGCACTGTCTAACTCGTGTTATCACAGTTTTTACTCGATACGGCACTGTCTAACTCGTGTTATCACAGTTTTTACTCGATACGGCACTGTCTAACTCGATACGACACAGTCTAACTCGATACGGCACTGTCTAACTCGATACGGCACTGTCTAACTCGATACGGCACTGTCTAACTTGTGTTATCACAGTTTTTACTCGATACGGCACTATCTAACTCGTGTTATCACAGTTTTTACTCGATACGGCACTGTCTAACTCGTGTTATCACAGTTTTTACTCGATACGGCACTGTCTAACTCGATACGGCACTGTCTAACTTGTGTTATCACAGTTTTTACTCGATACGGCACTGTCTAACTCGTGTTATCACAGTTTTTACTCGATACGGCACTGTCTAACTCGTGTTATCACAGTTTTTACCCGATACGGCACTGTCTAACTCGATACGGCACTGTCTAACTCGATACGGCACTGTCTAACTCGATACGGCACTGTCTAACCCGATACGGCACTGTCTAACCCGATACGGCACTGTCTAACTCGTGTTATCACAGTTTTTATACATAACAAAACATGGCAAAAATAGTTGTACTGACATTCAGTGGTTTGAAGGAACATGGCCTCTGGCGGGATTACTTGACAATGATGACATTTCAGTGTAGCCCTGATGTTTTACTGATTGACAAACTGGCGCATTTATTGTCTGAGTCATACATCACCAACTAATACATATATTTAAAATTACTGTTAATTTATCGACTTTTCTTGGATCCACTATAGGTGGATCATTAAGGACTGAAAGTCGACAAACATCACATTTCCCACAACCTGGCGTGTATGGTGCATATATATATATATATATACATATACATACATATATATGCATATACATATATGTATATATATATGCAATAAAGTAGTAGTAAGAGCTTAAACTCAATGGGTTGACGAATAGTTAGCCATTGCAGATCCATGACTGTTCGCTCAGTCTGACTCCTCATCTTGTTGTAGGTGGACTGGCTGACAGAGAAGATGCGTGAGGCCAACTTCACGGTGTCTTCCATGCACGGAGACATGCTGCAGAAGGAGCGCGAAGCAATCATGAAGGAGTTCCGCTCAGGCGCCAGGTCTGTCCACTTGTTACTCAAACAACCAGCATCAATTTGTCACTTGCCACATTTTTTCATTTTAAATTGTGCATGAATATTTTCAGATTATACATACTTTATTCTCACAATTCTATTTTAATGGTTTAATGTAGTTTATTTGTATTATAATGTATTCATGAAATGCACAATGCAAAGAAATTGTAACACATTTCCACTTGCATATACAGGAACAAAACAGCAAGAATAGATTCCTCTCCACCTGTACACTGGTGCAATATTTGGCATGTGAACATCAAATGTTGATGCCGGAATATTCTTGGAATTCTGCAGTCAGGGTGTGTTTTTGACAGTGATGACATTTCAGTGTAGCCCTGATGTTTTACTGATTGACAAACTGGCGCATTTATTGTCTGAGTCATACATCACAGATTGTTCCTCATATGTTAGTAATGTGATATTGCAAAGATTATGCAGTGACAACTAATCCAAGTAACTTGAAATGTTCACAGAATTTAGCTTGTGAAGTATAAAACGTATCGCTTCATGACAAGTGTTTTATGTATCTATAGATTTGATATGACCTGACAGTGTTGGCAATACATAGTTCGTTGATGTCATAATTAGGCAAGCAGCATAATGCCTGTTTATTTGTGTTTTACAGTCGAGTATTGATAACAACAGACGTTTGGGCACGAGGAATCGACGTCCAGCAGGTGTCGCTAGTGATCAACTATGATCTGCCGAACAACCGAGAGTTGTACATCCACAGGTGAGGGCCAGTCAGTTAACCAAAAATATGAAACCTGAAATTACTTTTGATACCCTTTTTAAAAGCACAAGTCCAAAAAGGATTGTGATTATGAAACAAAGCATTATAAATTAGTTAAATGTAAGAAATATGAGTCCCCCCGATGTTGTGCATTTGATTTTTGAGTTACTGAAATAACTAAATTGGGACTTAAGTTTCGACTCGTTTGTGGAAAATCCCTAAAAATGTTTACTGCTATCTATAGTTGTCTTTGCAGTCTTCTTATTGTTGGCTGTTTTGCTATGAATCTATTATTTTATATTTCAATAGTTCACTACAACAACTTAAATTAACAGAGAAATAATTATTGTTTTATAATTTGTATCCTTTATGAACTTCAGTCAAAGTGAGAAACATCTTTCTAGCCAGAGAGAAATTTCTAAATAGTCAAGATTAAAAGTTGTGAGTTAGTATAATATTTCCGCTAGTAGTGTGTTTTGGTTAACAAAAGCTCTTATTTTGTATTTGCAATTTTTTCGCAGGATCGGTCGGTCAGGCCGCTTTGGTCGCAAGGGTGTGGCGATCAACTTTGTGAAAAATGACGACATCCGAATCCTTCGAGACATTGAACAGTACTACTCAACACAAATTGACGAGATGCCCATGAATGGTTGGTTCCATTCATTGCAACGCTGAATCTACTTGGCAACTTCTTGGAATATATTTGTTTAATTATTTTATACCAAATGAAACATTTGTAATGTACACAAGTAATTGGACAGAATCACAGATGTTCCATTTATAGTTATTACACACACCTAATTGATTTGAACAAATTCATAGCAACAACAAAAACAAGGAAAATTATTCCAAAACAATTCAATTTAAAATGTTTGTCTGTCATTTTGTGCGCATTGACTGTGTCAAATAGTTACGTTGTCATGCCTGATTATGACATCCTAACTGCGCCCTGTATTGGACTAGATAGAGCATATTGCCTGCATAAGTAATAATACAATAAGCAATGAATTACTTGAACATCTTATTAAATAACTCGTCCAAACAGTGTATTCCTGTCTTATTGTCACTGTTTTGATGGCAATTGCATGTAAATTAAACAGACACTTTTCTATAATGGAGTACTGTATATAATTGACTCATGTTTTACTAATCTAACAAGCAACTGTTCGTAATTGTTTGAAGCGTCAAATCTATCAACAATGCTCAACTGATTTTAAGCATAGTTCTGTGATCAACTACCATTCGTCAACACTGCTTTCTTTGTTGTTGCAGTTGCCGACTTGATCTGAGAAACCACAGCAACACAGTATGCAAGGTTCCTTGTATGAAGATTATCCACTGTTCCATTCACTCCCTCTGAGTGGGCTAGACTGACAGATGTCATTGTCAGTTACAGTGCAGTGACTTAAAACGTAGAACGTTCACAATAGCTCTGTGTGCAGTGCAACAGGAAAGTTGATTTAAACAGCCGCAGCAGAGCTGTTAAACCAGACTGAAATGTTGATGCTGACGGATGGATGCGGATTATTCTCTGGCAGCTAGAGTTTGCACACTAGACAGACAGTGAGAAGGCAGCACGAGCTTGCAGTAGCAATACGTACTTTGTCACATCACTAACCAATGCTACAGTAACCTGCACTCCAACTGTTGACATTAAATAACTCTGCAATTCACCATCAGTTGTAGTAGACTTGGTTGTATAAAGCAGTTATGTCCCCGTTGCTGTTGCTGGAATGTCGGGCCATGTTTGACACAAAGACAAACACTTCATTGGATTCTAGAAACAGCCTGCCCTGGTGAGAGTGTCCACTAGTGTACACAAAACGGAATTAAGAAATGTTCAGTTTTTATTTGGTGATGTTTTCCCATCACAGTTTAAGGATTTATGTAAAAATGCATTTGTACTTGTATAGTAATAAAACTTGCAATCCAGAATTAAATGTGTACTCATGGTAGATTTAATGTCGTCTCGCATCCTAGTTGAATTGTCTTTAAGCATGATAGTATGTCTACTTACAATGTAACTAAGGTAAATATCATAGTTGTCTGCTATTAGTATGTCGCCCTGAAACTGGTAACAGTCAGGAAGCTGTCAACATTATAGCATACACACTGTTTACTCAGTTATTAAAACATTGTGAACAAGAACAATATAATCAAGCATTTGCGTCAAAAACAAATACTTAGTTACTGTAACAGACGATAAAACCAAAGTCAGACCATTCAGGCCTTATCTCATTTTCTTTCTCAGTGGACAAGGTTTATTTCCACATGGAAAATACATGTTGGTGATTAGGATGTTGAAAACTCAGTTTACAGTAAATTTATTGAAATATCAATGATACTGCAACTGATATAAACGGGGAAACTTCAAAACTCGGATTAAAGACCCAACTGTCCAGGGCACTTGTCTAGACTGATGTCATACCCTAGACTGATAGTTGGCTCTGAGGACATGCATGTGGAGACAGGCCTTACAATGAGGGAGCTGGCCAGACTCCACAACCCCTTTGCTCAGAACAGTTGGTAGAGTAGCACACTAACATCACAAATTGACGCCCTTGCTGAGGCCAAGATCGTATCCTGGAATGTTGTATTCTGAAGGAGCAGTTTCTTATCCTAAGAAAGCACTTGCCATGTAAATTTATGCTTCCCCAACAGAGCAGCATATATTCCTTGTGCAATAGTTGCACACATTTTCTTGACAAGTTTCCTATCCTGGCTCTGGTGCCGTACATACAAATGTTACAGTCAATATGAGATTGAACAGCCATACTAAGCATCAACACGTATGTGTCATCGGCAACAGTTGTGATTGAATCATAGTCTGCAGCGGCATGTTTTGCATGTAACACAGTATGCCATTGAACTGTGTGGCCGCCATTGAACTGTGTGGCCGCCATTGAACTGTGTGGCCGCCATTGAACTGTGTGACCACCATTGAACTGTGTGGCCACCATTGAACTGTGTGGCCGCCATTGAACTGTGTGACCACCATTGAACTGTGTGGCCACCATTGAACTGTGTGACCGCCATTGAACTGTGTGGCCGCCATTGAACTGTGTGGCCGCCATTGAACTGTGTGGCCGCCATTGAACTGTGTGGCCGCCATTGAACTGTGTTCGCTGCCATTGAACTGTGTGGCCACCATTGAACTGTGTGGCCGCCATTGAACTGTGTGGCCGCCATTGAACTGTGTGACCACCATTGAACTGTGTGGCCACCATTGAACTGTGTGGCCGCCATTGAACTGTGTGACCACCATTGAACTGTGTGGCAGCCATTGAACTGTGTGGCCGCCATTGAACTGTGTGACCGCCATTGAACTGTGTGGCTGCCATTGAACTGTGTGACCACCATTGAACTGTGTGACCGCCGTTGAACTGTGTGACCACCATTGAACTGTGTGGCAGCCATTGAACTGTGTGGCCACCATTGAACTGTGTGGCCACCATTGAACTGTGTGACCGCCATTGAACTGTGTGGCCGCCATTGAACTGTGTGACCACCATTGAACTGTGTGGCAGCCATTGAACTGTGTGGCAGCCATTGAACTGTGTGGCCGCCATTGAACTGTGTGACCACCATTGAACTGTGTGGCTGCCATTGAACTGTGTGACCACCATTGAACTGTGTGGCCACCATTGAACTGTGTGGCCGCCATTGAACTGTGTGACCACCATTGAACTGTGTGGCAGCCATTGAACTGTGTGGCAGCCATTGAACTGTGTGGCCGCCATTGAACTGTGTGGCCGCCATTGAACTGTGTGACCACCATTGAACTGTGTGGCCGCCATTGAACTGTGTCGCTGCCATTGAACTGTGTGACCACCATTGAACTGTGTGGCTGCCATTGAACTGTGTGGCCGTCATTGAACTGTTTGTTCACCATTGAACTGTGACCACCATTGTACTGTGTGACCACCATTGAACTGTGTGGCAGCCATTGAACTGTGCGACCACCATTGAACTGTGTGGCAGCCATTGAACTGTGTGGTAGCCATTGAACTGTGTGGCCGCCATTGAACTGTGTGACCACCATTGAACTGTGTGACCACCATTGAACTGTTTGTTCACCATTGAACTGTGTGACCACCATTGTACTGTGTGGCAGCCACTGAACTGTGTGGCAGCCATTGAACTGTGTGACCACCATTGAACTGTGTGGCAGCCATTGAACTGTGTGACCACCATTGAACTGTGTGACCACCATTGAACTGTGTGGCCGCCATTGAACTGTGTGACCACCATTGAACTGTGTGGCAGCCATTGAACTGTGTGACCACCATTGAACTGTGTGACCGCCATTGAACTGTGTGACCGCCATTGAACTGTGTGACCACCATTGAACTGTGTGGCAGCCATTGAAATGTGTGGCCGCCATTGAACTGTGTGACCACCATTGAACTGTGTGACCGCCATTGAACTGTGTGGCAGCCATTGAACTGTGTGACCACCATTGAACTGTGTGGCCGTCATTGAACTGTGTGACTGCCATTGAACTGTGTGACCACCATTGAACTGTGTGGCTGCCATTGAACTGTGTGGCAGCCATTGAACTGTGTGGCCGCCATTGAACTGTGTGACCACCATTGAACTGTGTGACCGCCATTGAACTGTGTGGCAGCCATTGAACTGTGTGACCACCATTGAACTGTGTGGCTGCCATTGAACTGTGTGGCTGCCATTGAACTGTGTGGCAGCCATTGAACTGTGTGACCGCCATTGAACTGTGTGGCCGCCATTGAACTGTGTGGCTGCCATTGAACTGTGTGGCCGCCATTGCACTGTGTGACCGCCATTGAACTGTGTGGCCACCATTGAACTGTGTGGCCGCCATTGAACTGTGTGGCCGCCATTGAACAGTGTGGCCGTCATTGAACTGTGTGGCCGCCATTGAACAGTGTGGCCGCCATTGAACTGTGTGGCCGCCATTGCCAAGACAATTATCGACTACCTGCCTTACTGCATTGTCAAGGCGATGACTTGTGTAAGTCGCCATGTTCTACGATCTGAGAAATGACGAGAACTTCTCATCAGTTCAGAGTTTGCCACAGAGGATACTAGTTCTTTACCAGTTCCATATTTCAGGAGGCTAAATCGGACCATTTAGGGCAGTTAATTGTAACTCCAGAAATGATAGCTAAGAAAATAAAGGCAACGAAGGACAATAAATCACCTGGAGTGGATGAAATTCCTCAAAAACGACTAATGTAAACAGTAGAACAAATTAATATACTACATGCAAGAGTGTTCAACTATAAAAAGGTTCGAGAAATAATTACAGACCAGTGAGTATAACAGCACTGATTTGTAAATTATTAGAAAGGTTAATTAAAGACTATGTGGTGGACTTCCTTGTTAGGCATAAATCATTAAATCCATCTCAACATGGTTTCCTAAAAGCGACGTCATTCTTAACAAATGTTTTTTTTAAGAGATCACTAAGTGGATTGACGAGGGATCACCAGTACATATTTTATAACTTAAATTAAAAGCCCATGGTATTGGTGATGGCATAATCGACTGGATAGAACAATGACTGACTGACAGAAGGTAGCGTGTTGTAGTAGATGGAGAGGTTTCACAATGGAAATCCGTTTTGAGTGGGTACCACAAGGATCAGTATTAGGACCTTTATTATTCTCAATATACATTAGTGACTTGGATGATAATATAACAAGCAACGTACTGAAATTTGCGGACGACACGTGTTTAAAAAGGTTAACAATGATGGTGATAAACAACATTTACAAAATGATCTAGACAATTTAGTTAATTAATCTGAGAAATGGTAAATTTTGGGAAATGTAAATGCCTACATACAGGACACGGGAACTTGGATGTAAACTATGAAATGGGAGATAATGTTCTAAGTACTACTACAAAAGGAAAGACTTAGGCGCTTCACTTGGAAAGTTTCACAGCAGTGTGGTATTGCAGCTTCAAAGGATAATGGAATTCTTGGGTTGATTAGGAGAAATATAACATACAGGAAAAAGCTAATTATACCTCTGTATAAAGCAATAGTTAGGCCTAATTTAGAGTACTGTATAATGTCTTGGAGACTATATCGTAAGAAGATATAAGTACGCTTGAAAGAATACAGAGGAGAGCAACTAAAATGATTCAAGAACTGGGAGACCTTGGATATGAAGAACGACTGAAAGAATGTTGTTTAACAACCCTAGAGACAAGGCGATTAAGAGGAGATCTGATTGAAGTTTTTAAAATATTGAATGGGTATGAAAATATTGATAGAATTTTTTTTTCTCACTCAAAAAAGATAACAAAACTAGATGACATGAGGAAACATTAGTAAAGGATCAGTGTAGATTGGATATCAGGAAGCACTTGTTCTCACGGAGGACAATCAATGAATGGAACAAATTACCTATATATTGTGTAACTGCTAGCAGCGTGAATATGATTAAAAACAAGGTTGACACATATCTCAGGGCGGATTACACAGATTAAAACTGTTGGATTCTCGGTAAGCCAAATGTTTCCTTGTCCACTTTCCATCTGGGCTGTCGCCATGGATGGCAATCTTGTTCTGAACTACCTCAATCTTCACTGTTCTAATGCGTCAGGGTAAATATGATCCCTAAACCGGTAATTTACTTGGATCATAGTTTGTCTAACAGTTCTATATATGTGTGGCTCATCTTCTGTGAAACTGTCACAAGCAGTTGCAATACACGTGAATAAGTTGATGTCATCCCTCTATCGTCTTTGTTCCCTTCCTTGTCTTCGTTTACCTTCCATCACACCATCGAAGATGGCTTTCAATGAGTCTACTCCTTTTCATGTGTCCAAACCATCTATAATTGGTTTTACACCACCGATTCATGAATCATAGTTTTTATGAGATGTAGGCACGAACAAAAATACTGTTATTGCCTTCAGAACCGAACTGACTAACGATATGTGGCTAACAACGATCAACACCACTAACTATTTAACACACTTGGGTGACATATGAAATGTGTACCTCAACAACAAACGATACTTGGTCTGAATCACAGTTGCCATATATAAAGTGCACAACTCCCGTGGTGCATGCATTGTGCGCCCCTTAGCAGGGCAACAGTTATCTTGCAGCATATGATGCATGGTCACGCATCCTCTCCAGAGTCAGTGTCAAGTGCCCACTCAAGTCGGACTCCTGCCTTGGTTGCCTTCCCTCTGTCCACCCCCCCCTCCCCCCTCCCGTGGCTTCAACTTGTGTTGCCAAAACAAACTTATTCCAGGAGTAGAGGTGACGTGTGTACATGTAATTGATGGACAATTGCACGTTGACGCCCGATGCAGCAGACTGACAGGTGACATCATCAACAGATGCGGTGAACATCAGTGGGACACTATCATTCAGGAGAATTTTTTCTTTCAATGACATCCGATTGGAGAACATTTTCATCAGTGAAAACATGCCTGTCCTGTGGAGATATCCCAATGGCCCAGAGCCCTCGCTGGATGTTGTTGTAGCTATTGGGAATGCCTTCCCTACAATTCCTGTGTTGTAATAGATACTCCCTATCTTCCCTCTGTTTCCTGAGATCTGGTCGCCACATCTCGAGTTATAATATTTTTTGAAGAACTCATACGTTGTCTCATGTGAACAATTGAGAGGAAATGGCAGCATCGCCACCCTGTTAGCATTGCACAATCAGGCGCGTCAATTGACAGATTTGACTCATGATTGTCTAACAACAGTAGCACATTCTCTTCTCAAATACACTGAACACAATGTTTCATCCACATTCTCTTCTCAAGTACACTGAACACAATGTTTCATCCACATTCTCTTCTCAAGTACACTGAACACAATGTTTCATCCACATTCTCTTCTCAAGTACACTGAACACAATGTTTCATCCACATTCTCTTCTCAAGTACACTGAACACAATGTTTCATCCACATTCTCTTCTCAAGTACACTGAACACAATGTTTCATCCACATTCTCTTCTCAAGTACACTGAACACAATGTTTCATCCACATTCTCTTCTCAAGTACACTGAACACAATGTTTCATCCACATTCTCTTCTCAAATACACTGAACACAATGTTTCATCCACATTCTCTTCTCAAGTACACTGAACACAATGTTTCATCCACATTCTCTTCTCAAGTACACTGAACACAATGTTTCATCCACATTCTCTTCTCAAATACACTGAACACAATGTTTCATCCACATTCTCTTCTCAAATACACTGAACACCTAAATATGCCACTGCCTATAAGTTATAACATCATGGTCACATAGCAACAATCTAAATAGCAACTTCACTTGCTGGGTAAAACAATGGCTAAAACATAACAAGTTAGATGTACGAAACATGACTAGCATACAATACAGAAGACATTAAAAGAAATGCAGCTGAATACACAAAACATGGATTTCATATTCACAGATCTTGTTTGAACAAGTCTAAATATTTTTCATGTTAATATAATTTTATAATAGTATACAACGGCTGCTTACCTAAATACAAATGAACTCAACCCATCAAAACAACTTTACAATTTCAAATTTGGAGACTAAAATTACAGATAATCTGCACAGACATCATAATCAACGAAGAAAGTAATCAAACAAGTAGACAGATGGGACAACTAGCTAGGCAAACGGTACATAATTTGATCATCGTCAACAATTCGGATTTTGTTTTTATAAAAAAAATTGTAAAAATATAAGTGGTATTTTATTCGAAGAACTAACTAAAAGCAGAATTTTAGCAGAATGTAATTTTGTTGGTATTTGTTACACAAATTTCAAATTGAAGTCTTCATTTACTCAAAATCTGTCACTGACCCCATCACGCTGAACTAAGGCAGTAAACAAAATTTTGCTTAAATCACTGCAAACAAATGTTTGGAAAGATTCTCTACTGTCAGTTCATTCATTTATCAGCTGCGTGAAATCATCACTGTAAAACATTGTTCACTAAAGCAATCTATTATAACACTCACATGCAGATCGTGAATATATAAACAACAGACACAACCTGTTTTAAAGCTGGCTGGTTCATTACATCAGTGTATATAATATAATATATAATGACGTACACTCCTGTACCAGTGGCTGGACATTGTTCAGGTTATAAAATGATTACATTTGTATAATGTTTTTACCAATGCCGATCTACCTAAATTAACATAAATTATTTTACAAACAAAATGTGTAAAACACATTAAGCACCTTAGACAACAACGACACCCAACTATGACGCCGGATGGCCCCAGTAGCTGACCAGTTGGTGTGGACTACACAACGTGATGACAATACTGCTAAACTGTATCACATATTCACAACCTGCACCGTCAAAGATAGTACAAATAACAGTAATTATATCCACTCTGCCACCGTATTGCTGGAATATGTTGTGCCATGTCCTACAAATGGAACATTTCCTTGGCTTTATCAGCAACCACCTTTGCTATGGCGAGTGATGAAGTAGCTGCTGGTGACGGTGCATTGCGCACATGCAGCATGCGACTGCCGATGTGTCCTGTGCCCTTGTCAAACACAAAGTCATCGACCAGCTTGCCATCAGGGCTGAGTGCCTGAGCTCGGACGCCAGCCTTGCCGCTGTAGGGGAAAACAAGATAAGTAGCAGTTGTTTTACAGAGAACGTACAGCAATCATTGGTTGACTCAATGACATGTGACACTGAATTGATTAGTATTTATAACATCTCGGTTGATTAATAATAATATCCACTATTCAATATTTTCGAAACCACACAATTTGACGATGAAATCAAACATGCTAGTTTTACGGTATGTGTAGAAGCCGCTCTATTGAGTTAAAGACTGACCAGTGCATCTACACCTTTGAAGGTGATACATAATGTTTTTCTATTGTAGTTAATTTAGGTGTACATTAAGATCGAAAAATTAAGAGAATTTGGGCATTTTAATTATACAAAATCCCCAACTAGTTCCGGATCAGTTGACCAACGACAGTCGCTGTACATTCACCTTAACGACCCAACAACATGTGCTCTCAATGGAGTATGAGGTCAACAACTCCAAATTGAAAACATCAACTTTTTTCACCAAAATTATTCTGAAACAAGATGAGTGAAAAGATGAAATTGAGGAGCTGTAATACCTGATCCTGCCAAAGACTCCAATATATGCAGTATCTTACACACTCACAGTAACTGACAAATACCTGATCCTGCCAAATACTCTAATATATGCAGTATCTTACACACTCACAGTAAGTGACAAATACCTGATCCTGCCAAAGACTCCAATATATGCAGTATCTTACATACTCACAGTAACTGACAAATACCTGATCCTGCCAAAGACTCCAATATATGCAGTATCTTACACACTCACAGTAACTGACAAAAGCCTGATCTTGCCAAAGACTCCAATATATGCAGTATTTTACACACTCACAGTAAGTGACAAATATCTGATCCTGCCAAATACTCCAATATATGCAGTATCTTACACACTCACAGTAACTGACAAATACCTGATCCTGCCAGACTCCAATATATGCAGTATCTTACACACTCACAGTAACTGACAACAGCCTGATCCTGCCAAAGACTCCAATATATGCAGTATCTTACACACTCACAGTAACTGACAAATGCCTGATCCTGCCAAAGACTCCAATATATGCAGTATCTTACACACTCACAGTAACTGACAAATACCTGATCCTGCCAAAGACTCCAATATATGCAGTATCTTACACACTCACAGTAACTGACAAATACCTGATCCTGCCAAAGACTTCAATATATGCAGTATCTTACACACTCACAGTAACTGACAAATACCTGATCCTGCCAGACTCCAATATATGCAGTATCTTACACTCACAGTAAGTGACAAATATCTGATCCTGCCAAATACTCCAATATATGCAGTATCTTACACACTCACAGTAACTGACAAATACCTGATCCTGCCAGACTCCAATATATGCAGTATCTTACACACTCACAGTAACTGACAACAGCCTGATCCTGCCAAAGACTCCAATATATGCAGTATCTTACACACTCACAGTAACTGACAAATGCCTGATCCTGCCAAAGACTCCAATATATGCAGTATCTTACACACTCACAGTAAGTGACAAATACATGATCCTGCCAAAGACTCCAATATATGCAGTATCTTACACACTCACAATAAGTGACAAATACCTGATCCTGCCGAAGACTCCAATATATGCAGTATCTTACACACTCACAGTAACTGACAAATACCTGATCCTGCCAGACTCCAATATATGCAGTATCTTACACTCACAGTAAGTGACAAATATCTGATCCTGCCAAATACTCCAATATATGCAGTATCTTACACACTCACAGTAACTGACAAATACCTGATCCTGCCAGACTCCAATATATGCAGTATCTTACACACTCACAGTAACTGACAACAGCCTGATCCTGCCAAAGACTCCAATATATGCAGTATCTTACACACTCACAGTAAGTGAGAAATACATGATCCTGCCAAAGACTCCAATATATGCAGTATCTTACACACTCATAATAAGTGACAAATACCTGATCCTGCCGAAGACTCCAATATACAGAGTATCTTACACACTCACAATAAGTGACAAATACCTGATCCTGCTGAAGACTCCAATATACAGAGTATCTTACACACTCACAGTAAGTGAGAAATTCTCCAAAAGGAAATAAGACAACCAGTTCAGGTACAAATCAATTGAACTGATGCAGTATTTGACAGCAGACTTACAATTCGACATCTGAGACTTTGAGCTTTGGTATGAACCTCTGTAGTTGTTTCACTTGAGCCGTGAGGAAGAAGCTGCAGTACAACTGGTCAGCTGCATAGGTAAAGTTAGAGAAAATCAGCTTCCGAAGCCCGCTGAAAACACACAATGACAAAATTATTTCTCTGGTATAACACTTCATTAAACTGGGAAGTAACATGTAGACTCTGTCCCCGACATACACTCAGCTTTCACTAAGACAGAACCAAAACTGCGGTTGGCCCTCGTTCAGCATACACAGTTATGTACAACGGCTAAACAGCATACACAGTTATGCAGTTTTTAGTGAGAGCTCTTCTAGGCTGGGAGCCTCTTCAGATACTTGAATGTCAATATTTTAAGTGCAGTTATCATTATCAAATGGCAAGTGGACAAGGTAGCCATTGGCTTATTGAGAGTCCCATCAGTGTTCGTCTACGTGTAACCCGCCCTCCTGAGATATGTGTCCAACTTGTTTTTAAACATATTCACGCTGCTAGCAGTTATACAATCCGTAGATAATTTGTTCCATTCATTTATTGTCCTCTGTGAGAATGAGTACTTCCTGATATCCAATCTACACTGATCCTTTACTAACTTTACCTCCAGTTCTGCTATCGTTCTTGAGAGAGAAAAACATATTTCTATCAATATTTTCATACCCATTCAATATCTTAAAAACTTCAATCTGATCTCCTCTTAACCTCATTGTCTCTAGTGTTGTTAAACCGCATTCTGTCAGGCGTTCTTCATAACTAAGGTCTCTCGGTTCTGGAATCATTTTAGTTGCTCTCCTCTGTATGCGTTCAAGTGTATCTATAATTCTTCTTACGATATGGTCTACACGCTTGTATACAATATTCTAAATTAGGTCTAACTATTGCTTTATACAAAGGTATAATTAGCTTTTTATCCTTGTAAGTTATGTTTCTCTTAATCAACCCAAGAATTGTATTACCCTTTGAAGTTGCAATACTACACTGAAACTTTCATATCAACACTTATTGTAATTCCTAAGTCCTTTTCTTTTACAGTAGTACCCAGAACGGTACCTCCCATCTTATAGTTTACATCCAAGTTCCCATGTCCTGTATGTAGGCATTTACATTTCCCAAAATTTAACAACATCTGCCATTTCTCAGACCATTTCACTAATCTGTCTACATAGTTTTGTAAATGTTGTTTATCACCATCAGTGTTAACCTTTCTAAACACTTTTGTGTCATCTGCAAATTTGAGTACGTTACTTGTTATATTGTCATCCAAGTCATTGATATATATTAAGAATAATAAAGGTCCTAATACTGATCCTTGTGGTACCCCACTCAAAACTGATTTCCATTTTGAAACTTCTCCATCTACTACAACACGGTTTCTTCTGTCAGTCAGCCATTGTTCTATCCAGTTAATTAAGCCATCCCTGATACCATGGGCTTTTAATTTAAGTAGTAATCTTTGATGTAGTACTTTGTCAAAGGCTTTCTGAAAATCTAAGTAGATAATATATATTGGCAATCCCTCGTCAATCCACTTAGTGATTTCTTCCAAAAAACATAACATATTTGTTAAGCATGACCTCGGTTTTAGGAATCCATGTTGAGATGAAATTAATAATTTATGCCTAACAAAGAAGTCCACCATATGGTCTTTAATTAACCTTTCTAATAATAAAAAAATCACTGACGTTAAACTCACTGGTCTGTAATTCTCCGACTTATTTCTCGAACCCTTTTTAAATAATGGTATGATGTTTGCTTCTTTCCATTCAAAAGGAACAACTCCCTCTTTTAATGATAAGTTGAACACTTACAAGTGGTATACTGATTTGTTCTACTGTTTTTATTAGTAGTTTTGGAGGAATTCCACCCACTCCCAGTGATTTATTATCTTTCATTGCCTTTATTTTCTTTGTAACCATTTCTAGAGTTACAATTAACGGTCCTAAATAGACAGATTTAGCCTCCTGAAATTTAGCATCTGGAACAGGTAATGAATTAAGGCAAGGGTGTACTCTAAACGTACTTAATTTTATTACTTCACTGTTATTGAACACAGAGCTGAAACTTTTAGAGGTTGTGAGTCCACCTCACAGCATAGCTGTGAATTTTTTTCAGATTTTTGTAGGGGGTTTTCCCACGGTATGGCAGCTATCTTGGATATATTTTTTCGTGTCAAATATGTCAGTAACTACCAGCCTTAGATGACCCAAATTTGTTGTGTAGCTATGTTATACAACCCTTGTGAAAACCACCAGTGTTTTTTAGAAAAAAAATTCAGATTTTTTAAAACTTTACTGTATGCGAAAATGCAAAAACGGAGGTGAAAAATTCCATTCATAACTCATTATGTAAAAAGCAGGTCATGTTTTCCAGATAGTATCTTGGTGGTTTTCAAGAGCATACTATCAACATACTCTATGGCAAGTTTCAAGCAATTCTGTATAGCAGTAGCATGGGAAAATGACACGGGAGGCAGCAGGTGTAAGGAAAAAACATGTTTCTGAAATAATCGCGTTCAAAGTTTGGGTACATGGGAACACACATTTCAACATGTAAAAAACAACCTAGATGACTGAAACTTAGCACATGTCAGCCAATGTATATTCTCTCAATAGGCAGAGTTCAGAAAGATTTCCACTGCAAAATAATAACAATTTATGAAAAATTAAGCAACTTATAAAAAAAAATTAGAAAAACGTAATTGCAAAATATGACAAGTCCACATATAGTTCATTGGAGTACAGATGATGTTTACAGATAATGTTCACCATCCCTAAAATGCCCCAGCTGCATAACTGGAAGCATCTCGGACCTTTGCCCGAGCCACTTTTCGTGCAAGACGGGCCTCCTTCATGCTGGCCTGCACTTGCTGTACAGACTGCTGTAGTCGGCGACTGTCAGCCTTTGCAGCCGACATCCTCAGTCGACTGCCACCTGAAATGCCCATGATGTCGTAGCTGCGTGTCACTGTTGACGCAACCCCTTGGTTGAACTCAGCAATCGCCAAACATGTTGCCGAAACAACGCGCATTAAGCCAACGAAGCCCGTCTTGGGGCATTTGCGCCACACCTTTGAGTGCAGGGTCTCGTTGGCATTCTGGGTCTTGCCCAGCACACAGCGACGCAACAGTTCAGGGTGGCCAAGCCTCACGTACACTTCCTTCACTTGCTCTGCAACTTCTTTAGTCAACGGAGTGCCGACCTTGTCCTGGTGAGAGCCCGGCTCCTCGCCATTCGCCAATGCCCGCTGGAAGAAGCACCAGCTGTTTGGGCCAGCAGGGCAGTGGTTGTGATGTGGATCCTCATCGGTGGACGCAGCATGGAAGAAGGAGGCGAACACAGCACTGCGCATGGCAAACTGATCACCTGTGCAACTGCGGATCGCCTTTCCGTAATACAACGTCAGCTTGGTGATGGCAGCCTGTGTTAGTTTTCCATGCCCACGACCAGTGAGAGTCACGCCGGTCTTCTTTGAGGTCTTCGCGAGATTGTGCAGCGTCGTCCCCATTCGTTTTGCAACGTGATTGACGCATTCTTCCTTGTTGATGACCACGCCATCACCATACACGTTTAGGCTACACAGATGTGCGTACGTGCTTGAATCGCCATCAGACAGCAACGTGATGTAACGGAAGTTGTGTCTGTCCACAGAGTTCTTCCACAGAATCTCCGCTGCAGTCTTCTCCATCGCATTGGAGGAACCCGTGTAATTCACAGTGCAGTCACTGTGCTCATCATACCACGCCTTGAAATTGTCGTTGTCCCGGCCTCCGTAGCGTGCCACAGCGCACGCACAGCTCTGACAGTACAGTGACAGGATGGTGAAGTCTATCACCAGTCCTGTTACCATCTCCACAACGCACCCGATGCCATAGAGAGAACTGTGGCCCCGGGTCATCCAGGAACCATCAAAACTCACCATGAGTTCCATGACACCGGATTCGTCAATGGAGGGATCAAGTTTCTTGTAGACGTGGCGCACGATCTGTGCGTACTCACACACGACGTCGTTCGCTACACGCATGCTTGCATTGGTGATGACATTCTGGTGTTTGAGGAAGGTATGCCTGGTCATCACCGGCATGTCGAGGTAGCGAGAGAACTTCACTAATCCTGCGTACCCTACACCCATGTCCATCGTCGACACAACTGATCGCAGCACAACAAACGGGGAATTCGTCGCCTGTATCTCTCCAATATGGTCGGAAGAAAGGGTCGAGCTGAGGACCTTGTCGCAACTGGTGCAGAATGTCTCGAGTCCACACACCATACCGAGGGTACGGTCGACAGCTCGGATGGAGAGGGTGCACTTCTTGCATGACGTGCACGGCAGGTTCGCAATGAGTGACGGCAATACAGCACAGCGCACAATAACTGTTAACAGATCTTCCCCAGCATCCTCTTCACGTACACCCTCAACTGGGAAGCGTGAGACGCCCATCTCCTCCAGAAGTTTGGCGTACCCAAACTTCCGCTCAGTCGCAGATATTCTACGAGACGGCTGACTTTATTCCTGGAAACAGATAAACAAAACCAATGTATGTTATGAACAGCAAAAGAATTCATAGCATGTTCAACAACAAAAGTCCCCACCCACATTACTATGCCTATGGGAGCATAGCATGTGATGCAATTTATTTCACTGTCCCATTCCCCATATATAAAGAGTATCCTATATAAATACAAATGTGTATTATAAACCACATTTCAACTGAATACTATGCAAAGTAGAAATGTCATCAATCAACAACAGCATCATCTAAGCCCGGATATAATTACATAAATATAGATGTAAGTCATAACTCTGTCTGGTGTGCCTGGATGGCCCCTGGGCCAGAATATCAACACTGCACGAACGGCAACAACATAAACAATGTCAACATCCAGTCGTTTCTACAGCAAGATATATGCCACAAGGACTATGGTCGAAGAAAACATAGATATACATATATCTTAGTCATATGCTCAGTCAGCATCGGCAATATATAAAACATCAGTAATTGAACTTACTCCGCCTGCCATTCTCGTCGGCATCGTGGTCGCAGACGAACTTGTTGTGGCCACAGGTTCACCCTGAGATTTCTTCAAATCACGCGCTAACTGCAGCTGTGCAAGCCTCTGCTGCTTCCCACCACGATAACCACCCATTTGCTTTTGACCAAACGGCATGATGTCATTTTGGAAAGCTAAATCAGTTAATTAAACGTGGAGGAATGTTGATCGAATCGGACGTAGCTGGTATTGCAAGCTGACGCTAGAGGCTGGAAATTAGTATTACAACCAGAGAATAATCAGATATCACGTGATGTCGTCTGGCCAATCGTTGCGGGATTCCCCCCAGTCCTTTGTCCCTGAGAGGCTAGACAGGGGGTCATTCATAGTCGGGATTACTCGGTTGCCTTCAGTGCTATTTTTGAACGGTTTCTACCAGCATGCAGAGTAAACATAGGGCTTTCCCCCGATATGCGCCAAATTGTATTTCCTGTATTTTTCGGGACGAGATCGATCTCGGAAAATCACACAATTCATGCTTGATTTGACAAAAACAAAGAAGTAGCAGTGATAGGCATCACACAAAATGCATGTTTTATGACACAAACATGTTTATTTCAACAATACAACGTACATGAATAGCAAGTTGAATAATATTTCTACATGGAAATATCAAAAACTGGAAACTCATTTTATTGTCAAAAATCGGTAAAATCACATTCTGCACCGAGTACACCCTTGTTAATATTCTCTGCTAAACACTGAACTGAAGTAACCATTTAGGTCTTCCGCCATTAAAAACTCCTGTGATATTATATTACCAGCACTGTCTTCTAATGGTCCAACCTTGTCTCATACGTTTTGTTTACTCCTGACATATGCATAAAAACTCTTGCTGTCATTTTTTTTGTTACATGCTAGTTTTTGTTCATAGCTTCTTTTAGATTGTCTAGTTTCAGTTGTAGCTGCATTAAGTGCCTCTTTGTAATTTGCACAATCTTCATCCTTTCTAGTACACCTATAAACCATCCACATAGTTTGCTTGAACACTATTTTTCTAATAGCTTCTTTTGACAAGTGTTTCTTTCTAGACCGTTTTCCTTGTTCCTTGTGATACTCTCAATTTCATATTTTAGAATATTCCAACATTCAATTGCGGGCTTATTCATCAGCATGTTATTCCAATCTAGCTTTGCTAAGTATTTTCTCATATCTTTATAGTTACCTTTGTGGAAGTTTCTCCTATATGTTTTTTATTTTTACTTTCTGATTTTACATTGATGTCAAAATGTATTTGATGGTGGTCACTGTTACCCAATGGTTCATGTATTTCTTTTTGTGATGACAAATACATTATCTCCCCTGGTTGGTTCTAGCACGTGATGAGTAAGGAAGCTATCCTGAATTAAAAATAGAAATTGTTGGTCCTCACTCCCTGTACTCTCTAGAGATTTCCATTGTATGTGTCCATGGTTAAAATCTCCCATTATGATACATTCCCCATTACTAACTTTCTTTATAGCATTTTGTATTTTTGTGTTATCCTCTTCGTTTATGCGTGGACTTTGGTAAACTAATCCAATAGTTAATTTTGAATTTCATGAAACTATTTTGCACCAAACAGCTTCATCGCATTCTGAAATAATTTTATTTCATAAGCCTGAATAGATTCTTTAACATATAAAATAACTCCCCCTCCCCTTCTTCCTATTCGATCTCTCCAAAACATTACGTATCCTGTCAATCCTAATTCAGCATCTGTTATGTCTATGTTGGCCCATGATTCGGTAATACCAATTATGTGATGAGGGTCAATATTTTCTACCATAATGTTTAATTCGTTTTTCTTATTTACTATACTCCTAGCATTTAAATACATGCATCTATAACCTGCTTCAGACATGTTTTTCGGACATTGTGTTATTGGTTTATCTGTACTAGTGGCCTCTTGTCCTGCTTGAGGCATCTCTAAGTAACCCCCCTGCGCTTCTAGTTAAAATAGTGTTTACTACCAAAAATATTTGATATGCTACCCATGCCACTGTCTACTGCTGCTGAGAGTCCATCCGCAAATACTGCTGCCCCCTTTCCACTTAGATGAAGCCCGTCCTTCATGTACATATCCGCCCTTCCAACAAAACTTCCCCACAAATCCACAAAACCAACTTCCTCTTCCCTACATAGCTTCTGGACTAGCATGTTAATTGCCATCCCCTAGCAATTTCGATATCTCTGACCCCTCCTTCCTATTACTGGTAAAATCCCTGACAGTATTACCTGCTCAACCTGCGTCTGCTTAAGTGTTCTGACCAACTTCTTGTATTTCCTAACTATGGCAGTTGTACCCTCCCTCTTTACGTTATTTGTCCCTACGTATACTAATATAGATCCACCCTTGCCCGAACCCACGATGTTGTCTACCCTCTCAGTTATCGCCTCTATTTTGGCCCCAGGCAAGAAGACCACCACATCATCTCCCTTGTTTAAGACTCTGCCGGTCTTCCTAACTATCGAGTCCCTCACAAACACCCCCATTTAATTGGAGTTGATGATTATATTTTGGAATTGACAAAAATCAAAACAGATTGAACTGGAATTGAAGTCCACGAAGTGGGGTGAAATGTAAATGTTGGTTGTGTGATATTTAAATTAATTTGTAACTTGAGAATTTATCTGGAATTCATAACAAATCATTTGAATTGGAACTAATGTTTTTTTTCAACACTGAATTGAATTGGGACTGACCTTTGATAAAAAAAACATGTGGACTGGATTTGACACAAAATTAATTGACTGAGCTGATCATTATCAGCAGACCCACTGAAAACCATTTAAATGCCTGTGAATGACTTACGGGAATGTAATGGAATCAGCAAAGTCGGTGGGACTGAAGTCTCTGAAGCGATATCCCTCTCTCTTGAAGGCCAGCAGTGCGTTAGGTCCCAGCCACACGTCACCATTCATACGCGGTGTGAAATGTACTCCAAGGAACGGAAGATTCGGATCCGGCACCTATATTGGGGATAAAAGAGAAATAAAGAAGCGAATTACCATGATTGCAACTGTATGTTCGTGTGCGCGTGTTCTATTTCCGCTGTTGCGAGAGAAAGGGGATCAATCTGCAGTAATATTATATATCTTAAGGGTAATACTAATATAGCACTTACAGAGCATTACATATCTAGAAAATATCCATTCTAAGGCACTGTCACAATCAACATTAAGAACAATAATTCAGCTAACAAACATACTAAATGTTAAATGTACAGGGTTGACACGCAATGGCAGATCGATCTGATACACCAATAAGAACACCAAACAGATCCTGTCAGATCCACGAATGAATGCTAAAGTAGATCAACAGAAGCTGGAGTATGAAAGTATTCATGTCCATGTTTTAGCAAAGGATTCAGGAATGCCTGAAAGATACTTCCTCGTAACCATCGTTATGTGGAATATAAGTTTTTTTAGAAATAAAACTGGTTTATTATAAGTGATGTCTCATACTAACTAGTTGCCTGTCTTGCCAATCTGTTAATCTCATGCTCAGTACACAGACACATTATCTACACCAAGAAACAATGATAGTAGTACAAGTAGAGCTTTGTACTGATTCAACAAACTTACAGGGTGCACAATGGTTTTAACTGACTAGTAGTCCTTCGAACTGGCTGACTCACAAACAACTAGTCCTGTTAATTTTTTACTAGTCCTTAAATGTGCCGGGTAACA
Organism: Lamellibrachia columna; assembly: GCA_963662155.1. NCBI lineage: Eukaryota > Metazoa > Annelida > Polychaeta > Sabellida > Siboglinidae > Lamellibrachia > Lamellibrachia columna. The sequence goes on from OY759262.1 coordinate 4,402,584, forward strand.
TCATATATTTCAGAAAGAAGACAAGCTGATTCTCATTTCAATTAAGCATTCAACTAAATGTCGTTAATTAAAAAAGTGTGATTTCATAGAACGCACTATCCTTGACAGAACCGTTCAGTTATCAGGCACACTGTTAATGTTAGCAATGTTCATCCTTAACGGAATGTCCATCAACTGGTTAGTTAAAATGTTAATCGAAAATTAATGTTCAGCTCAATGTCTTGCCCCCAATCGAGGATTCTTTGTGCGGTCAACCCATTTCTTGATGACCGGGGTAGGGTCAAACTCCTTCAGATGTTATGACATCGTATTGATCCGCATCACGGTAGAAAGTGTTTTGTCTGACATTCGCATTCTTCGTATATTTTTGATACATTCACTGCACTGTAGCCATGTTCGCATGTCATCCAGTTAACCAATGTCCCATAAAACAGTCATCCGGTTAACCAATGTCCTGTAAAACAGTCATTTGGTTAACCAACGTCCCTTAAAAGAGTCTTCCAGTTAACCAATGTCCCGTAAAACAGTCATCCGGTTAACCAATGTCCTGTAAAACAGTCATTCGGTTAACCAATGTCCTGTAAAACAGTCATTCGTTTTAAGGCCACACACGGCAGGTAAATAGGAAAAAAAAATTATTTGTGCAAGTCTTGCAATTTTTTCGGCCAGAAGTATAGAATGGGTCTTACTGAGTAAAAAATATATTGAACTTTTATCAGCCAGACCCCCGTTTCCATGGTAACAAACAAAATGTCCGCCATTTTGAGCAAATATTGGCAAATTTGGAAACACTGCCATTCTTTATTGAACACATATGATTATAATTCTTGCAAATCCATGTTCAGTACACATTCTACTATACAATGACCAGAGCATTTGTTAAAATGTTGTGTTTTTATTTTTTAAATAATTTTTTTGTAGTGTGAAAAAAAAATTATTTTTGGCAACAAATACGTGTTTATCTTTCAAACTATTGATGATTTTTAAAATGTCTCTGGTCATTGTACAGAGTAATGTATGCTGAATGCAACATTCAAAACCTTATTTGGATAGCATAATTACTCACGGAGATATCCTTTTTCCAAATGCAGAAAACACGTTTTTGAGAAAAAGGCCGTCAATGATTTGTTTACCATCAATACTTATGAAACTTTCAAACTATGTGTCACATAGATATTTCCTTTGGCATGCTTATATAAATTATTATACTGAATATAACAATGTAAACATTATGATGCTGGCATAAGTACTTCCAGAGATATGCTTCCTACAAATGTGATATATGAGCCAAACAAAATGGCCGCCATTTTGGAATTTTTGTGTGTCATTATTAATATACAACAGAAGTTTCTTATCAGTATTCTTACCAGTACCAGGCTGATGGGGCAGGAGGCCATCTGGCCTGTATAAGCTCCTTTATTAGCAGTTTTCTACAACTTCTGTTGATTTGAGTACTTGATTTTAGCAAATTTCTTTGGTAGATATTTGATAGGGTTGTGTATTTACTCAAATAATGACTTGATGCACGAATTGAAGGTGTTGAAGAAGTTGAAGTGTCATGTATCTGATAACATCAATCAGGATTGATTAAACAAATAGAAAACTGTTTCTAAATGTGTAACTGGTTCTCAGGTCACCCGCGGACAGGCTATAACGCTGTATACATCAAAAAAATATTAACTAAATTTGTTAACCTCAGGAACAACTAAGAAACAACTAGACAGTAACAGAGTCCACAAGACAAACAAGGTTCCACAACATTCAGTCAAATCCGCCAGCCTTGTATGCTGGCCCTTCTTCCTCCTCGGCGCTTGACCTGTGCCACTGTTCTACTCCCAACTCTGCCGTCGGTCCCGGGAACCGTTGCCGGCATCCGCGGTGTCGCTAACTCGTCGTCTGCAGTGACAACGCACGGCTGCATTTCTGCCATATCCGGCTGCATCGCCGCCGAAAATGTCCTATTTGCACGTGCATCCCACAGTTGCTGCGTTCTCCTTTTTTTTTTCTCTGCCCAAAAGCATGCTTTGTGGAAAACTTATTTGTTCTGACTCGATGATTACTTTCGTTAGACGCCATCATTGTGTACTCGGAAATAGCAACATCGTGCATTGTGGGAGATCACGCGTCATATATGCAAATGTACGTGCCATGTATGGAAATATCCGGGTCAACGCGGGTCGCAAGTACAGCGGAGCGTCCCGACGGTGACGTAGCATGATGCCGAATACCAAATAAGGAGATAGTCGGTAGAATACTGCTTGCATATATGACGATGTCTAGCGAATACGGGTCAAAGGGTGGGGATGGCGTACGGTGAATTTACGGCAGTGTTGCTAAGGTCTAAACATCGAATATTTTCGAACTTTTGAGAATCAAAACTGGATTATTACTTGATTCACGAATAAAAGTGACTTAGAGGTATGTGATCGTTATAAAAATTTACTTTATTGATAATTAACATACAAAGCTATCGGAAAAAGGACGAAACACATTTTGAGCATATTTTTTTTAAATATGTAATTTCACCTGTCGTGTGTAGCCTTAACCAAATAAAATTTTTGTACATTCCATTTAAAAGTCTGAATGGTGGAGAACCATGATCTGTGCCACGACTTACTGGGTATATGTTGGTGTGCACGAGGTCACTCAGGCCGTCCTTCAGCTTCAAGTACTCGCCTCGGAACGGAACAATCTTGGGATTACTCGAGCAGCCAGAAAATTTAGCTAGATGGTCCGAGTGCAGACCACCACATGTAATTACATACTTTGCACGGACACTGCGACTGTCAAAGAAGACATTCTGAAAGCAAACACCACTGGTGCCTAAAAAGGCGTTGTGATATCTAATCCAACATAATGGCTGTGGGGAAATTAAACAGAACCAAATATTTCTGGCATTGCATACACCATCATCTGTTCTCTGCGGCGTGCCCTTCCAAAACATTACATAACTTGTCAGTGCAAATTCACCATCTATTATGCCTCAGACTCTGACACTTATTAACATTTGGGTCAATATCTGTTACCATAATATATAACTCGCTTTTTTACTACTTACTATGAATGATCCGGGCCACTTAACCATACATGTTTAAGTTTATTTTGAAAAATATTTGGTGAACTTGGATGTACACTTGTCCTTCCAAGTGTCTCTGAGAGTTCCCACTGCACATCTAGTTTAAATAATTTACGGTACCTGTGCCCTCATCGATGATTGTGACAAACCCAGGCACTGCTGCCCCCTTCTCTGTAAGATGAAGCCCATCTCTCATGAAAAAGTCATCTCTCACAACAAAGCTTGCCCACATGTCTACGAAGCTTACTCCCTCCTCTATACATACCTTCAGTACCTGTGCATTAATCACCATCCACCTACAGTTCCTATACTCTTGGCCCTTCCTCCCCATTACTGGTAATATCTCCAACAGTACGATCAGTTCAATCAGTGCTTCTTAGAATGACAATCAACACAAAATAATCACAATATACCTCTGAACTTTAAAATATCACCTTTGTGAAACATTCACATACCATTGTATGCACACATCAGGAATGTGGCATTTGTCATATGATGTCACTAGTTTTCGCTAGGTGTCAACATAAACATATATATATATAATTATTGTGTGTGTGTGTGTGTGTGCGTGTGCGTATAACTTCAGGCTGGGCAGAGTAACATGGTAACTAGAATTAGATTTTACGAGTGTGCACACAAATTATAACACTGAGTAAATGTATTAATATACAGTCATACATGGGATGTGCTAGTAAAAAATCGATTTTCTATATAGCACATCTGATGATTCAATGGCATTTTAACACTGTAATTTAAACTTGCAGTCAGACTTACAGTGTTGGTTCCTTCTATAGTGACTGGGTAGTCAGGACAGTTGGTGGACTCTGAGAACCCGGTCACTTTAAATCCCATGTGAATCTTGCCCCCCTTGTGCTTGTACGTCCGAGCGAAAGACTGTGTTACTACTTCGTAGTCGACAATGCCGGTGTGTGGCGAATACAGCGCTCTCAGGGCCTGAAACAGTGAAAGCACCATGGCTGGTATGTACAAGCTGTATAGAACGTGACGGATGACCAGGGCTGGCATGTACAAGCTGTATAGCACGTGGCGGACGGCCAGGTCTGGCGTGTACAAGCTGTATAGAACGTGGCGAGTGACCAGGGCTTGTATGTACAAACTGTATAGCACGTGGCGGACGGCCAGGTCTAGCGTGTACAAGCTGTATAGCACATGGCGGACGGCCAGGTCTGGCGTGTACAAGCTGTACAGAATGTGGCGGATGACCAGGGCTTGCATGTACAAGCTGTATAGCACGTGGCGGACGGCCAGGTCTGGCGTGTACAAGCTGTATAGAAAGTGGCGGATGACCAGGGCTTGCATGTACAAGCTGTATAGCACGTGGCGGACGGCCAGGTCTGGCGTGTACAAGCTGTATAGCACGTGGCAGACGGCCAGGTCTGGCGTGTACAAGCTGTACGTGGCGGATGGCCAGGGCTGGCGTGTACAAGCTGTATAGAACATGGCGGACGACCAGGGCTGGCATGTACAAGCTGTATAGCACGTGGCGGACGGCCAGGTCTGGCGTGTACAAGCTGTACAGAATGTGGCGGATGACCAGGGCTTGCATGTACAAGCTGTATAGAACATGGCGGATGACCAGGGCTGGCACGTGCAAGCTGTATAGCACGTGGCGGACGGCCAGGTCTGGGGTGTACAAGCTGCATGGCACGTGGCGGACGGCCAGGTCTGGCGTGTACAAGCTGCATGGCACGTGGCGGACGGCCAGGTCTGGTGTGTACAAGCTGTATAGCACGTGGCGGACGGCCAGGTCTGGCGTGTACAAGCTGCATGGCACGTGGCGGACGGCCAGGTCTGGCGTGTACAAGCTGCATAGCACGTGGCGGACGGCCAGGGCTGGTGTGTACAAGCTATACAGCACGTGGCAGACAGACATGGCTGGTGTGTACAAGCAATACAGCATGTGGCAGACAGACAGGGCTGGCGTGTACAAGCAATACAGCATGTGGCAGACAGATAGGGCTGGTGTGTACAAGCTATACAGCATGTGGCAGACAGATAGGGCTGGTGTGTACAAGCTATACAGCATGTGGCAGACAGCTAGGACTGGTGTGTACAAGCTATACAGCATGTGGCAGACAGACAGGGCTGGTGTGTACAAGCAATACAGCATGTGGCAGACAGATAGGGCTGGTGTGTACAAGCAATACAGCATGTGGCAGAGAGACAGGGCTGGTGTGTACAAGCAATACAGCATGTGGCAGACAGCTAGGGCTGGTGTGTACAAGCAATACAGCATGTGGCAGAGAGACAGGGCTGGTGTGTACAAGCAATACAGCATGTGGCAGACAGCTAGGGCTGGTGTGTACAAGCTATACAGCATGTGGCAGACAGATAGGGCTGGTGTGTACAAGCAATACAGCATGTGGCAGAGAGACAGGGCTGGTGTGTACAAGCAATACAGCATGTGGCAGACAGCTAGGGCTGGTGTGTACAAGCTATACAGCATGTGGCAGACAGATAGGGCTGGTGTGTACAAGCAATACAGCATGTGGCAGAGAGACAGGGCTGGTGTGTACAAGCAATACAGCATGTGGCAGAGAGACAGGGCTGGTGTGTACAAGCAATACAGCATGTGGCAGACAGCTAGGGCTGGTGTGTACAAGCTATACAGCATGGGGCAATCAGATAGGGCTGGTGTGTACAAGCAATACAGCATGTGGCAGAGAGACAGGGCTGGTGTGTACAAGCAATACAGCATGTGGCAGAGAGATAGGGCTGGTGTGTACAAGCAATACAGCATGTGGCAGACAGATAGGGCTGGTGTGTACAAGCTATACAGCATGTGGCAGAGAGATAGGGCTGGTGTATACAAGCAATACAGCATGTGGCAGAGAGACAGGGCTGGTGTGTACAAGCTATACAGCATGTGGCAGACAGATAGGGCTGGTGTGTACAAGCAATACAGCATGTGGCAGAGAGATAGGGCTGGTGTGTACAAGCAATACAGCATGTGGCAGACAGATAGGGCTGGTGTGTACAAGCAATACAGCATGTGGCAGAGAGACAGGGCTGGTGTGTACAAGCAATACAGCATGTGGCAGACAGATAGGGCTGGTGTGTACAAGCAATACAGCATGTGGCAGACAGATAGGGCTGGTGTGTACAAGCAATACAGCATGTGCCAGACAGCTAGGGCTGGTGTGTACAAGCTATACAGCATGTGGCAGACAGATAGGGCTGGTGTGTACAACCAATACAGCATGTGGCAGACAGATAGGGCTGGTGTGTACAAGCAATACAGCATGTGGCAGAGAGACAGGGCTGGTGTGTACAAGCTATACAGCATGTGGCAAACAGATAGGGCTGGTGTGTACAAGCTATACAGCATGTGGCAGACAGATAGGGCTGGTGTGTACAAGCAATACAGCATGTGGCAGACAAATAGGGCTGGTGTGTACAAGCTATACAGCATGTGGCAGACAGATAGGGCTGGTGTGTACAAGCTATACAGCATGTGGCAGACAGATAGGGCTGGTGTGTACAAGCTATACAGCATGCGGCAGACAGATAGGGCTGGTGTGTACAAGCAATACAGCATGTAGCAGACAAATAGGGCTGGTGTGTACAAGCTATACAGCATGTGGCAGACAGATAGGGCTGGTGTGTACAAGCTATACAGCATGTGGCAGACAGATAGGGCTGGTGTGTACAAGCAATACAGCATGTGGCAGACAGCTAGGGCTGGTGTGTACAAGCTATACAGCATGTGGCAGACAGATAGGGCTGGTGTGTACAAGCAATACAGCATGTGGCAGACAGATAGGGCTGGTGTGTACAAGCAATACAGCATGTGGCAGAGAGACAGGGCTGGTGTGTACAAGCTATACAGCATGTGGCAGACAGATAGGGCTGGTGTGTACAAGCTATACAGCATGTGGCAGACAGATAGGGCTGGTGTGTACAAGCTATACAGAATGTGGCAGACAGATAGGGCTGGTGTGTACAAGCTATACAGCATGTGGCAGACAGATAGGGCTGGTGTGTACAAGCTATACAGCATGTGGCAGACAGATAGGGCTGGTGTGTACAAGCAATACAGCATGTGGCAGACAGACAGGGCTGGTGTGTACAAGCAATACAGCATGTGGCAGACAGATAGGGCTGGTGTGTACAAGCTATACAGCATGTGGCAGACAGACAGGGCTGGTGTGTACAAGCTATACAGCATGTGGCAGACTGACAGGGCTGGTGTGTACAAGCTATACAGCATGTGGCAGACAGACAGGGCTGGTGTGTACAAGCTATACAGCATGTGGCAGAGATATAGGGCAGGGGCCGTATGCATGAAGGCTGGATAAAAGTTAAACCCGGATAGGCCCTATCCGCGGATTGCTATCCGCGTTTAACTGCGGCTCCAATTTCGTATGCACGAGTCGTAAATATGGTGGCGTATAGCTATCCGCCTGTTTCTATTTTTACACTGGGAAATTCCATGCCGCGCTTGGGATTGTGGAACTGTCTGCCTTACTTCCGTCTGTAACCCGACAACTAGGACGGTCAATCATACGTCACTAATGTCGGGTCTCCCGGGAGACAGTAAATATAAACAATCTAGCGCGAGTGTTAATCACGTTAACATTCGCCCCGAGTCGCTGTCAGTAATGAATATCTGCAATCCACTGTCATTTAAAACACATTGCCGAACGACAAATCCACGAAATCGTTTATTAACATAATAGCAGAAACATGGGAAAGAATGTAAACTATTTAACCTCGTTCAGTTCCCGCCAACCCCAAGGGCGGATGCTGCAAGGTGACTGCATCAAAACACTTGTGGCAGTCGCTTATTCACTAAGCCTATGAATATGGAAAAACAGCCAAAAAGACCCAGAAAGGCGAACTTCACTGACACTGAAGTAAGAGTGTTGTTGGAGGAGATCAATCTTGAGCATCACATGCTGTTTATGGCCAACACTCAAGCTGTTACCAACAAAGTGAAAACTGATGCTTGGAGAAAAATCACAGATAAAATCAGTGCGTGTGGTGTGGCCGTGCGTTCTCCACAAGAAGTGAAAGATAAGTGGAGGGCTCTGAAAGGGGCGGTGTTGAATAAGCAAAGGCAGCAGGGGAAAACAGGAGGAGGACCTGAAGAAAAACCCCTACCATACGAGGATCTCATCCTGAATATCATTGGAGAAAATTCCAACTTGTACACTGGAATTGACGGTAAGCTTACGTCGACTAGTTTAGACTACTTCAATCACTCTTTCTCTGTCACACGTATACAAATATACGGTATATGAACTTAATTATAAAGTTTTAGCCCACATAAAAAATTATGATTGAGATTCGGCCGGTGGGGGTCATTTTCCACTATTTTGTGCGTACGTAATTTGTAGATGCTCCAATGAACGTCGCATTTAGTATTGGATTTTCCGGTCAAATAGACACTCCGTTGGTATTATCATTATTACATTTATGTGCAATAAAAAAGTGAATCTGTGGGCTAAACATGTTTGGTTTGCTTGTTTTTCAGTGGTAGGAACAGACACGTACATCGATTTACAGACAGTCACAGAGCAGACCACGAACAGCCAGAATACTTGTAAGTTCTTGTCTGATTCAGAATAAAGTACAATTTTAGTAATACAGCTTTATAAACATATAAAATAGGGGTCACCTTTTTAACATATACAGTCTGCAGTTTCAATTAAAAAGTTCTTCAGAAAAGATCCTCCTACAATTTGAAAATTCAATACTGATAATAATTATCTATGTTTCAGCTTCTGCGTCAACACTGTGTGACCCCATTCAGGGCTGTTCGCATCACTATTACACTGGACACTCCACACCTGTCCGTCCTACTTGTCCCGCTCCCACACCTGACAGCTTTCCAGTACTGTCAGTTGTGGATGCAACATACGAACATGGAGATGCATTCACCATCATAGAAGAAGCGAATGCAACACCTGAAGCAGGACAAGAAGCGGCAGGTGGGGCCGTAAGTGGAACAACAGGTGGAGCAGTAACTGTCAAAGTTCCAACGAAAGGAAAACGAAAATCAAGTGGAAAGGCGACAGTGAAAAGTAGACGAGATGACACCGAGACTGAACTATTCGATGAATATCTGCTCAGTGAAATTTCAAAGAATAAAGCAATGACAATTTTGTTGGGAAATAAAAACAGGAAGGTCTTGCTCGAAATTGAAAAACTTGAACAAGACTTGGACACGTGAAATATGTGAACTGGCTTAAGCTAGACATGGACTCAATTCCATTGAATCAATTATATTTTCCAAAACTTGTTCTTGTTCTGTTTCGCTAACTACATATATACGATGTTTTGTTCCAATAAAAAAATTGTACAACACAATTGAAAATAATAAAAAATCCATTACATTTTCACCACACTTGACTCACACAGTGGACATTTACAAGAACTAAAAACAATTATTTGTTGTACTTGTGCTTGACGTGTTAACAATTGAACAGCTATGCTGATTGAAAATGATTAACATAGACTTCTCTGCTGTAGCAGTGATACTGATGTTGTGGTAAAAAAAAAATTAAAATGATGGCTGATATCAGACAATGATCCTCAAAAGAAATTGCTGATAACTCGCTCGCGGGCAGCTCTACCAGCAGCAACGCGGGCCCGTTCTGACATCGGGTTGTTGGCAGAACGAAGTTGCTCTGCCTCTCCATCAGAATCAGCATCTTCTGAAGATGATTCAGAGTCAGGGTCGCTGTCACTCTCAGAGTCTGAAGGGACCTCCAATTTCAGCAGCCTAGCACGGTTGTGAAGCATGACACAGACTGTGATGACTTGACAAGCCTTGGCAGGAGCCAAACGAAGTCTGCGAAGACTGTGCCACCTTCTCTTCAAAACCCCAATGGCCCTTTCAACAGCTGTACGGGCAGAACTGTGTCGAAAGTTGTATGTCCTCTGTTGACGTGTAGTGGGGTTAGGAAGAGGAGTGAACAGCCAGTCACGCATCATGTATCCGCTGTCACCGAGGATGATTCCTCTCAGAGGCTTTTGTATCTCGCTCTCAAACGCATCAAAGAGGGATGACTCGCGTAGGACGCGAGCATCGTGAACGCTTCCAGGCCATTTGGCTATGCAGTTGATGAAAAGAAGGTCTGCATCGCAAATGACCTATGAACAGAATAACATCTCAAATTAATAAAAAGTAAAAGAAAAATGGTACACACCCAGCCGCACATACACAGACAAACACCTATAAATGTAGGCATACCTTTTATTGTTTTACTGTTCAACATTTACAGCAAAACTTGATAATGGTTCGAACACACGCAAACCTGCATATACCACATATACACTTACACACATGCATAAATTTATATACACAAATAGGCATAAAATACATTCATGAAAATGTTACATGTTTACATACATGCTATATTCGCCATGCAAAGACAGGTGTGCTGTTATTAATTATTAGTAGTTAAATACACATATATAAAAATACAGAAACAAACTCCCCTCACCTGGACATTGATGGAATGGTAACCCTTCCTGTTGATGAATTCATGCTCATTTTCTGACGGAGCTTGTATACGGATCTGCGTTCCGTCAATGCACCCAACTACATTGGGGAACCCGTTGGTGTCGTAAAACTTTGCCTTCGTCCTGTCTGCTTGGCGCTGATTGGGCAATCTAACGTAGTTGGGAACTTGACGGAGGAAAGCGACTGTAACTCGAGTCACAGTGCGGCTGACTGTCGACTGATCAATACCTATCAGCTCACCACATACATCCTGAAAACTGCCGCTGGCGTAGTATCGGAGCGTTACAAGCACTTGCAATAGAGGTGTCAACGAACCCGACCTATTTGCGATGTTTATGTCCCTCTCAATGTCGTCTGTGAATCCTATTATGTCATGCCGTCTGAATCTAAACTTCCTAAACAGTTTCTCGTCATCGAATGCTTCAAACGGGTGGGTTCGATCTCTAAATATTCTATTCATTCTTAACATTCGCCTGCGTCGATATCGGTGTAGAATTATGGCAGCCATTTTGATTTCTGAGTTATCCGGTGGATAGGCCACTTAAACAGGGGAAAACGAGTGAATAACTTTATCCGCGTTTAAGCCCTGCGGATAGTCCTATCCGTGCGACATGCATACCGACTTTGTACATTTAACCGCCGGATAGAAGATAACCGCGGATAAGGGAGCTATCCGGCCTTCATGCATACGGCCCCTGGTGTGTACAAGCTATACAGCATGTGGCAGACAGACAGGGCTGGTGTGTACAAGCAATACAGCATGTGGCAGACAAATAGGGCTGGTGTGTAGAAGCTATACAGCATGTGGCAGACAGACAGGGCTGGTGTGTACAAGCAATACAGCATGTGGCAGACAAATAGGGCTGGTGTGTACAAGCTATACAGCATGTGGCAGACATACAGGGCTGGTGTGTACAAGCTATACAGCATGTGGCAGACTGACAGGGCTGGTGTGTACAAGTTATACAGCATGTGGCAGACTGACAGGGCTGGTGTGTACAAGCTATACAGCATGAGGCAGACAGATAGGGCTGGTGTGTACAAGCTATACAGCATGTGGCTGACAGATAGGGCTGGTGTGTACAAGCAATACAGCATGTGGCAGACTGACAGGGCTGGTGTGTACAAGCTATACAGCATGTGTGTACAAGCTATACAGCATGTGGCAGACTGACAGGGCTGGTGTGTACAAGCTACACAGCATGTGGCAGACATACAGGGCTGGTGTGTACAAGCTATACAGCATGAGGCAGACAGATAGGGCTGGTGTGTACAAGCTATACAGCATGTGGCAGACAGATAGGGCTGGTGTGTACAGGCTATACAGCATGTGGCAGACAGATAGGGCTGGTGTGTACAAGCTATACAGCATGTGGCAGACAGATAGGGCTGGTGTGTACAAGCAATACAGCATGTGGCAGACAAATAGGGCTGGTGTGTACAAGCTATACAGCATGTGGCAGACAGATAGGGCTGGTGTGTACAAGCTATACAGCATGTGGCAGACAGATAGGGCTGGTGTGTACAAGCAATACAGCATGTGGCAGACAAATAGGGCTGGTGTGTACAAGCTATACAGCATGTGGCAGACAGATAGGGCTGGTGTGTACAAGCAATACAGCATGTGGCAGACAGATAGGGCTGGTGTGTACAAGCTATACAGCATGTGGCAGACAGATAGGGCTGGTGTGTACAAGCAATACAGCATGTGGCAGACAAATAGGGCTGGTGTGTACAAGCTATACAGCATGTGGCAGACAGATAGGGCTGGTGTGTACAAGCTATACAGCATGTGGCAGACAGATAGGGCTGGTGTGTACAAGCAATACAGCATGTGGCAGACAGCTAGGGCTGGTGTGTACAAGCTATACAGCATGTGGCAGACAGATAGGGCTGGTGTGTACAAGCAATACAGCATGTGGCAGACAGATAGGGCTGGTGTGTACAAGCAATACAGCATGTGGCAGAGAGACAGGGCTGGTGTGTACAAGCTATACAGCATGTGGCAGACAGATAGGGCTGGTGTGTACAAGCTATACAGCATGTGGCAGACAGATAGGGCTGGTGTGTACAAGCTATACAGAATGTGGCAGACAGATAGGGCTGGTGTGTACAAGCAATACAGCATGTGGCAGACAGACAGGGCTGGTGTGTACAAGCAATACAGCATGTGGCAGACAGATAGGGCTGGTGTGTACAAGCTATACAGCATGTGACAGACAGACAGGGCTGGTGTGTACAAGCTATACAGCATGTGGCAGACTGACAGGGCTGGTGTGTACAAGCTATACAGCATGTGGCAGACAGACAGGGCTGGTGTGTACAAGCTATACAGCATGTGGCAGAGAGATAGGGCTGGTGTGTACAAGCTATACAGCATGTGGCAGACAGACAGGGCTGGTGTGTACAAGCTATACAGCATGTGGCAGACAAATAGGGCTGGTGTGTACAAGCAATACAGCATGTGGCAGACAAATCGGGCTGGTGTGTAGAAGCTATACAGCATGTGGCAGACAGACAGGGCTGGTGTGTACAAGCAATACAGCATGTGGCAGACAAATAGGGCTGGTGTGTACAAGCTATACAGCATGTGGCAGACAGACAGGGCTGGTGTGTACAAGCTATACAGCATGTGGCAGACTGACAGGGCTGGTGTGTACAAGCTATACAGCATGTGGCAGACTGACAGGGCTGGTGTGTACAAGCTATACAGCATGAGGCAGACAGATAGGGCTGGTGTGTACAAGCAATACAGCATGTGGCAGACAAATAGGGCTGGTGTGTACAAGCTATACAGCATGTGGCTGACAGATAGGGCTGGTGTGTACAAGCAATACAGCATGTGGCAGACTGACCGGGCTGGTGTGTACAAGCTATATAGCATGTGTGTACAAGCTATACAGCATGTGGCAGACTGACAGGGCTGGTGTGTACAAGCTACACAGCATGTGGCAGACATACAGGGCTGGTGTGTACAAGCTATGCAGCATGAGGCAGACAGATAGGGCTGGTGTGTACAAGCTATACAGCATGTGGCAGACAGATAGGGCTGGTGTGTACAGGCTATACAGCATGTGGCAGACAGATAGGGCTGGTGTGTACAAGCTATACAGCATGTGGCAGACAGATAGGGCTGGTGTGTACAAGCAATACAGCATGTGGCAGACAAATAGGGCTGGTGTGTACAAGCTATACAGCATGTGGCAGACAGATAGGGCTGGTGTGTACAAGCTATACAGCATGTGGCAGACAGATAGGGCTGGTGTGTACAAGCAATACGGCATGTGGCAGACAGATAGGGCTGGTGTGTACAAGCAATACAGAATGTGGCAGACAGATAGGGCTGGTGTGTACAAGCAATACAGCATGTGGCAGACAGATAGGGCTGATGTGTACAAGCTATACAGAATGTGGCAGACAGACAGGGCTGGTGTGTACAAGCAATACAGCATGTGGTAGACAGATAGGGCTGGTGTGTACAAGCAATACAGCATGTGGCAGACAGATAGGGCTGGTGTGTACAAGCTATACAGCATGTGGCAGACAGACAAGGCTGGTGTGTACAAGCTATACAGCATGTGGCAGACAGCTAGGGCTGGTGTGTACAAGCAATACAGCATGTGGCAGACAGACAGGGCTGGGTTCAATTACAATTACACACCATTACAAAAACTCAACTACAATTCAACTTTTAGGTGAACTCGTGCCGTCTTGCTGGGTTCAATTGCAATGGTCAGTTACAATGTCTCATAGAGGTTCAATTATAATTATATCATTAATTTTTATAAAATTACACTGAAATTGTAATGAATCACAAATTACGCACTTACAATTACACCTAACTCTGTATACTTACTGTAATGGACAGATGCATCCTTACTAATCTTACTAAAACTCAAGAGGTGCAACAAACCAGAATCGTAAAGCATGATATCATCAACTGTGCACAAGTCATCATCAGAGCGAGGGAAAACATTACGCATAACTAAATCTTTCCTGTTGGTTTCTGAGTACATAATGTAGCATCCACAAGGAAGATGAATTTAATATAAAGACAGAACTTTAATCCAGTTAAGATTTACTGCGGATGAATGCAAGTTAGAATATTTATTAAATACATTGGAATGGATACTTCACTGTGCAGTTTGGCTCGATTTCTTTGATCTGATCGGGGTCAAGCATGCGTACGTCTGGCACGCTGTTCTTCTGTGAACGATCGTACAGGTCATCAAGTCTGGACACCTCCACTTGGTCAACTGCTACGATCAACTGGCACAGAGAAGAGCTTAACAATAATATTTACATTGCACAGCACATCCAATACATCCAATACATCCAATACAGTTCACTTCGCTTGACAGATTGCGATAAAACAATAGTTGTAATATCATAGATAATACTATAATATATAATACATCTGTTTAATAATGTATTTAATTTAATGTTTAATAATTAAGATGGGCATGTAAATATAATCATGATTAGCTAATAAAATAGCAGCATGGCATATATAATACCTTACAGGTTTTGTAGAATAAAATAAATTAGGTTAAATATAAAACAAGATAAATGAAAAAATCAATAAGTTAGGCTAAAAAATGTTGTGGCAATGAATTACACATATGGAGCAGTAAACAGGTGTCTTCAAGGCTGACTAGAATGAGTCCATTGAAGTTTTCTAAGTTACAAAAACTTACAATTACTACCATGTCATCATAACTGAAAACATCTACTCTGCAATGAGGACTGCTTAAGAAGAAAGTTAGCTATATACAGCGAACCATAATATATATCTGACTTTGAATGAACAGCATCACTGTAAAAAACATTTCATCAAATACCTGTCATTTGAAAATTTTAAAATGTATTAGATATAGTTTTGTCATCACAAAAAGAATTAGTGGACAATGTAAAAATATTTGAACCATTGGGTAATAGTGACCATAATCAAATACATTTTGACATCAATGTAAAATCAGAAAGTAAAAATAAGAAAACGTACAAGAGAAACTTCCACAAAGGTAACTACAAAGATATGAGAAAATACTTAGCAAAGCTAGATTGGAATAACATGCTGATGAATAAGACCGCAATTGAATGTTGGAATATTCTAAAATATGAAATTGAGAGTATCATCGATAAATTTGTTCCCTTCCAAAAACAAGGAAAACGGTGTAGAAAGAAACACTTGTCAAAAGAGGCTATTAGAAAAATAATGCTAAAACAAACTATGTGGAGGGTTTATAGGCGTACCAGAAAGGACGAAGACTATGCAAAATACAAAGAGGCACTTAATGCAGCTACAACTGAAATCAGACAATCTAAAAGAAGCTATGAGCAAAAACTAGCATGTAACATAAAAAATGACAGCAAGAGTTTTTATGCATATGTCAGGAGTAAACAAAACATACAAAACAAGGTTGGACCTCTAGAAGACAGTGCTGGAAATATAACATCACGGGTTTTTAATGGCGGAAGACCTAATTGGTTACTTCAGTTCAGTGTTTACCAAAGAAAATTTCAGGAGGCTAAATCTGACTATTTAGGAGCGTTAGTTGTAACTCCAGAAATGGTAGCTAAGAAAATAAAGGCAATGAAGGATAATAAATCACCGGGAGTGGATGGGATTCCTCCAAAATTACTAATGGAAACAGTAGAACAAATCAGTATACCACTTGCAAGAGTATTCAACTTGTCATTAAAAGAGGGAGTTGTTCTTGGACGACAGTATAACAAGTAACATACTGAAATTTGCGGATGACACAAAACTGTTTAGAAAGGTTAATACTGATGGTGATAAACAACATTTATAAAACGATATAGACAGATTAGTGAAATGGTCTGAGAAATGGCAGATGTTTTTCAATTTTGGGAAATGTAAATGCCTACATACAGGACATGGGAACTTGGATGTAAACTATAAAATGGGAGATACTGTTCTGGGTACTACTGTAAAAGAAAAGGACTTAGGAGTTACAATAAGCGCTGATATCAAAGTTTCAGAGCAGTGTGGTATTGCAGCTTCAAAGGGTAATCAAATTCTTGGATTGATTAGAAGAAACATAACATACAAGGGAAAAAAGTTAATTATACCTCTTTATAAAGCAATAGTTAGACCTCATTTAGAATACTGTATACAAGCATGGAGACCATATCGTAAGAAGGATATAGATACGCTTGAACGCATACAAAGGAGAGCAACTAAAATGATTCCAGAACTGAGAGACCTTAGTTATGAAGAACGCCTGAAAGAATGTGGTTTAACAACTCTAGAGACAAGGAGGTTAAGAGGAGATCAGATTGAAGTTTTTAAGATATTGAATGGGTATAAAAATATTGATAGAAATATGTTTTTCTCACTCAAGAAGGATAGCAGAACTAGAGGACATGAGGTAAAATTAGTAAAGGATCAATGTAGATTGGACATCAGGAAGCACTCGTTCTCACAGAGGACAATAAATGAATGGAACAAATTGTCTACAGATTGTGTAACTGCTAGCAGCGTGAATATGTTTAAAAACAAGGTTGACACATATCTCAGGAGGGCGGGTTATAAGTAGATGAACATTGTTGGACTCTCGATAAGCCAATGGCTTCCTTGTCCACTTGCCATCTGGGCCTTTGGCTTGGATGGCAAATCTTGTTAAATCTTGTTAATTTGTATCTTTTAAAAGCAGGAATGAAATGATAAACCCACATATGATCTACACAATGCACATCAGTTGACAGAAATCACAGGATGCCTTGCATTAGATCCAATGTTTTGACTGCATGTTTTCTTTTATCAATGTTTGCAGGTAGCCCAGCACTCAACCAAGATTTAAATATTGGTTAGATTGGTAAACACTAAAAAGTAGAACCAGAGGACACAAAGCAGCATTAGTTAAGGAGCAGTGTAGGTTGGACATGAGAAAGTACTCTTTCTCACAGAGGGTGATAAATAAATGGAACAAACTGCCAAATGATTGTGTTAATGCTAGTAGTGTGAATATGTTTAAAAACAGAATTGACAGATATTTGATAAGGGCGGGCTACACATAGATGAGAAAATTGTTGGACTCTCGATAAGCTAATGACTTCCTTGTCCAATTGCCATCTGGAACTTGTTGTTTGGGATGGCAATCTTGTTAAATCTTGTTAAAGATACCTGCAAAATCACATAAATCTAGGTATTATGAATTTTTTACAATGTCAGTTTCTGTGAGCACAATGGATGTTATAGGTACCTTGCCACATTTCTTGTAGGGTACTTTGTTGGCGTCGCAGTACTGGACCATGAGGGCTGCCCCCTCCACGCACAGCTTGGCCTTGAGTGTCCCGGGCAGGTAGTAGATGCCTGCGTGGATCACTCCGCTGTTGTTACCGCTCTGATGCGCCGCTGTCACATGTCAATCAATGTATCAGTTGACAACCTGTCAGTCTTCAAATCATTTACTGGTCAATCAGTAAACTGTGTTGAACTATATATGGTAAAAACTATCATACTTTGTACCTTTAACATCTGCTTTTCCCCAAAAAAAAATTCGAAATTAAAAATCTATTTAAGTTAAATAAATCCAATTTTGTTAGTTTTTTTAAATCATGATTTAACCAACCCTACTGTGATGGGAATATCTATAAATTGGGAGACATTAGCATTGTTTTAGTATATTGAATATCCTATTTAAATTAATTAAAATACCTACCAACTTTGGTCTCTTTATCAAGGACAGCATATTTCAGGTTGGGATATCGATTGATCATCTCCATGGCTGTCCCCAATCCCACAATTCCTGTTCCGATAATGACAACATCATATTCAGGCACCCCATCAGTTCTACAACAGACATGTCGAAACATTAACCCTGCAAGAGACCAATGATAAACATAAAATCCTGAAGCAATTAAATGAATACCTTCGAAAATTATACATTTGCTAATAATTATCATTAAAATATTAAATAGTCCTACATTTAGCTGAGTTTGAATCAATTTTTTTGCAATGAACGTGTAATAATATATATAGCAATTTTATGTCTTTTCAGCCCAGTGTCAAGCGAATTTTGTAATACCAATACAGCAGCCTTAATCAGATAACCATCAATCATATGCCTCTTCTGCGTGCTGTTTTGGTACTCATAGATGTTTATAGGATCAATATTTTATGCACAGAAGAAAACGGTCTATTCCATGATTCCTGGCAGAGATAGGACAGTTTTTGTGTCTCATCCAAAAGACATATCTCCATGTTCCTATACCGTAGAGCGTGGTGGTCTAGCAGTGGTCTTGCGGTTACAGCATCACGGTGTTACAGCATCACAAGGTGCGAGTCAACCTCCTGCCGTTTCAAAATATGGGCAATTTCATTCACCCAACATTGCCATTTTCTTTCGGGAGAGATACTAGTAAAAGGCATTGGTCCCTTCTAACTGGTGTCTATGCGAGGGGAAGTAAAAGATCCCACAGAGAGAAATGGAAAAGCCTGTCGTGGATTCTGTGTGCCTCACATAGCCAGTGATCTCAATCTCTATTTAAACTCATTACTACCTCCCAGTTTAGCTGTGATAGCTGTTTAGGGAGTATCTCACCAAGCACCTGGCTCTGGTTTGAACCAATACCTCCTAGTCATGAGGTGAGCACCATGCCAGTTCAGATTCTGATACTCTTACATCGTAAAAAGGCACAACTAACTATGATCTTCCCTGGAAGCGAAAGGTGAACAGATAGAAGGGACTAAAGACTATTAGTGTCTCACCAAAAAGGAAATGTGGTGTGAACGAAACTGCACACGTTTCGAAACAGCAGCAGTTGGACTCCAATCGGCAATTCTATAATTCAATTGACAGTCCGTCGCTCAATGCGCCATGCTGATGCTACTGTCCCCCACTGTTGTGGGTTAACTGTAATAATAGGTATATTATATTCCCCTTGGTGCGCCACCGCCGATGCCGGGTGGACTTTTACACATCACTTTTTGTTACTTGAACTTCGGCTTGACCTGGTTTTGGGGGTCGCGGTAGATCGTTTCGTACAACTACGTAACCAAACGACTGACCTTAACTGACACAGATATCAACCAATGAATAGTTGTAGACGCTATACAGAATTTGGCGGGCCTGTCTGAAGAGATTTTCACCGAGGTAAGCGTTTGTGAACTTTGATGTTTTGTAATATAACTAAGATAATGGTAAATAATAAGTCTACAGAAACATTGTCCAGATTTACGGATACTTTAGTATATTAGCTTTATAATGATATGTATATTATGACTATTGTCCGATGTGCAAAAAAAGCAAGTCGAGTTTGAAAAACAGGCATGCCACGCTCAAATTTAGGTAGCGCCGCCTGCGTTGGCGTTCATAGCACAGCTCCAGGCGGCGCCCAGCGCCCTCATTCATTGTGTCTGGTGTGCGCGCCATGCAAAATACTGTTGATAACTTTATTTGTGGACTAGTAATAAAAGTGCACAATTGTTATAGTTTGTTAGTAAAATTAAGTGATAGTTTTATGGTTTTACAAAGCTATATTGGATGGGTCTTAGACTTCGTCAGGGTTGGGAGCGCCGTGCGCACAGCGCACTTTGCCACTGCCATGTGGTTGACACAGCTATTCAAAAATCCACGGAATCGAACTATTTAAAACTGCCATGTGATGAATTTAATGCAAACATAGTAATTATAAATGTGCAGTTATGGAATGGCCCAAATTCGTATTCTGCATTAAATAACACAATTGTAAAATTTTGTTTTACTGTCACACACAACTGTGTTACTTATTTAACATACACAATATAACAGATTCTCATGTGATTTGGAATACTGTGAAGGAAACTGTTATTATAATTAACAGTAGTAAAACAACATTATCTTTTTGCATCAAACATTGTACATATCTTAATAATCTTTATATATTTCTTATTTGTATTTCATGTTTAAGGATTCCACTGCATGTTTGAAGACACACTACACCTTTCACGGATTTCACTGGATAATATAGAGGAATGGACCAAGCAAAGCTTGCAGACCCTACTACACACAGTAGAAGACAGACAAAGCTTGTGAAGACGGTGTAGAAATGGTGAATATATGTACACCGAGTCTACAATGGACATTGACACATTACACATGCATGGATTTACGAAATAGTGAACTCTGAGTATGTGTACACTTAGCCAACAGTATAATGTGAACATTATAAACACTACTTCATGTTGAAATGCATGACATTAATTTGAGACATTGAAATATGAATATTTCTGCACTAAGCCTGCACTACCATGTGAACACTGACACATACACTGGCGTGGATTTATCAAACAGTGAACTGTGAATATTGCTGTACTGAGCCTTCTTCCTTATAGTTACTTCCATTGTAACGGCGTGAAGCCAACTATTTCTTGTACTGCTGCATTGCTTTGTGTTTTGTCCTTTTCCATGTCTCCTTATCAGCTACTGTAAACAGTATGTAAACATTATTTCATGTTGAAGTGCAGGACATCATTTCACGAAACAGTGAAATTTATGTGCCGAACATGCAGTGTACTGTGAACCAGTTTTGACACAGTTAACTATAAATATTGTTGCATTATGCATGCATAAAATTCCAAAGCTCTCAAAAATTTATAAATTGCGTTTATTTTATGGAAGGAGTGTGGATTTTTTCCCAAAAAAATTTCACCATGCAAGAATATATTGTTCTTTATAATTATACAGTAAACAATACAAATTCTATGAATTTGCCAGCTTCTTGTGTCACTTATTTATAAATAGTTAGGCCATTAATACCTGTTATTATGCAAGTGTCACATTACAATAAATTATGTCATCAAAATATCATACTGTAGTAAAGTCAATTATGTACACCATTTCTTCTTAACCTGCCTCAGTAAATTTTAAAAACAACACTGTCATGCACAATTACTTATGACTGAAACAGGTCATTTAACAACATAAATCGGTCAAAGGTCAATGGATGTCAAATAATCAGGTCACTAAGGTCAATATTATGGTCAACAATTATGGCCTCTATTGACTTGATAGCATTCCAAAAGACTTAATTAAAAACTAAATAGGCCATCAAGACATGTAAATGGGTCAAAGGTCAAGTTGTAATAAACTAGGTCATTATTGGGTATTAAGGTCAATGTGTACATAAATTCTTCCTTACACCCCTCCCTGATACCACATGTCATACAAAATTAGTTAATTTGGCAATTTTTCAACATAGAGGTCATTATAGGTCAAGGTCAAATAAGTAGGTCATGTCAAGGTCACATGTTATTAGGTCAACATTTTTATTCCACCTCAATATCTTCTTTAGTACACATTATGCCATGTTCCCCTGCATTCAGTGGCAGTGCACCCAACAAACAGACCGGTCACAAGAAATGGACTCAATTCCATAAGACAAAATAGACCCTTTTTTTTAAGCCAAAAAGTGGAATAACTTCGTAAATAATAAAGTTTTTTTTTTAATATACCTAGTAATATGTCTGTATTAATATTGGAATAAATATATTGTATTATTGATATGTTCATAAACCCACCCACATTGTTGGCAGTGGGTGTTCCAAGGACGTTCTCACTTAATTGATTGTTTACCCTTAAGATGGCGCCACTAATAGCGATGTTCAAAATGTTAACATTCGAACGAGCAAGACGAACCGTAGGAAGACCCTTTCGTTGCAATATGTACCTTGCACTGGAGTGCCTTCTTTGGGATGAAACGCAGCCGTACACTTTATCGTGTGCATACAACAGCCGTGACTTTGCACGTAAACTGCATAGACTACGAACAGTTTTACCAAACCCAGAAATTCCAGCCTCTGCCATAATCCCAAACTACCCACCCAAAACATTCCTTTCAGCATCTAGACTAGCAAACATTTTACCATAACCTGTCGAACGCGCGCCATCTTCAGAATCATAATTTTACAAATACAAACGCTATTAGCATAATTCAGTTGCATGCATATATATTCAGCTTGATCCAGATACAAAATTATGCATATATTCCACCTGATCCAGACACAAACATATGTACGAAGGATACATCATGTGACATCAACATCAGTGTCGTTCGCATGGCGTCTGCAACCTATGCACACGCAACACAATCTTACGGTTATGAATCCAGAACAGCTTTGTAAGAAATGGGCCAGAATGAAATTGGGAAGGAAGATCAAAAAAATATCCTCGCATCAACCATTTCAATTTATAATAAAATAATTCTGGCTTCAACCCGAGATTTGCTAAATAGCTCCCACGTTATTAAAGGTACGTTTACACGAGCAAGTTTTGTCTGATTATTTGGTACAACACTGAGTCGTATGTATAATCCCCCCTAAAAAGACTGATTAGAGGTGCCAATTTGTGTCGAAGAATTGAACTTGGCTCTAATTCTACGACTGTCTGGTGTGATTTTAAAGCAGTTGCCCATTTGCTGCGTCTGACAGGTGCTGCACTCATCGTGACCTTTCATCAAAGCTCATGTGGGGATGTGCGCTAGTTAGCAGGTCACACTCGCAGTGTCTAGACTTGTCGATCATGTAAACGTACACAAAATGTGATATTGCGTCACAGTATGATGACAGGTCGTACGACATAATTGGATAAAAACAGCTCGTGTATAGAGCTTTAAATCATCCGACTCTTCCACGCAGACATGGTGATCAGTTCGAAGGTGTTTAAACCCCTTGGTCAATATTATAAAAGTTCAGGTTGCTCAGTTTTCATGTTTCCATTTGGCTGTTAGTATACTTTTTTAACTTAAACAGTTGGTCATATAGGATCTTTATTAATATTCTTTCTTCCACCATTTGCGACACATGCGCAATGTGATTTCATAATCATTGCCTCTAGTTCGGGTATGCATGCACGCTTGAGTATTTATAATTTTTTCATATGGCTTTGGTTAGTTGGCAACGATTACAATCCAGTGCCTCATATTAATTGGTTTGTTAGATGTATGTCGTACTTCATGCGAACGAACAGAAGTGTGAATTGATGCAGTAATAGGAATGGGGGCCAATCGACCGGGGTCGATTCCAACGTTCCTGAGACCAGACGCATTGCGTTGTTGATCTGGAAATCGAGGAGTTTCATGTAGGAGACGTGATGCCACATTGAAGCACATTATGCAGTGTAATTGACCAGTGGTATTGTTGCAGTTCGGAAAGTCCGAAGGTTTGCCCTCTATGGTGTTCAGAAACGTTTTTGCACGAGCAGATCCCAACCCGGGATTTGACCTCCGAGATGATGCGATCAAAAGTGTATATTCTTCGGAGTAGCCTTATGGCTGATCTGTTGCCGCAAAACCTTCCATTGTGTTTGACGTTAGCCTTACTGTTGTCTCAGTGGAAGGCACTGACCATGGTGTTTTTCGGGATCGACCTCAGTTTGTGCATGCCGCACTGCATGGAAGTTGTCGGACTTTGTACTGGGATTTTGTGCGAGGAATTAAGAGTGCTTCTGGTGACATGGGGGCTTGTGTGCTGTGTGGCGAGCACAGTGCCATCTCCACATAGACAAACGTCACCGACTCTACTGATGACATGTCCGCAGTGTAATTCAAATTGACTAGTGCTGGTGCTAAGGCAGTGCCTAGAGTCCGAGTAATGGGTGCACGATCAACTGACCTGGCCATTCAGATGTATCGGCCTACGAATGGCCATCAGCAGTCATTGCCGACAGAAGATGAATTGTCCGGCGTCAATGAAAGACACTAGGTAGTTCAATAAGCGATACGACAAGGTTCATGTGGTGATCACAGTATGCGTTAATATTGTTTCGTGTTTGAGCAACATAAATAATGTCGTCAATCGCCCACTGATGGTGAAGAAGAACATGAGTATGTTGGTGGTGGCGGTGGCGACGATGATGATGTCCGTCGTTAATCTTCAGTTTTGTTGTATTCTTGATCTTATCCATCCATCTCATGTGTGATATTCCTCTTTTCCGCTGGTTGTATTTATTCATAATACTAATAGCGAACCACGAAGGCGAAAGTTCGTTATTTCGTGTTATCCGCTAGATGGCAGCACATGCAAAGGTCACACCTTAAGTCATAAAATCATAAAGTTGACAAGCCTTTATAATCTCTCCAGATCTGCCGCTGATAACATTATGCGCTTATAGCGGATGGACATAAATTAACGTGATAGAAGGACATATTTTAGAAATTTAGAAGGTCACTCTGTTCTACTCCTTACTGTAATTTACTCACGCCATTAATATTGTTTTGACATTGTATCAACACGGAATGTTGTTTTGAAACTATTGAGATAATCCCTGAAGAGGCACTAACGTCTTCACGGTGAGATGTTTACGACATAATATTGCCTGAAATCGCTGTGCGGCAATGCGCATGCGCCTCCTGGTAAACCGCGCAACGCAGTCGTCTGCGCTCGGCGGTGCCGGTCAATCAGCGTGTTAGTAAACAGACGCAAAGTGACGGCTGATCGCGATGGAAGAGGAGCTAAAGTGTCCTGTTTGTCGGCAACTTTTTACTAATCCCATCGTTCTTCCGTGTTCGCATTCACTGTGTCTACATTGTGCCGTGAGTATCCAGGTTCCGGCATCCCAGTTTCACAGCCCGGCGACGGCGGGGCCAGGAGGCGGCGATTCGGCCGAGTCGGTGTCTTCGGGCGGCAGCGGGGGGAGCGCGGCGGACTATGACTACCTGGATATAGATAAACTGAGTCTTGTCAGCGAGACTGATTCTGGCGTCGTATGCAATACTAGCAGGCCGAACAGCTATGTAGGCACGCCCAGCATAGGTAACTTGTTCAATCTGACATCTCTACAAAGTGCCGCTCTAGGAATATGCTGTCCATTGTGTAGGAAAGTCATGCTTCTGGATGAGCAGGGGGCCAAGAGCCTCCAGAAGAATTGTGTGCTGGAGAACATAATCGACAAGTACAGCGAAACAAAGCAGCTCATTGTCAAATGTCAGATGTGCGAAGACCAAAATGCAAAACCGGCAGTAGAAATGTGTGAACAGTGTGAAGTGTTCTACTGTGAAATGTGTCGAGATAGTTGCCATCCATCACGAGGACCGCTGGCAAAGCACAGCCTTGTAACGCCGCTTGAAGGCAAGGCTCTGTTGCGTGCTAAACACAAAAATAAGGAGTTAAAATGCACAGAGCACTCTGACGAGAACCTGAGCATGTACTGTGTATTGTGTCGGACAACAGTGTGCTGTGTTTGTGTGCAGGATGGACGCCACATCAATCACGACGTGCAACCGCTAGGTGCTATATGCAAGGCCCAAAAGGTGAGATTCAGATTTGCCTATACAAACTCTAGCAACAGGATAATTTTGTGAGAATCGCACTTACGAAAGTCTGTGGGAAACAAATGATGACCATGTGAAATCTTGAGGATAGATCCAATTAGACAGTTTTGCAGTGTTCATTATGTGTATTGTTCATCAACTGTCAGTCACATCGTGCCTCCAGACGTGTCATTTGTCTAATCTGTACTTTGGTTAAACTATCAATTGTACTTTGCAATCCAATTTGTATCACAGCCTGAAGCTACTCTGCCCCAAGGCAGACTGTGAGTACTGATGCAACAGTAATTAGTTCTGTCTCACTGTTTTTCATTTAACCTCAAGTACACAAGAGTCAGAACACCCTATTAACTAGTACAATGACACTGTGAATGTCTGGGACATTGTCTACGGCTTTATCACTATCAGTATAATTGGCATGAGGTACGATGGAAATATTTTCACAATCAGCCATACTAGACAAACCAATTCTTGGGGTAACCAGAGCCACAAAGAAATCTGTGTGTTTAATATCTTTGTGGGTAAATGGAGCACACCAAAATGACAACGAGCTGATACATAAAACACTTTGTATATGAAACTTTGAAAGGTACAGAGCTCTGTATATATTAATTTTATCTAAACATTGACATTTTGCCCTGAAGGCTCAATCTCTGTAGCTACTCATTAACAGTTTTTTATCACACTTCATCAGGAGCTGCTCTGGCAATTGAAATAGGAAATTGGCTGAGTTGGAATGTGACTGAACCATGGCAGTGAATTCACTGGGGTGTGTCACACTGGTAGAATAAGGAAAGGACACATCTGTAGACGAGCAATACGCATCATCACTTCAAATGTGATGTGATGATAATGTATGTTCTTAGGAATAATTAATAAGCAGGACAAATTTGACAGTTGAGCCATAGATAAATATGCTTCTAAATACATGTTATTGTTATTTATTTACTACAAAAAGAAATATAAAGGTGTTATTTTCTTAGCTGGCTGTTACAGCTGTTTAAGATCTTTTTTTGGCAAGCGAACTGGTGGAAGACAGGCAGATGCTCTGAGAAGCAGGCTATAACATGACAAACCAGACCAGTGTGATTATTGTAGACATGTGTTGTTGTTTGGAACACAAAGACAAACCATCTTGTGTAATAGTAGCATCTTTGGTTAACATTGGTTAGCTCTCATTGAAGTATTAACATATTCTAGGTGTGATCATTCCTGAATGGTCAGAACGGGTTTATTGTCATGACTGTCACATAATGTGGAAGATCTAATAAGATATTATACACATAGAGTGCTGTAATTTATGACCTTATACATTTAAAGCCATGCACTGCATGCTCCCTATATGTTTGGTTTAACATAATTACTGTATTAAATATTAATGCGTGCAACACCCTTCTAAGGCTAACACCTAACTACTATCCAGACTATTCAGTCTGCTTCCATACTCATTGTGGTGCAGTGGTCATTCACATTGCCTGTGCACTTTGAGAAAGTCCCCAGTGGTTGGATGTGACAACCACAATGACACCCTTTGACAAATTGTAGTTGTGTAACAGTACTAACTGGATGTAGTAGTAATAACATGCAAGTCTGCTGTCCACTCTGGCCAGGCTTGCACTGTGCAGATGTTGTACCAGATGTCCTCCTGCTCGGTGGCTGTAGCATGCAAGTCCCTGGAGGTGCATCCTGTGTAACACACACAATGGCTGTCACTTGTCATAGGCTGACATCTAACATGGTGCAATTCATTCTTGGTTTTAGTGCTGTGAAATGTGAATGACACATTATCATAAAATAGATGTGCCATTGTGTGCATGTTATGAGAAGATCTTAGATCAATAAGACACGGTCGAGTGCACCATTGTTCCTTGACCTTTCAAGTTTCATTCTGTGATTTGGTGATCTCACTGTCAACATATTGCATAGTTATGTTATCCAATGGACCATTGTTCTTTGACCTTTTGGTGTGTCATTTAGTTGTTGTAGTAAACATATGATGTCATAATATTGCATAGTTATGTCATTCAGAACTTTGTTCTAACCTTGCTGTTTCACTTTGTGGTAACACAACATCAATGTTTTAACCTTGCTGTTTCCTGCTGTGGTAACATAACATCAATGTTCGTGTTGCAGTTTTATTAAGAGTATATACTGATGTATTAAATAAAATTGAATAACAACATTTATTATCTACCCAGTAACCCAGATACACAAATATTTTTATATGATCTACTCAAATTACAAATTTACTCAATCATATTTTTGTAGTTAAGTGGTCTATGACTGATGCCTATGGTATTGAGTGGGTTAGGTCATCAAGTGTTAGATTTTGGAAGAAGACATGTCTACTAATCTCCCAAGTTCAATGTGCATTGGTCACACAATGGTTAAGAACACCACTGATTCTAAGAATGCTTAGCAAGAGAGTTAAACATGCCTTCTTTGGAAATCATGAGTTAATTTAAACAAGTGGTACAAAAAGAATTGCAACTTGAGTGCAATGTTTCTGTGTAGTGTACATGTATGCCTAGTAATCTAAAGTTAACATACAAACTATACGATTCATGGCAATTATTGACTAATCTGTATTGTCTTATTCCAACAAGTGATAACAAAGATGCCACTATATATAAAGGTTACCAACCAGCTTTCCTCTTACTAATCAACACAAATTTATTCCCATACATGTACAACCTCTGTACCAGTTGGCACTTACAACCATATATCATGCTCACTTGCTATCCTGATTGGAAACA
The DNA here is from genome assembly GCA_963662155.1 of Lamellibrachia columna. Taxonomy (NCBI): domain Eukaryota; kingdom Metazoa; phylum Annelida; class Polychaeta; order Sabellida; family Siboglinidae; genus Lamellibrachia; species Lamellibrachia columna. The sequence goes on from OY759262.1 coordinate 4,431,178, forward strand.
AAAGTAAGTTTGCACATTGACTACTGTTTAAGCTTTACTTTGATAAACACCAGGATGTTATTGTCAACCTCCAGGTGACTTGCTTTTTTCATGAATTGCACTGCCACACCTGTGACTTGTTTGACATAAAATAAATACAGGTCTTGTGCTTTTGTATAAACCAGTGCAGGGGCCAAGACAAAACATGTGTTGGACTGTGTTTGCCATTGAGTGGAGGTTTAGTCACACTGACAGGATACAAGAAACCTGTAGCCAGACAGTTGATGAGCCTTCTGGCTACATGTTTCTCCCTTGCTCCTCACTGCCTTCCCCTTCCCTGGGGATTCAGTGGGGAGGCACAGAAATACTCAACAACTGTTGTGACACTCTGTTGAGCTATGCTGTAAGGTGCCACTTGATTACACAATGTGAATCAAACCCATTCTTCTGGGCTATTTCCAGTGATAGGTGTAACAAACTGTTCACAAATGTAGAGGAGCTTTATTCATACCCAGCTGGATATATCCCCATATAAAATTGAATATTGTGGCCAAAATTAGCAACACTTTGCTGGAAATAAACCTTTTGTCTTTGTAATAAATGGTCTTTTATTTGACCATTATGTGACCTCAGTAATTATCTCTTGGCCATTGGTGTAATTTTATATGTATATTTGATATTTAGCACAATATTAACAAAACAGGTTCATATTATTGTATCATATTAGATCATCTCTGGATAGGTATTATATGCATCTATCACAAACATAAATGGATAGGTATAAATGCATATATCACAAATGTAAATTTTGCCTAAACAAGACTAGCCATGAACATCTGTGACATTGATCATGATGTAGCAAATATAGACAATGCCTGAGCTGAGATCATGCCATGTGTAGCCTTATCTCAGTGTTTATAAGGAACTGGTGACTGTTGGCAAATAAAGGATGACTTGTAGAGAAGCAATGCCATTACACTTACAACCCCACTGCTAGCACTGTCCAAGTGTGGCTGTGATGGATGAGGGTGGCAGCTCCACACATTAACTCGTTTTCCATGCGTTTTGTATAATATTTATCAGAAGTGTCACTGTTCATGGGTAAAAAGTATTTAATACATAGATGATTGTTTAAAAAGTGAGGCCAGTTTCAAGTATAATTTAACACACCTTAGCTGCCTCTTGTCACCAAGACAAGGTATTTTGAGATGAAAAGATGATCAAAGTTGTGAATGTTGAGGAGGATTCACGTGTAGCATACTTTTTAACCTTTTGTTACTGTAATATATTTATAGTAACATGTCATTATTTTGTTACTGTAATATACTAATAGTAACAGGTCATTATTTTGAATAACAGCTTGTTCTACGTTTTTAGAACTAATGAAGTAAAGGCACAGTTTAAAAAGAAGTGATTACAAATACCCGTAGAGTAACACAAAGAATTAACAACATTATATTATACTCCTATTGTTTGAAGACACAACAAATTGGGAATATGATTTACTTGAAATATGTCGCTTTTACATATAAGCAGTACAGATGATAACTTTCAAGGAACCTGGCCACCATATGGAACCATTCTCCACACACAATGCTACCGTTCATATCAGCATATATACATCCAGATGTGGTATGTGGTTAGCAGTTTGTTATCACAAACTGAATGCAGTGACATCCTTAAATTCCAACTTTTTCAACCTGATATCCATAGCAACTGGTGCACTTTCTTGTCCATTGCAAGTATAACTAAGCACTGGTTATTAGATGGGTTTTACATTTGACACTTGGCATTTCACTGGTTACTCAGAGCTCTTATCAATAGCATTTGTTTGCGGCTACACCTGCTACGTTGTGAACTTTCATTATGAAAGCCTTCCTGTATATAATTCATGTCTATGGCTGGGAGCCATGGCGCTGTTTGTACATTGCAGTAACAGTCTGGCAGTTCTCAATAGAATGTGTCCAGTAGAGAGCCAGCAGTGCAATAGAAAACGTGATGGTCATCAAACATATTGAAGGAGATTTGTCTGTTACATCATCATTGGTTTGTTCCAAGACCAACATCCCAGCTGCAAGTTTGGTTATGCAATGGAATATCATTGAGTGTGCAATGTAGTAATTGCAGATTAACAATGTTGTCATTGTCAGATTCGGTTGTCTCGACAGATGGCATATTCTTGTCAGCTTACTGTTCTTCACTGGTGTGTGAATATGCACTGATAATAAAATAGTTATGATGTTACTCAATCTCATACCCAGGATTATTTCACTGTCTACAAAGTCTTGTCTACTTCCTTGGCCCCATGGAATAAACTTGCGCTCCTTTGATGATGACAAATGTGGTATTTAAACAAATACAGAGAGTGGGTAGCTACCAATGTTTCCTCAATAAAACACTACAAATGCCAGGTCTTATCTGCTTAAGTCCACCCAGTAGTTAGAGTGATTATTGAGTTTTCCACAAAGTGTCAAACAATGGGCCTGTTGAAAAGATCTGTGATTTAAAGTACACAACGGAATCATGCGGATGAGTATGCTCAGCTGTGAAGAATGCAGACATAACAGAGGTTTTTCTTTTGTTAAATTAACAATGTGCAGTTGTATTCAAACGCAATACCTAATGCTACTTTGTCTTTTTACAATGGTGAAGGTACTCAGTTCTTGTTTCTCTCTAACTACCGGCATTGTTTAATCTCAACCTGCTGACATTAGTAAATTGGTAAAGGTTCAGGTTGGTGCATGCAGACCACAGGTCTATGTATGCATCAATATATATATATATATATGTATATATATATATATTCTGCAAAAGCCAACACCAAAAGAGCAACCGATGCCGAAATCAAACGACAACGCCGCCATGAATGTTCACTCATGTTTGCAAATCGAATAAATCAGCAGCCAGAGTTCACATGCCAATACTGCGGAAGGAAATTGGTGAGTTGTATTGGCCAACTAGCCCATGAAAGCATGTGCGAGAAAACGTTGAATGATTTGCGATGTTAATGACATACTTGAAAACGAGAAGACTGCTGATGATATATATATATATATATATATATATATATATATATATATATATATATATATATATATATATATATATATATATACAAACATCAAAAACATTACTTAAAGTTAAAATGCAGAAACCAACTTTAAGAAATTGCAACTTGTACATGACAGAGAACTTGCTGTTTTTTTTATTTAAAATTTCTGACATAACTATACTTGTTAACTTATGCGATAGGCGAATACCTAAGATCGGTGATGCTGATTTATGATACTCTTACTGTTAAGACATACCCTTTGATTAGTAAGCATGGTATGCAGTCTATTTCTAAACCTAAAACAGTAGGAACAACTACTGCATCCAATCTGTGATAGGATTCTAGAGATTCTGTTGCAAGGGGCTATACAATAGTCCTAACTATGGTGGCCTTTGGCAGAACAAGACTTTAGGGCAGGGTTTCTCAACCAAGAGGTTATCCGGGGGTACATGGAGGGTTGGCTGAAACTAAGGTTACATGATTTTATAATTTTGCTACGTTGTGTGTTCTGCAAAGGAGAACATGTGTTTCTGTAATATTATAAAACGCGTGGAAAATTTTTCGTTTTACGCAAGCATTAAACGTTATTAGAAAATGTCAAGTACTTGACCCAAAACTCAAATAAAAGTTCACTTTAGAAATACTTTGGAGATTTACACAAAGCTACCATCACATGGATGATAGCCAGACATAGTTCTGTCATCAGATTGACACAACTTGGTATTCATTAGCTCTATTTACAAGTGGAATGATATCATCATGTTACAGTTAAAGCGAAATACAAGTCATGATTTTGGGGCTATGCATGCCAGAATGTGTTCTAAAAGTGGGAGATTCTGTTCATTCCTCTGAATGACTGAGGGCTGACATGTTAACCAGTGTGACCACTAAGTACATGTGCAGTTCTTTGAAGTCGAGGTAACCTAGACTACAAGTGGTATATTAAGGGAGGCCAACATACACAGAACCAATGCAAACTCTCAAACAAACATGTTATTTTGCCAGAAAGAGGACTAGTTTAGTAAACAAAGGCCAAAATATGTTACATGAGTCAAATGCAAATATTATGGCCATATATCCTATAATCCTATTATATTACCAGAATACCATACTCGTAACATAGGGTTATCTAACAGTATGGCGTGGCCCATGACATTAAGATGTTGTGTGTTCAACAAAGTTTTCGTAGTAAACCACTGGTGTGATATTCGTAATTGTAGTTACAAATGGTTGTTTTAGTAACTCTTATAGGTGCATAGGCCGAAAACCATGACTTATGTTTTGTTTTAAAAAGTGTGTGCATTAGTCCATGACATCCAAGAAATCACTGAACTCACTTGTACCTTTGACCAGATATATTTGTCCCTATTCCATTGTGCTTAGGGAGTTCCTTGCAGTTAGTAACAGTACCCTTGGGCTTGGTTAATGTCATGAAGTCATGGATAAATCATGCATCCATGTGTGTGAAGACTTCAGATGGGATGCTGAGTGTTATTTAAAAACTATTCTATGGGGACACAACAGACCATTTAAAATAGAAAAAAAATCATACTGCAAATGTACATAGTCCTTGTCCTACACAATGAATCCTTTATATATTAATATAACAAGAAGATTTTTGTTCATTACTAGTCAACAAAGCTGACACAACACATGAAGCATTAAACTGAAGCATTGATCTATACAGGAGCAGAGACAATGGCATCTGTGGCAGCATTCTATGATGTGGCTATCAATATCAGGAACAGTCTGAGCAAGCCAACTCACTTAGCACAGAAACCAGCTGACTCTGGGGTGATTGATCAACTGTGTAGACAACAATAGCCAGTCCTGGACCATAATGGCCAGTCATTATGTGGTCAGCCATAGCATGCTGGGACACATTAGGGTAGAGTCATCTCAATGGTCATTCTTGAAAGAATCGTGATGCTGGGACGCATTGTTCATGTGTGCTCAGGAAATGCAACTGGCCATGATCATGATGTTGCCTCGGTGACGATAGCAGGTGTATGGAAACATCCATCATGTGTATGGAAACACCCTGTGACAGTGTTCGGCCATGCATGTCATTGCATGACATCACTGTCATATTGTCATAATTGATTCATACACACTCATTGTCACTAGCTAGCAGATTACAGCCAAAGTATTTGGCTGTCGCGATGGGTCATACCAGTACCAGTTGTTCTACTTATTACTACTAAGTACTTTGTGTGAATGCCAATGGCAGCACTTGCAAACAAAGTACTTTTATGTAAGATTGCACTTTGCAAACCTTTATTTTAGTGTGATTAGATAAATACTCTACTAACTTTCTCACACTTGCACATCCTCATGCTAAGATTGAAGTTCATTGAAAATGGACTACTCCAGGTCAGACATTTCTAGTGCTTAGCAAGTATGCTGTGATGTATGAGTTTGTATACCATTACCAGACTCGAATTTTTATGCAACCTTCCAAAGTCTGTGGGCTGACAGCTTATGCTTTGTATTTCAAGTAATAATTAACTCCGTAATTGGATAGCATCCATTAGCTACCTAGACAGCACTCGACTGTATAGATTTGCTGTCTGTATCATATTTTGTGCTGTCATGTACACAAGACTCTGACTATGTTGCATCTTTACTTGGATGGCAGCTGTTGGTGGTCATTCCAGCTGAATGACTGAAGTTACTGTAGCAGTGCCTGGAATGGCTACAGTCCAGCTGTTGTCTGTGGGTTTATGCTCAGAGACTAGACAGGGATATATTGTAGGTTTGTCCATCAGACTGTTCAGCTGTCCATGAGGGCTTGGTTTATGCATGACACATGCCTGCAATTAGGCATGAACTAATTGCCTGGCTCCAGCCTGTCTTGGCTTTAGTCTGCCTCATTAACTGGGTGATGTTAATAAGATGACCCTGGTCATCCATGTCCACTGCCATAAGTGTTGGCCTAAATGTTGACTATTCTTCCAGCCGTGACACCATTCCAAAGACGTCAATGGTGTCCTTCTCCCAACTCTTTTGTGGCTGCCTCTGCATCACAATTGTCTCCAGCATTGTCTTTCTCCAATTACACCATACATCTTAAGAGTTAGTCACCTTAAAACGTTGTAGTGTTTTTTCTGTTTTAACTTTCCCATCTCCCGGTTTTTTCTTAGCAAACTACTAAGGCAACACAAAGAATATTTCCCATCTCACGTGGGCTTGGACATTTACAAAATGTACACCAAGAATATGCTGCTTTATGATGGTGAATTCTGAGTTTATGTGAACACACTATTTGTCTGCCCCCAAGTATTATAACACATTATTTCACCCATACCAAATTGCAACTGTGGTCTGAAATGATGGTCTTTGTTCACTGTGACAAATAGGACATAGAGCTCCTGCAATTAATTAAAACCATCTAAAAAATTGCTTCTATAATTATATATCAATTCTAAGTTCTGAAATAATTTTATGACATACCACATCTGTGATTATAATTGTCAAGCTGTGCAAGGCTTACCCTAAGGAATAGTGGGAACCACAACCCTTTATCCACCAGGGAACAGTTTAGCAACATTTTACTGCTGTCCATTCTAATTGCTGGTACTTAGCATTCAGTTCACCCTCATTTGGGGTGTGGAACTTTACCCCAGGGACACAGGTGTCACTTGTAATTTAATTACAGGATCTTATTTGGCATTTTACCTTAGACAAAGTGACAGGATAAATGGCTTTTTAATGTTCAGACATGAACACATGGTTTGCCTGTTTTATTGTTGTTCACAAATCAGTAAATTAATATTGATGCTGTAGCTGCAGACATTTTGTTAAGGTGATGAAACATATTTTGTGTGACTAGGTTTAACTGCTTAGCACAGTGACAAAATGAAATGTGACATGCAGATGGGAGAAATTGTCACATATGTTTCTGGAATTTATTAAATTTGTGCAACCAGCTGCCGGCGTCGCAAGCCTGAAGGTTTTTAAAGAAAATGTAATTCCCGATAGATGTGTGAGAACGTGAACGCTTATTATTAATAGCGGTAAAATTATTGCGAGATATTGCAACAAGTATGAAATAAATGTTGATTTGTGTGTGTATTATTAATATTTAATTTAAACATGTCATGTTAGGACAGACATGCTGTTTTGTTTGTTGTTAGACAGGAATATATTTAGGAATAAGGATTTTGTCACTAGACATCTTTGAATAAGTTCTGTTAGGGCTATTAAAATAATTTATTAATAGAGTTCAGTGAAAAATGTGTTGTAGTTGTAAGTGAATTTACAATTTTTTTTCTAGGTGAAATAACAAAATGTGCGGTGTATACATATGGTACAAATAGATTATTTCTATTACAGGAACAGTAGTCATCATCATCATTATTATCAGTATTTGTACTTGTGAGAAGGACTGAAGCACTTAGCTCAAGTCCTTCTTTGTTCATGTCATTTATTTCTTTCACAAATTTCCTGACCAGTCGCATAGCATCAAGTGAATTATAAGTGAAATAACGTTAATTGCACCAGACAATGAGTTGGTTCGCCAATGCGTCAGCCAATCAATACTGAATCGCATTACAAGCCAGGTGTACAATTATTGTGATGAATCTGATGTGGTAATTTCAAAATCAAATTTTTCATAGCGATGTTATGTTTTGATTTATGTATTGGCATTTGTTTTTGCAAGCTTGTTATTTCCCTAACCCATTGTTGGAAATTGATTTGCGCGCATTTGTTAGAATGACCAGTAAACGCACTCTCGCTGTACATAGTTGAACAACGGAAGTTGTTAATGTTTGTGCTTTCATCTCTTTCTTCCTGTTTATTTTTTTATTTATAAATTTTATTGTACATGATATTTAAACCTATTTGCCTGTAGGTGACTTAAGAGTTTATAATACTTGAATATTGATAAAAATGGTGTTGCACTGTAAATATATTATCAAATTGATATATTATTCTTTCTTCTGTCTTCCAAGGTGTCTGTGAAAGTTTTTTAATACTTCATAATTTCTACAATGTCTTCTATAATGTCCATTAAATGTTACAATAATTATTTTATTTATAATTCTTCCTCAGCAAATTGAATATGTTAAGTCCCCAGAGGACTACAGTATAGGGTAATAATCATTTAAGATTGGGCTGGCTAATTATGTCTACAGGGCTTAATTAAGTGTTGAAAAGTAGAGGATTGGTGACTGTTTATACTCTATTCATATTTGGGGTGGCACATTTGGGGGTAGTTAAGTGAAGTGTTCAGACTACTGGGTGGAGTGGTGTGGGGGTAAAGTACAACCAAAAACCAAACATTTGACATTTTATCATTTTACATTTTGAGGGATATTTTGTTATCATGTTGCTCTTAGCACTATACAGGGGGTTTATTTTAACCAAAAGAAATGTATATGATTTCAAGTACAGTATGTTAATGATTGTAACTATGATTAGCAGAATTAAATCTCCTGATTCCAACCACCTCCTGTATTGGGATGCAGAACATTATGAAATGGTTACTTAAGTAGAAAGTCATTATTCTTAATATTTTATACGAGAAGATGCGGTGAGAGAAGTTGATATGCAAGATATTGCCAGACAGGTGTGTGTTGAAATGACAGGTGTTGAGTAATCCAGGTGAACCAGATGGCATGAGAGGCACTCGATAACGCAGAAATACAGCAGGTGAACATTGAAATCCCTGCCTCACCTGTCCAGGTTTTACACATGCTCCTCTGACCAATCACATTATCATGAAGTGTCATAGTGCTTGTAATATTTGGTTTGTCTAGAAATAGATGTTTAATCTGCTTTCTGATAGTATTTAGTCTATTTGCATCAATAATCTTATAAATCTCAACATATTAATACAGTTTCCATGAAAACGTTAGGAAGCTGAATTAGTATATTAAGGTGCTAACATGTATATTTAAAATTGCCTGTTTGAAATAATAATGATGTTGAAATACTAGCTCAGTTATCTACTACACATTCTAGCCCACCTCCTATACAGTTTGCACTGAGATAATATTTAAATGTGCATCAGTATTTCTAACAGGCACACCATGTACTGAGATCCTGTCTTGTTCACTGAGGCCCAGTGTTAAGGATCTTAAAGATTATTTAACAACCCCTGGTAATGTGATCACTAGTGATAGCAGGACTGTCACCAAAAGATAGGCAGGGTCATCTTATGTCTGCACCAGTCTCACAATTGCTGATACTCATCCAGATACTGACACAAACATGCTGAAGCCATGATTTCAGCAAATTGTCATCCCATGCAAAGTTATGCGTGCATGACACATGCTTATTTTTGTTGTTGTTGATTATGTCGAGATTAAAGTGGGAATCTGGTCACAGGTATTCGTTGCTACAAGAGAGGAGGTCAACATAATGTTTTCACACTGTCTGGTCAACAAATGCAGGATAGATCATGTTTGCCATTCCGAACGAATGATAGATTAACAACAGAGTGGCAATGCTAAAAGCCATTCAGGCAAATCCAATCTGTGCACATTTATTTGGCGCCCAAACATGATTCTGTTTTCATACACCAGGGAACCTTCCCTCACTGACACTGCATATGCTACCAGCCAGCTACTGGGCATGTAAACATGTGCAGCACTAATGTCCCAGTCCACAAAGGTGCCCTTTTCCCTACTCAGAACTATTTTTAGGGTGCAAAATTCCTTGAAAGGGGATGCCATATGAAAAATCATTGGAACTTTATTCGTATGCCATGAAACTGGAATAAAATTGTGATCTGGCCCCAGTATATAAAATGTACAAGAGCAAGAAGAACGAACTGAGATTTTCTTGGAGGAATGTGACCGATGAAGAAACATTACAACATTTACCTTTTTTTGTCATAACAATAATCATCTTGGTAGTTTGGCATATAGCAAACTAAATTGTTGAGATGATGCAGTCTGGTCATGGTAGTAATGCAGCTGTGTTAGTCAACTTGACACTGCTTCTATGTGACAGATGTGTCATAATCACATTATGCAGCCAGAGGACCATCTCTCAACCCATTAGTATTCCACGACAGATCTCTACCAAATTGGCTGAAGAGTGCCGTCTTGTAACTCAATCCTGCAATACAACTCTTTGCTACCAGTTGAAAAAAATTCCAGGCTTACCAAAGTTAATTTCTTCTAATCCACTTGGGAAAGATCTGATAAAACTGGTGCTTTCCCTTGAGGTTCAGATGTCTTGTGGGGATTTGGAGTTTCTATCTTGTCCATCTGTTAACCTTGAGGCATTAATTTTGGTGCTGAAACTTTAATGGTGGTGCCAGTGGGTTGATGCTTTGCACCACAGGGATTTGTGATAGTGTTGTGAGTCTGTATGCAAGAAAACTGTTTTGCATGAAATGCTGTAAAAATGTAAAAAAACTCACAGTGATATGGTAATGAGGGTGTTTAGGTTATGTAGATGTGATCATTGAACTCTGACAGGAACTGTAGCTGAAGTGATAACTGCATCAGTGGGGCAGTGGGCAGAAATAGACGTGAAGGTGGCTTGCAACTGAACTGGTGATTCAAGACCTTCTTCTTCAGTTTGCATATTTTGTTTCTTTGTGAAATGGATGCCTTTCTCCAGCTATTCTACCAGCGGCTATCAGAAGACATCTGTGGTGTCCTCCCATCTTTCTTGTGGCTGGCCTCGGCTTCTTTTCCCTCTCAGTATTCCCTCCAGTATTGTCATTTTCAACATGGCCAAAATATTTGGTGCTTACACAATTCAAGAAAATTAAAATATATAAACAGAGTAATATTTATGCATGTGACTTAAAATAATAACTTAACTCACCCCTTGATAAATAATTTTTTAAAAGAAGATCATGGATTATTTTAAAGAGTAAGCCCCATGCGCAGGGAGGTAGAACACTGATGAACACTGGGTTTCTTGTCTTCTCAAAGTGTTACATGCGATCAAGTCATAATCACCTGTAATTACCTGCCGACCCATATTTGTCTCTGCAGATCTGGGATGCTGGTGAAGTCTAATTGGAAATAAGCCTCTTGCATGGCATCAATATCTGCTAGAATACCACCAGTCTGGCCTTGACAGGGTTAGGCTGGGTCATTAATCTGCCTAATGATGCTATCAGTATTCAGAGTCATGTCAGTCAGATGGCTCATTGCTCAGGTGTTTTGCTGATCTACAAATACATACAGGTATGTCTATGTATTTATGATTGCAACTCCAAGTTATCTTGGCATTATTGTTTTTCTTTGGCTTCTTGCACAATGTTTCCATATTCTACATCACACTTAGGATATGACTGACACGTAGCTGTTTGATGTGTCATTGTCTGAATTGATACAATGCTTTCTGTCGATTTGGGAGTATAACTGATACTAGTGTTTCCTCAGCACATGCAATAAACTCATTGACTAAATTTATACACATCTAGTAAAGTATTGTGATCACTACCGGGGTAGCTCAGTTTTAAAGGCCACTTTTTGGTGATTAGAAGTAATACACTCCAGCATTGCAAAGATTATATATATATATATATATATATATATATATATATATATATATATATATATATATATATATATATATATATATATATATATATATATATATATATAACCTCACATTATCCAACACTTCTCTGATTTAAGTATTCCCTCTTGTGAATTTATAATCTCTTGTTTGCAATACACATCCTTGATGGCTCCTGTCTCATCTAATCCTTTCAAAATCGACCACTGTCAGGCAATTCCATGCTCACTGTCACGAACAGTCTACTTTGTCAAGTGCTTGCACATGTACATACTGTAGGTGCACATGTATATGTTCATGCAAGGATAGCTAGAGGTGCTTGTGTGAACATCAAAGCAATACCTCTGCATGCTATATATATCAAGTGGCAACACCTTCATATAGCGGACTATGTCTGCCTTAATTACATTGTGATTGGTTGTACCTCCCGCTGCAGCGGGCACTGTCAGGTACAAATTGGCCTTGACACAGACACTGACTGCTCCAGTGAAGTACAAACATGAGGAGACTTCAACAGCACAGACAACAGTAGCAGCTTGTTAATGACATACCAGTCTGAGGCATGGACTCGCCCTTAATTTGCTCCAAAATGTTACTGGAAACTGTGCGGCTTCGTTATCTTGTTACTTGTTATGCGATAAAGTCACTGAGAGATACCTTCCCCATATGTACAGTCAAGGGTGTTGAATTTTTGGAACAGTAGGTTTAATGGAAAAAGTGTGTGCATGTGCATGCATGTGCAAGCACATGCGTGTGTGTACACTGTGCATAACCTTTCTATCAGTCTGATGACATCCATGCATTCTCTCACCTATGGTACGTTATTTACTGCTTCCCCACTGCTTGGGCACAGGATCTCCCCCTGAGACAGTGGCCAGCATCAACTGCCACAGTTTAACAATGAGGAACTGCAGGGCAACCCAGTGTTCTGCCAGACGTTGGTATGTCACTGGGTCATACAACGTAAGGTCCAGAAGGTGGTGTAGTTGATGCGCAACGATTAAACAATCAGCGCTGGAAGACATGGGGATGGAGTTAAGGTGGAAAGGGCTGGCTAGAGAAGCTGGGAGACATGGGGATGGAGTTAAGGTGGAAAGGGCTGGCTAGAGAAGCTGGGAGACATGGGGATGGAGTTAAGGTGGAAAGGGCTGGCTAGAGAAGCTGGGAGACATGGGGATGGAGTTAAGGTGGAAAGGGCTGGCTAGAGAAGCTGGGAGACATCAGCTAGAGCTTGGCATGTGAGTGGTCTGGGTGTGACTGCTTGAAGTAAATCACAGGCTTCACAGCTATGTCACCCAACCTACAGAGTGGATGACACAAACTTCACCTTAGTGATAATCCCTGAATGCCTGCAGTGCTTTCTGTGTGGGTGGTACCTATCATTGTTCCAACTTAGGCACCTAAAGCACAAGGCTAGACAGTGCATCCAACAGAGAAGTGATTAAAATGAATGATTCTACATGACACAGACTTTGTAATAAACTCACCCCATAGTTCATGCAGTGTGACTATTACAGTAAGGTGATGATAAATTAACTCCTTCTCCCCACATAAATCAAGTGCTGCTCCCACATTCTGGTACACAAGTCATGGCTGGCTGGCATTCCCTGTTCCAAGGTTGTATTTTTGTCCATCTTCCAATGTGATAAGACAACATGTTGTTTTTGTGTGTCTCCCCTTAGGAGATAGTGGCAGTGTTGAACTCAGTCACCGCCATCAATCTTATTGGAGGCATTTTGTGGTGAATTACTCATTTCCAAAAGACATTAATTAATGAATTCCCACATTTGTAGGAAATTTTTTTTATGTAAAACACTGCCATATACACAGCATTATTTCATTGTTTTTGTGGGTGTTTTGGTCATAGAACTAACTTCTCTTGGGTTGACTGTCAATGTTTGGGGGGTTCAGCTAGCATCTTATAAACTGTTTATTTATTCTAGATTGTTGTAATAAATTGCTAATATTAAATTAAATATTTTACAAACAGCTAGCTCATGACAAACTGTAAGTCGGATTATATGGCCGCCATCATTTACTTGGAGTTGTTTTTTTCTGTCTGGTTTCTGGTGTAATTAATCCACATTTTCTTGTTATGCCCTCAACAGATGGCCTAATAAGTCTTCTTCTAAGACATACCACATGTCACCATAGTGAGGAATATTTTATAGTTATTTGCAAATAAATTCTCAAATTGCTTCATAGATTGGATGCAGTTGTTTCTCTACTCTGTCTCAGATTTAGGAGTAAACTGCTTACCGCACTTACTAATCAAAGGGCATGTCTTAGTCGCAGTGTTGTTTTTTACCAGGATGGTTTTACTGTGGTAAAATAGTTTTTTTCACCAAGCGCCAAAAACTTGCCAACCCTGCTTAGTAATAGTAGATGAGTATCCTGCTCTTGTACATTAAAAAACAGCATCTGTGCCATCTACCTTAAGCATTTGCACAATTTGATATACAAATCATGATCTATTTAGTAGTTTAATGCAAAAATGTAATGTTGATGCCAGTTAAGAGTTAATACAAAAATACTACGATTATTTTTTTACATTTTAATAACGAGTTCTGTATTTACTTTAAAGTATACTTAGTAAGAACAATACATACTGAATATGACTCATGTTTTCACCTTTCGATGCATTGTTCACTGGTTAAGTATGTCTGTGAGATATTAACAAAGCAGCAAATGTTCTGTTATGTAGACTGTGTCTTCTAAAAGAAATGAGGGTTGCACTAGTTGGCTGTGTTATAGGTGAGGAATGTTTTTGTCAGGGCTTGGCATGCCTGAACCCATTGACAACTGCATCGATAAGTCTTTAACTGTGCACATTTATCAGATATACTTTTTGTAGTTTTGTGTTGACGTGAGACTGGCAGATGTTAATCAAACCTCAGCCATTGCGTTTACAATAGTGACAAACTGCTGTAAGGTATGTTTGGTGCAGGGGCATCAGCACTGCTGATCCTTGTCACCATATGGCTGTCATGTCTCCAGAGGTGTCTCAGTCCCTACAATGCTTGTCTCTGACAGAATTGAAGGCATCACAACAGTAATTTATTTTTAGTCAGTCACTGTTATGTCAAGTGACAGGCCTTGCTTCTCCCATACATTTGTCTGGCCCTCTTTTTTCAATTCCTGGCTCCGTCTTCAGGTGCACTGGCTGCCTGGCCAATGTTATCTGAGCTTGGGTAATGACCATGTAGTCACCCAACCTGCAGGGGCAGCTGTCATCACCCAGACTACTGACTGTAGTACTGTGATTAATAGCTACTAGCCCTAAATTATGCTTATGTCAGTTAGTTTGTAAAAATAGCTTAATGGTGCAGACTTCAGTACAGTAGAGTAAATGATAATGTTCCCCTGTTAATCTTCCGATGTTTCTGTGTTCTGTTCAATCAGGTGTTTGGTGCAGATGTTGATATTTTGTTGGAGTCCCCTAGTTTATGTTTTTACAGTAATGAAGTTATATGTGTTTCGTGATTCTGTAGTAATATGTGTGTTTTATACAGTAGAGAGGTGTGCAGCAAATTTTCTTGCGCTGCACACCTCTGTATGCATGCATGCATGCACATGCATGCACACTGTTATATGTGCCAATACATGCTCCTAGTCCCTTTATCTCTGAATAACTATCGATGCTATTGTTTCCATCTGAATATAATTCACTTTGGAGTACAAGAGTTCTTCATATCCCTGTCATTAACAACAGCAGTCGCAGTGTTATTATCAGCACAATCTATGTGTTATATGAAATGTAATGCAAATGGAATAAGTTGTGGTTGAGTTCTTCAAAGTTTTCAGAAGTCGTTTCGCAAGACTAGCTGGTTAAATAGGCCTAATAATAACATGCTTTTATGAGATCTCCCCCAGCACCTTTGTTCATAGACTTTTATGAAGATTTCCTGTCTGATTTCTTGTCACAAAACACCAAAGCCTGCATGCAGTGTCACTAACAATCCTCTACATTACTGACAATCCGTGTAATGTGCAGCGGCAAATTTGCCGTTGCCAGGGAAAAAAACGAAGTAACAAAATACATTTCCCATCCCGCCTGCTGCCTGATTAGATAGAAGACGACACTCCAATTTCTGGGCTGGTCCCAACAAGGCAGCCTGTTGAGTTTCAGTGAATGTGTGCAGTCAGGAAACACCAAAGTGCTGAAACATTATAGGCATTTTAAGCAGTCCTTGATATATATATATATATATATATATATATATATATATATATATATATATATATATATATATATATATATATATATATATATATGAAACAAGTGCTGGAAAAACTAGAGCAAATAATTATGTAATGTGTATTAGGGTTTTCATTGGATATCTGCTAGATGTGGTTTTTTTTCTGGTAGGTTGCATATTTGGTGCCCTGGTGGCTTAATTGTTAACTGTGTAGCTTTATACAAAGTTGCATGTTGGTATATTCTGAGTCCAGTGGGTCATAAAAAAATTATGATGTGAAATCTAGCAAACTGGATCAGTTTTTGAACATGCTGATTTATAATCATTTATATCACTACGGTTTACCCACCACTGAGTTGACTGGTAAGAGACAAGCATTGATTCTATCACAAAAATCTCATGGGAGGTTGGTGTGGCATTTGTTCCAGAGAGCTGATGTAGTTTGTTGAATGACATACAGCCAGTTTACCACAACAGATGTCAAAGTTGATAAACAGTAACTGTCTGCTGGCGTCCTGGACATTGTTCTTGGCAGGATGTAGATAAATGCCAATATAATTTTTCATCTTTCTTCACACAACTAATAGAGACATATTATTTAGTTATAATTATCTGCCTTTACAAATCTTGCTCACATATGTAGATAATTGCTCTCGTTTTTCATGCACATCTGATGAAGTTTTCTCCTGGTATCATTAAGACCCATTGTTAGTATTAATAGCTTACCATGCTGGAGGCTATGAATTGCAGCTGGCCAAAGGTTTACCTAGTAAATAGGCTGTGCGCAAATTAAGTAAACATCAGCCAAGTTCAGTGTCCTGTTAGTTACTGGAGCCTTTTTTATCCTGAAGAGCACTTACCTTAGCGTCCTGTCTGTCTGTCCAGGCTTCACTTGACTTCCAGGGCATGTCATAGAAAGTTTGCATAGAGTCCTAGTATGTCATGTTGTGATTTCATCAGTACAGCATGTGTGTTTGTTTAAGTGCTCTCCCATTACCTCCAAGAATGTCCCTGCTCTTGCTGGTACTTCAATAGGGACAGTTTTCTATAGTTCAATGATTGTTTATTTTAGTCTTCTTCAATAACCAGTGGAGTATTTCTGGTGCTTGTTGGCAATGTTTATTTTGTAGACAAAGAGGATCATTTGCAAGCAACTCTTGGTAAATAAAATTGGTGTGGCCGATAAATACCATGTAAATCTTAATTTGAATCTACTTCACATTTAAAAACTTCAAATTAAAAAACACAATCAATTTACTTCATGTGTAAACATTTCCTTTCAACCATCTATAATATTTACTTCAATTTCAAATGTGAAATAAAATATTTAGTTGCTGATGACAGTTGTTCCTGACATGTGGACATGGTCTACTTGTGTACAATTTGAAATATGATTTATAAGCTATTTTGAGCATATGCTACATATCAGGTTCAAGATCAATAAGAGATTGGGTCCCTCTGAGAGATTTGGTCAATTGATTCTGTCCATCAGTTGATTCTGCTTTGTCCACCAGTATTTGGCCACTGGCACCAAGCAGCAGACACTGTTTACTTTGAGCAGTTGTCATTGTAGGGCCTGCCTGGGCCACTGATGGATGCAGAATGTGGCATTGTAATGACACAGGGCCTGTCTGGGCCACCGATGGACACAGTGTGACATTGTAATGACACAGGACCTTTGGGCCACTGATGGACACAGGATGTGACATTGTAATGACATACGGCCTGTCTGTCCACTGATGGACACAGAATGTAACATTGTAATGATGCATGGCCTGTCTGGGCCACTGATGGAAAAATAATGTGACATTGTAATGGCACATGGCTTGTCTGTTTAAATGGTGAACAGACACATCATGTGACATTGTAATGACACCGGGCCTGTCTGGGCCAATGATGGACACACAATGTGGCATTGTAATGACACAGGGCCTGTCTGGGCCACTGATGGACACAGAATGTGACATTGTAATAACCCAGGGCATGTCTGTTTAAATGGTGAACGGACACATAATGTGACATTGTAACATACACACTACACTAGGCTAATGTCCCGTGTATGTTGCATGGAGCCAGTCTGATTAACCAAAGCAGACACTGCCACAGGCCTCCAACCCTACCAGCGTCCCTTAGGGAGTCAGCCGGTTATATAATGATACGTCTTTTTTATGAAAGGGATTTCTTTAACACAATTGGACATTCTGCATTATTTTTCTGGCTTATCTGCAGTGCATGTTGACATTTGGTGACAAGAAGGAGGTCGTGTTATGACCTCCTGTTCTGCATTTGTATGAGCTACATTGACACAAGTGTCCCTTGTTATGCCTAGGTGTTTGCCTAGATTGGTTTTAATTCAAAAGTGGCCCAAAGCATGCATTCTGAAAATGTGTAATTTGATACTTGTGTGTGTCTTGGTGTGGATCTGAGCAACCCCAAATAAATCACTCAGTGGTGCATTTCAATAAGAAGGGGAGGGCTCATTAAAAAGGATAGGCATGAATTAACAATGAGGCCTCCCACCCAGATGTATTTATGGAAAGGTCAACTTCTGGACGGACTGCCCTGAAATATTGAAAATCTCCCTAGGCAGTTGGCTATTTCTGTCATCATTATGATGTGTTATAAAACATAATGCTGGGTGTAGGGGTGTTGGGGTGTAGGGGTGTACTAAGCATCTCAGAAATGATGGACGGTGTTAAGAAAATGTATATCCAACTGTAATGACTAATGAAACCTGATACCCCAAACCCATGTCATGACATTGAGTTAGTCTGCCATTCTTGGTGAGTGAGGACCAGAGTACTTTATAACAGTGTATGTTCATCATCTTGCCACTATGTGGAACCTTGCCAGAGCTGAAATCCAGGCAGTGGTCAGGAGGAAACATGACTCATGAGGTAGACTCATGAGTCAGGTGGAGAGGTGACCATCTGTTGTGGTTGCCAGTGACCATTGCATTTCCATATATCAAAGCAGTAGCCTAATATTGACCAACATGTCCCTTGTAGTACCTGGACAGAAATGTCATTCCATCTGATGTTCATCTTAGTTGACACAGCCTTTAATGTCAGTTGACAGAAGTTGCAGATAGGACAAGATCCTGAGAACTGGTGATTTATACAGCTATTCAATTAACTCTCTGCTATCTGTGGCCTTTCTGGCTGACTTTTGTGGGCTGATTTGGTTTATCCTGGCAATCAGCAGCTGTAATAGACAGAATGGTTTATCTGTCACACCTGGGGCTACCCACTGGTCAGATATGATTACTGCAGTCATAGCTGTGCCCTATTAATGTTAGCCTTCTTTGTTTGAATGCAGGACTTGTTGATATATTACATTAAGCAAGGGGGGTGGCTACTGGGCAGGATAATAGCATGACTGTACTTCAAACAGGATGACTGTACATTTGAAACAGTCTTGTCACTGAAGGTATTTCAGCCAGTTGGATGAGGAGGGGAGGGGAGGGGAGGGGAGGGGAGGGGAGGGGAGGGGAGGGGAGGGGAGGGGAGATGGGTTTCACCAGTAGTTTGGATTTACTTCTCCCCATAAATCTGACTGTTCATTAATACAGAATTTTTATGATGCAGACTTTATGACACCCAAAAATATTTGTAATTTCAGCATACGCAAAAAAAGTAATCCAGGTGGCACTGCAGTAGAATGACAGAAGTAGTCGTCTGTGAATGTAAATTTATGCCTTACATCAGCAATAAAACGTTTGAAGTTTTCTGGCTGGCCAAGCAGAAGTTACGCCTGGTTGTTCCTGGGAAAAATTTGAATTAATTTATAGAGCTTTTATAACCATGTACGTTTGAAGTATGTTGCTGCGTGCTGTCGTGTACCATCAAGGCGTCAGACACACCAAGTAACAGATGTTAGGGAGTACTTCTTGTGGCAAACGTCTTGAGAAGTTTGCTAAAACCCCATCTGGTGGGTAATAAAAATTAGGTGATTTCTTGCTTTGTTTGAAGTATGGAAATTGTTAACTGGCTGTGAAGCTTACAACAATATAATGATACAAGTTTTCCTTTAAATAGGAATGCATTATTCAGCTGACCAGACAATAGTAGGTTGTGTGTAAAATTTGCAGAATTTAGAGCAATATTATTAAAATCTCCCGAAGTCCAGAATTGAAATGAAATCTCCCACTTTTCTGTAAAATTGGGAGAAAAATTTTTCATAACTACATCCATGAGGTGAGCGATTGTTCTCGCTCGCTGTCGCTTGCCCAAATCAATACTCTAGAGAACAATTTATCGCTCGCGTCAATTGCTAAAATCACTCGTTGTCTGCAAGTGTTCGTCTCAACAAGGAGTTTCTTGAGTATTAGATTCACTAGGAAAGTCTACCCTCTTTATAACGCAGTGGTCGGGGTCCAATATTCAGAGTTCCCATATCATCCATCACCGGAGGTGACAATCACAGTCTGATGCACCAATATTGCAAGAACGCCATCGAAGCCACGATGTGCTGGCCGCGTGGTTTATAAAGTTATCAAATGAGAGAACTAGCATCAATGTGTATTTTGTTTAAATGACGCATGCTGTTTTATGTAGAAGTGAATAAAATACACGTTTACATGTACAGTTATGGAATAGATGAGGGATTGACAATAGTTCTGATTGACCGACTACACTGTAATGGGAATCGAAAATAATAACCTGGATCTGAGCTACTGAACACGCATATAAGATGATTAAACATTGAAGACAACAATTTTAATAGTGCGGATGACGAATTCATATTTTTGTGCACCGAGTTTGAGTTGAGTGTTTGGCATTACGATGCAATGGAAGCATGCCATTTCACCCCAGTTTATATTGGTGTTGCCTACTAAGCTGCATTTATGACTATATATATATGTGATTCTTATACAAGGCGTTTTGTGAATCTCAATTGCAATTTTCAAACCACCTAAGCGAAGTCGAACATGAAACCAGTGCTGTGGCAGTAGCAGTGAGATGAGGTGAGGTAATGGCAGAATCCGAATGGTGAACGGTGGTGCCACCACAGAGTAAAAAAAAATTACTAACAAATCGCTCACCTAAATTAATTTGGAATATTTAGGCGAGCGATTCATCGCTCACCTATTGTTTTCAAATATGAAGCACTGGTCCATAACAGTATGATTTAACCAGTTCTTTCCAGCAATTTTTTTTTACTGCCATCTCTAGTTCATTTGGAACAATTAAGGAGATATTTCTAGTTTCTGTTTTTCCAGGTGGAACCTATGTATTTGTGTAAGCTGTTTCTGCTGTTTTCTAACAAAGCTGTTACTTTCTGTTGTAGGTAAGTTTACAATGCTGTGTGTCGGTTGACTACATCAGTGTCAGTGACGCTGGAGGACCTCATGGGTAATGTGGGCATACTACACTTCATTCCTCTGATCATTCCCGTTTATAGCTGCCTACCAGTGAGGCTGGCGAGTTCTTGTACTGCTTCCGCTGTTACCCCCACGGCTTCTGTTACCCCCTCCACGGCTTCTACAGATTGGCAGCCTTTTCCCTCCACTTTTTATCTTTGCCTTTCTCACATCCCACTTAATGCAGTCTCCCCATAATCCCACTGATGAATTTAAAATATGAGATGATTCCAGTACAGAATTAAAATACTCACATTCAGTTATGCATGAAACAGAACCATTTTAAGCAGTGCTGGATCAGTGTTGGATAAATTGTAGCAGCCTTATAAAGAATGAAACATGATTACAACCATAAACATAAAATGTTCAATGTAGCCACATTTTTGGCATGGTATAATTTATAAGTCATGTTTGTTAACTGCTGTGGTTGAAGTAGCAATTGTCCAAATATCTCAGGGGTTGTGTCTATAAGACTTCTACTTCATGTAACCCGGGTCGTTTAATCATAATAAACTACTGGCCACATTGAAGTAACTTCCAGACCACCGAGACTGGAGATGAGATGAACAGGAGCTGCTAATATCAGCGCAGTCCATAAACGTAGCAGCGAATTAGCAGCCCATGTTAGCAACACATAAACTATGAGAGAAACGACCTATGAAAAGAGAAGCTGTCGGTCTGTCGCTGAGTGCTGGCAGTTCACTCTGATGTTAACAGCCTAACTGCCGAGGATAACCAAAGCCAGTGTGGTATTTTGCCGGTTAACTGCGCACACTAACTCTCTAACTCGTTCGTTTCAAGTCTGGTTCCAGCACATAAGACACAAACTAGGTTTTGCCATGCCATTCGATCTTGAGTTTTTTATATGGGAGTACTCCCAGTCAAACATGCTGTCTTCATATCTAGATTCGCTGTGATTTTCCATAGTTATTTTGAACTGTGGGTTTACCATCTTCATTTCTAGATTCACTGTTATTTTCAGTGTTATTTTTAACTGCAGAGTTGCTTTCTTCATATCTTGGTTCAAAGTTATTTTGTACTGCCAACCTGCTTTATTTATTTCTGCTTTATTTATCGCTATTATTTCCCACGTTCGATTGCAGTGAAAAATAACAGTGAATCAAGAAATGAAGAAGGCAAATAATTTTGTTGGGTTATTTTATTTCCATAACAGTGGTCAGCAAGTTCTTAATTCATCATTTTAGCATGATTTACTGCTTGGTGGAACTAGTGGCTAGAAACTATACTGGTCAGAAGATGTATTGTATTTTCATCTGACAGGATACAGAGCTTGTTAATGGAACATAGAGCCAGCCACCTCTGAGCCCTATCTAGTGCTGTGACATGTGATGATTTATAAATGAATGGTTGTGAGTCACTACCATAGAGTTGGTCACTACAGAGGTTGGTCAATGGTTGCTGGAGCTTGTCATGAAGCTTGGAGTGCCCCCTGGAGGACACAGTGAAGATTACAGCAGTTTGTGGTGGGAGTGGATCAAGTGTGATTTGGCGTCAGTGTTTGACAACTTGACAAATGAGTCTGGGAATCTCAGCAGATTTGTCAAGAGGCGACAGAAATCCTGGCACAGATAGTTGCGAGGCCATTGTCTTTCTGGCTGATTTACATGGCAGTGCTCTTTCCTAGTCCTTGTTTTTGTTATTGGTTACAAGAGGCCAGCTCTGCAGTGGTCTTTTAGGAAGAAACATGTTGACATATTGATTGAAGATTCTCATTCCGGTCATGATCTGATCTGTGAAGTGTTTGGGTGCAGGATGGTATTGTTTGGGTGCAGGATGGTATTGTTGGGGTGCAGGATGGTATTGTTGGGGTGCATGATGGTATTGTTGGGGTGCAGGATGGTATTGTTGGGGTGCAGGATGGTATTGTTAGGGTGCAGGATGGTATTGTTGGGGTGCAGGATGGTATTGTTTGGGTGCAGGAAGGTATTGTTTGCATTGCTAAGAATATGTTATTGTTCACACCAATTGCTCTTTGTTGTACACACCAAAAAGAAACTGTATGGCTCGTTTATTCACAAGTTCACCAGAAACAGTGTCCCGTTTACTGCATAAATAGGTATGAGCCACACATTCAAAAGTTGCCCTGGGATGGCTGGATAAGGGCTGCATTACAACTGGGATAATTTCTTAGGAAGGAGTCTCAGTTCTTATGAAGGTGTATCAGAGCAATTTCTTAGGAAATGTCTTTTTTTATTAAGTTGGCACTTCCTTTTAGAATGTAGTGCCCTGTTCAATTAGTTGATATTTGTTTGAGGTGTTTTCTTACTACTGTGCTTGCATGAATGTTTTTAGACTAACCACCAGTATTTCACCAACACGGCTGTTGCCTTTGTCAGGATGAAAAAACTAAATCTAGTATTCACCACCAGATGGTGTGTTGGTGAAAAAGTTGTCATTAATATGCACATCTGTTCCCTACTAGATTACACTTCTGTATCCACAGGGCTTTGTTTTACTAGCCTGTCAGTTATAGTCAGCCTCTCTGTCTCCTCCCCTCTATCTATCTCTCTCTCTCTCTCTCTCTCGCTCTCTGTAGCTATCCTACATTGTTTGTTTATATTTACAACATGGCCACTACAGAAATACCCTCTTACGTTTGAGGGAGGTAACTGCACCATTCGTAATGGGATCACCAGTTGCCCATTTTAACCTTCCTGGACAAAATTTCTTTTTTACACACCCATTTCCTTTTTTGTGAATTGATCTCAGAAACAGTAGAATGTTGTCCTACCCAAACTGCCACCTTTTTTTATTTCCATCCAAAGTTTCCCACTTTGTTTGTAGGTAATAAAATAGTTTAATGTGCAAGGAGCCACAGTGTCTTACATTTATCTCAGTTTATCATGTTTCTTGGTGGCTCAGATAATAATATATTATAAATAGACAAGTTCAATTAACTATGATGAATTGTACCAAAGATAAACTGCTTTATAAATGAAGGTATGAATGTGAGTATTTTAATCTCAAATAGTTCAATGTTTAATCTTGTATGAATCATTGCTTTTCTTCAAAGAAGCAGCCCAGTAAAGGTCAGATCACCAGAAAATAGATTCACCCGTGGTCATTAAAAGACAGTTCATCTTCTACCTTGGCACTTAGAGTCATGTCGTTTTTTCTGATCTCTTGCTTCTGTTGCGGCAGTAATATAACATGTTGAGAGTCTGTCTGAACCAATCAGAGACTGGGTGCTCTCGCCATTGGAAGGAGACTCTCTGGCTGGGGTCTCCTCATTTGTGTCTGTCCAGCTAATTCTACTGATGACCTGAGGTATCCAAGAGGTAGCAGCTTCTGTCAGGCATCATTACCAGGAATCAGTCTTGGATCATGGATAAATCATGCATACCTAAACTGTCCACCCATCAACAGATGTGCACTGTTTTACTGTGTCAACATGTGGATATTGTTTAACTGGGCCAGTATTCTCGAAAAACTTACAAATTCGTAACATGTTTTCCATAAATATGGTGCAAAGTTGCCACTGGAGAGGTCACTTATGGAATATCTGATACAAAAGTAACATGGCAAATTTAAGATTAAAACGCAAGCCTGAGATTGAACATGGCCTGTTCAGTAATTAGCACACTAGATGATATTTACCCAGACATTCCATGATTAAACCCCCAGAACAGTTTTACCGAATCCTCTTGCTGCTGTTTCAAAGCTTTGGCAATTTCGTTCATCCCACATTGTCACAGTTCACTCACCTGTATAAATGAGTACCTATATAAGAACGTACCTGCCTGATTGATAATCCATTGTCATCCCAACTTCTCTATATTATCCTAGCACCAAACACTCCATATCTCTGCTTTATCCATGCAGCAATCCTGTGTTTCCTTATTCCTTTTTAATTTCTCCACACCTGCATTGTTGTTTCTACATTATAGTTTATGTCTGTTTCATGTGATCCTGCTATCCCACTATCATTGATCCAGAACACAATCATATTACCCCTGAGTCATTGACAAACCCTGACAACTTCATCCACCCCACTGACCCCTCCAACCCCTGCATCATCCCTCTGTCCCTCCTGGCATTTCTTTCATCCCTGAAGACCTTCTCCACCTGCATGGGAGCCAGGGAGTCTGATGGGAAGACACTATTGACTCCTTCCCCATCTGTTTCCCATTTCACCCTCTTCCAGTATCCCAGTGATGACAGGGGATAAACTTTGTTTCCTGCTGTCCAGGAGCAGACTGAGTGGCTATGGTGCCTCAAGGGTAAAACCTGTCTGATTGGGTGAGCAGTTTTATAAACCATTTTTTTCACTTCCCATATAGGACCAGCTGCATTGTTTGAATTTTAAATATATATATATATATATATATATTCCCATCAACTTCCCTGAACTTCCCTAAATATGTCTCTGACTTCCTTATGCATGGTTCTGATTTCCTCTCTACTTCCCTAAACATGCGTCAGACATCCTATAGAAATTCCTGGGTTCCCCTCAATTCCCCAAAATGGGTAACCAGTTTAGATCTAGATTTCTTGCTATCTTCCAAAAATACAGACAGAACAGAGTAGAGTATAGTAGAGTATCTTCCAAAAATACAGACAGAACAGAGTAGAGTATAGTAGAGTATCTTCCAAAAATGCAGACAGAACAGAGTAGAGTATAGTAGAGTATCTTCCAAAAATACGGACAGAACAGAGTAGAGTATAGTAGAGTATCTTCCAAAAATGCAGACAGAACAGAGTAGAGTATAGTAGAGTATCTTCCAAAAATACAGACAGAACAGAGTAGAGTATAGTAGAGTATCTTCCAAAAATGCAGACAGAACAGAGTAGAGTATAGTAGAGTATCTTCCAAAAATACGGACAGAACAGAGTAGAGTATAGTAGAGTATCTTCCAAAAATGCAGACAGAACAGAGTAGAGTATAGTAGAGTATCTTCCAAAAATACAGACAGAACAGAGTAGAGTATAGTAGAGTATCTTCCAAAAATGCAGACAGAACAGAGTAGAGTATAGTAGAGTATCTTCCAAAAATACGGACAGAACAGAGTAGAGTATAGTAGAGTATCTTCCAAAAATACGGACAGAACAGAGTAGAGTATAGTAGAGTATCTTCCAAAAATACGGACAGAACAGAGTAGAGTATAGTAGAGTATCTTCCAAAAATACAGACAGAACAGAGTAGAGTATAGTAGAGTATCTTCCAAAAATGCAGACAGAACAGAGTAGAGTATAGTAGAGTATCTTCCAAAAATACGGACAGAACAGAGTAGAGTATAGTAGAGTATCTTCCAAAAATGCAGACAGAACAGAGTAGAGTATAGTAGAGTATCTTCCAAAAATGCAGACAGAACAGAGTAGAGTATAGTAGAGTATCTTCCAAAAATGCAGACAGAACAGAGTAGAGTATAGTAGAGAATCTTCCAAAAATACGGACAGAACAGAGTAGAGTATAGTAGAGTATCTTCCAAAAATACGGACAGAACAGAGTAGAGTATAGTAGAGTATCTTCCAAAAATGCAGACAGAACAGAGTAGAGTATAGTAGAGTATCTTCCAAAAATGCAGACAGAACAGAGTAGAGTATAGTAGAGCATCTTCCAAAAATACAGACAGAACAGAGTAGAGTATAGTAGAGTATCTTCCAAAAATGCAGACAGAACAGAGTAGAGTATAGTAGAGTATCTTCCAAAAATACGGACAGAACAGAGTAGAGTATAGTAGAGTATCTTCCAAAAATGCGGACAGAACAGAGTAGAGTATAGTAGAGTATCTTCCAAAAATGCAGACAGAACAGAGTAGAGTATAGTAGAGTATCTTCCAAAAATACGGACAGAACAGAGTAGAGTATAGTAGAGTATCTTCCAAAAATGCAGACAGAACAGAGTAGAGTATAGTAGAGTATCTTCCAAAAATACGGACAGAACAGAGTAGAGTATAGTAGAGTATCTTCCAAAAATGCAGACAGAACAGAGTAGAGTATAGTAGAGTATCTTCCAAAAATGCAGACAGAACAGAGTAGAGTATAGTAGAGTATCTTCCAAAAATACAGACAGAACAGAGTAGAGTATAGTAGAGTATCTTCCAAAAATACGGACAGAACAGAGTAGAGTATAGTAGAGTATCTTCCAAAAATGCAGACAGAACAGAGTAGAGTATAGTAGAGTATCTTCCAAAAATGCAGACAGAACAGAGTAGAGTATAGTAGAGTATCTTCCAAAAATACGGACAGAACAGAGTAGAGTATAGTAGAGTATCTTCCAAAAATGCAGACAGAACAGAGTAGAGTATAGTAGAGTATCTTCCAAAAATACGGACAGAACAGAGTATAGTAGAGTATCTTCCAAAAATACGGACAGAACAGAGTAGAGTATAGTAGAGTATCTTCCAAAAATGCAGACAGAACAGAGTAGAGTATAGTAGAGTATCTTCCAAAAATACGGACAGAGTAGAGTATAGTAGAGTATCTTCCAAAAATGCAGACAGAACAGAGTAGAGTATAGTAGAGTATCTTCCAAAAATGCAGACAGAACAGAGTAGAGTATAGTAGAGTATCTTCCAAAAATGCAGACAGAACAGAGTAGAGTATAGTAGAGCATCTTCCAAAAATACAGACAGAACATTTGTATGTTTTAGATGTAGTTTCTCAGATAGTGTTGATAGTACATTTTCTGTGGGAAAGTTACACTGTTAGACACGCACTGTATGGTAGTTGACCAAGGAATGTAGACAAGAAGAAACAATAGCCGAGAATTGTGACAGTGATTACTTCAGTCCCTCCGGTCAGGGATGATTTACTGTTTATCCCCATTGAAATACTTACTATGTACTGATGGAAAAGAAGTTTTTATATCAAAGCACTCAGAAACCTGGAAATAATTTCACAGGATTTGATGGAAATTTTCTCTCCTGCAGATGTGTTTATGAGACTATTAGGAGAGTAGAAAGTTGGCAGTGGCAAACATTTTGTTATGGATTTCATAAAGACGAGCGTAAATTAAGTATGAATATTGAACAGGTTCACTTGTTTTATTAATTTACCTGTACACTGTAGACAGCACACCCTACCACCCCTATACACTGTAGACAGCACACCCTACCACCCCTATACACTGTAGACAGCACACCCTACCACCCCTATACAATGCATGTTGCTTAGATTCTTCTTTATGTTGGGTTGGTCATTCCAGGGGAGGTGAAGTTGTATGTTTGGTATAACTTGTAGGAAATGTCTGTCTGGCTGGCTGGCTGGCTGGATGGCATACTAAAAATGGGGTGTCTCTGTGGTAACTACAAGGTCTGAGGGTGGAAAAATTAATCACCTACTGATGGGGGTGATGACCAGCCTCCAAGGTGATGAAGGAAGATATCTCCTCAGACCTTGATTAATGCCCCCCTGGGGGTGTGGGGCTGACATCACTGCTGATTGTTTTTCTTCCTGTTACATCACACCTGGGAGAGATCAAATTGGGCCCAAAACTATCAATCACTGGGCCCCACTCCCAAATATTTACAAACACACATGTTGGGGGTTGATCAATGAGGCGGAACTGTTTCCCTGGGTCTGGGATGACTGACAGCTGGGAGCCAGGGAGGGAAGGGGGAGAATTGGGAGAAGGGAATGCCCATGTGGGTACCAGGGATTGGGGTTCTTTAGTTGCAGAGTTAGTGCTTTGGAATGACATTGTATATTTACCTAGGATCCTGTGTATTAGATGCATGGTGATGAATAATCTTTTTATGAACATATGGAGACAGCTAAGTACCACCCCTGGTAATAGATGGAAATAGTGTCATGAGCATTTGTGTAAAGGGAATCTGAACAGCTGATTCCACATCAAGTGGGATTGACAGAGTAGGAAGAATCCACCAAAAATAAAATGTTGTTTACCTTCCTTAAAAACAGATAGCCAGAAAGCCAAAAAAGTTGTGTTTTCCCACACTTACATGTAATATCAACAAAACGTTTAATTATACCATGTAGATGGCAATGTCTCAACAAAGTTATGATTGGGGTTAAAGGTTTGGGGCTCTCACATGAATGCATCCATTCTACCCCCCCCCCCCACCACTACTACCATGGGATATGATGTGGTGACAGCCCACTAGCTTTTGGAGCCACACTTACATTATCTTTATGGAATAGGCACCTCACTCCAGAAGTTGTGATTTACCCTGATTTTGACAGCAGGACAATGTGATAGATGACTTAACCATGTCTATGTCTGTCTGGCAGTGTGGTGCCTACCATTTAATCCATTGTCTGTGTGTTTCTGTAAGTCTCCAGAGAAATGACTTAATGCAGTCTCTCCAGTTGTCTGTCACTCTCTCTTAGTTTGATTCTTTCATTGTGCATGTCAATAAGTATTGCTACTACTCTAAAGCTTTAAATACCAGTGCATTAGCCTCTTACTATATGTACCTCTGGAACAGCCTTATAAAAGGAACAACTTTGACAATGTAATTCACGGAGACAAAGAATATAAACTTGGCACTTTAAGTAATTGTCACATCATCAACAAAATGCTGTTCCCTGAGCCAAATCACCAGCTGCCTTCTGCATATTGGAGGATCTCTTCAATGACATTTAACTTCAGTCATTAAAGCATATCCCAACAAACAACCCATGTCCAAATGCTCCCTATTATCACCCGCACACTTCTGTTAAATCATTAAAATTATCAGATCAGTGATCTGCTGACTGAAAAACTGGGTGCCTGCTGTTTTACATGTAATTGATGGATCGTATTCTCAGATAATTTTGTATTAAAACGTGAGATAATTGTGACTTGTCTGGCATGATTGCGGCAGAGGTTTTTTCCATGGTTTAATGGTAATGACCAATCCATTGCTGTCAGCTCGACATGCTGGCAGTCACGTTGAACTCTTAACAAAGCAGATATGGTCAAAAGATACCGCTATTTATTTCGCATTTCTAGAGTGACCAGATCCAATAACTATGCAAACACAACTCTATTTGTGTACTGTATTCCTATATGACATGCAGATTTAGGTTTTAAAATGCATAAATGTTTAGAAAAATTAAACATAAATGACAGCAAAAAAGGACATTATCGCATAACATTAACCAAACAAATTAGAGTAGAACTTAATAGGTTTTCATGTTGTGATGAAATGACTGGGGGTAGTCACCATGCCCTGCCAAAGACATGTCTGTGCCAATGGTCCCACCTATAGATCACTCTGATAAAGTATTGAAAGATGCCCTAGATACCCAGGTGCAGTATAGGTTGACTGGGCATCCCCATTGTTTGATCTGTCATCCCAGGGGATCCTGTGACCCAAGATCACAGCTACAACAAATAGGGAGTTTTGTACAGGTTGAACAGTGGCAAAATCTACAGTGAGGCGACATGGAAAGTAAGTAGGCAATTACGTTTTGTTGCCAGCTCTAAAGCTGGTGTGTATCTGTTTCCATCCAGTGTGTATAGTGTGGGTTTCATTTCAATGGCTGCTGTTTTTGTGACACCAACTGCTGCCAAATCAAGCAGATTTCAGTGCTACTAGTCTGTCTGATGTATTTACCTAACAGGATGGTGGCACAGCTTCTCAAGCACAGGTCAATGTGTGTTTTTCCAGTGCATGCCAACATCAAGATTTATTTTGTGTCTTGTTACAAGAAAAATGCTTGAATGCCAAGAACTGTTTTGTTGCCAAATCATGAACAGTCTTGGACAGTTCTACACCTATCCTTTAATATGGCAATAAACTACACAATTCCTCATGCACTTAACTAGTGCTTCTACAGTGCTATTCTATTAGGTAGATATGTACTCCAATGTCTCTCAGACTCCATACTAAAATACTATCTTCCAAATCTGAACCCAGCAGATAATAATCTGCCTGTAAATTAATATTTAAAATGTGATTGTAATGTGCAGGGTCAAAGACATGTTTTATAGCATTGTCTGACATTTTAATTGAAATATCAATCTTCCTTGACAGCATGTTAAAAAATAATGTCTATCATATCTCTTCCATAGCTTTTGTTTCACAGTCTTTCTGACCGTTACATAAAAGATTCCCTTTCCTTTGTTTTTGAAAACTGCCATTAGATGACTCAGTAATGTTTCACCTTGTCAGACTCCTGCACATGCTTCATTATTCACGCACTAACCGTTCATGCATGCATGCGTGCATGTGCATTGAAATGCATGGATTAAACTCAAGGATTGGAGCAGCAGGCTAAGGTCTGCCTTATCAGTGAATGCAATTGGAGAATGAATCACTGATGGGCTCTTGGGGGGGGGGATTTAAACACATCTTTGTTAGCTTCCATGAACTTGTGCGATCCAATGACAAATCTAGTGATGTGTGACATTGACAGACCACTGTCATCAGTGCAGGGGCTGACACCACACCTGAAGCAGGTAGTGACACTGTCATTTAGCCACACCTGGTTTAGGGTTCATCATACAAGCAGGGTTGCAGTAGATTGGCTCTAATTATTATTATTATTATTGGCGGCTAGCAAACAGTTGTATTTGGGGTCACCAAATTTACGGTTTTAACCTACACAACCAACCTGTCATGTGCTGGGTGGAGGAAGTAGAGTTAGCGGCATTGCTGTGATTCAGTACATAAAGCTACTGTGGTTAATATAACAGTTTCCCTTGTGGTCAAGAAAGTAGGGTTTAAAACTCAGTGATTTAATGGCCACCCAGATGTGTGGCAAAACCACCCAACATACGACAGAAATTGGCTTAGCCATATTACCTATGCTTTATTATATTATCTGCTTGTGTGGTTTATTCCAGTAATGAAGGGTTCAGGGAAATATTATTGATTTTTGTTCATTCAGTAACCAATGATTATTCTACCTCCTTCCTGTTAACCTAGGAACTGGTAAAATTGGAACATTGTAGAAGGTATCCTACCAAAGAACATTGTAGAAGGCATCCTACCAAAGAACATTGTAGAAGGCATCCTACCAAAGAACATTGTAGAAGGCATCCTACCAAAGAACATTGTATAAGGCATCCTACCAAAGAACATTGTAGAAGGCATCCTGCCAAAGAACATTGTAGAAGGCATCCTACCAAAGAACATTGTAGAAGGCATCCTACCAAAGAACATTGTAGAAGGCATCCTGCCAAAGAACATTGTAGAAGGCATCCTACCAAAGAAAATAAGTAACTGGATACCATTTGTAATTACTGGTGAATTGAAACTGCAGTTAGTTCCGCTGTGAATGCTCACTGCCAGGGCAATGTCCAGGAGTCATTACTTTCTAGACAGTGTCCAGTTTAACTCGCTGATCAATTCATTTAGCCTGGTGCAAATCATGTTCGTTTATAAAGTATTGCTGTTAAGTTTTATTGGTGACTTTTGTAGTTTTCTATTTTCCATTTATTATTGGTAGATAGTTATTATTTAGTAGCTATGGTAGTTCACACCACAATACTGACCCAACCAAACAAACATTGATTATTCTCCACTAGCTGATGTATTTTCTTATTTATTCCCAATTTGGGTTGGTATCTCGGTGTCTTCTTTTTTGAATTTTGAAGGTTTTCTGCATTTAGGTCATAAGAACTGGGCAAGTTCTGTTTCACAGAGCTCTGTGGCATGTAATTAAATGTTTTTGTTGAATGCACAATTTAAAGTTTCTGAACATATTTTATCTTTGTGGTAAATTGTAGATTCAGATCTGTATTATATAGACTGCTGCACAGATGGAATGGGCCGATGATCTAGCGGTCATTTTGGCCATGTCAATCTATAACCAAAACCGAACCAAGAGAACATATTTGGATGCTTTTGTAGGTTCGCTTAAATAAAAAACAAGACGAAAATTACGGGCTTTCAAACTACAAAAAATTTAATAGCCAAGTGTTTCTTTTTTATAGGATTAACCCCACCATATACCCCATCGAAAAATTTGATGGAAAGCTGATTATTGCAACATTTCAACCATTAAAAAACTTTAAGACATACCTTTCCATGGTGATAATCCAAGTGGACTCTTTCACCCATATGAAATAACAATTATTATTATTGGATTTTTTTACATTTACAAAACCCTTGATATTTAATAGAAAATGAAACGTGTGAAAGGGTGGGGAGAAAGGAAAAGGGGTGTATAAAAGCAACATGGAGGGTAAATCGTCCGATGAATGCAATGATATTGGCTACAAGAGAAGACGCCTACAGCCTGTGTTAGATTTATTCGTTGCAGCTGTCATGAGCTCCTGTCCCTGGGTTTAACCTGCTAGGCTGTCTGCCTCCAGTCCTATCTTGGGCACAAACAGGGAGACTTCCATTCCAGTCTGCCTTCTTTCCCTATGCATCATCTGCCAACTATAGGAAAGATATCCCCAGGTTTGCCAGCAAACAGGTGATGGGGAAGCTGAGAAATATCACAAATTGCATCAGAGACATTGCCCCAACTCTGTATAGAGAACACACACTCGCTGAACATGTTCTGCTTGAGCTGAGGAACCCAGTACAAAATCCCAGAGGACAAAATGCTGCAATGTAAAATGTGGACAAAATTCCACAATATAATATTTATTTAAAATTTTATAAGTGTGCTTTCTAGTTTTGGTGGAAACCTGTACAAGGCAATTAATTTAACTGAAACCAAGAAACCTGTAACATCGCAAGCTACTGAAACATAGTCAATTAGACAGATGTCTGTAAAACTAAAAAGCACACTTAGAAAACTAAAAATAAATACAAATGTTAGTGAGATTCTGCTAGTTACACTGATTTACACTGAGCTATGATGATTAGTGGATGGGAATTTGACAGGTACTGTTTCTTGGACGAGGTCACAGTACATGGGAAATAAACCCGCTACATATGAGAATTGTTGGCCCGAGTGGAGAAAGACTTATTCTTTGAAATCAGATTTGGGCAATCATTTAAAACATTGCATAAAGTAATTGGACTATTTAAAAGTCACCGTTTTTCTAGCAGGGTGATTAATTTTGATGATCTCTGTTTCGGCATAGGCTGATTATGTGCCAGTTATAAGAATATGGCCTCCATTCCCTTCTTGGAATACAATTTCCTGGGCTCTATAACTCAATTCCTCCATCCTGCACTCCATCCTACAAATCCACCAGTAAATTACACATTAAAAGACTCACATTTCATTAGGGATAATTAACCTGATAAAGGATGATTAGATCAAAGGAAGCACCTGGACTACCCAGCCAGAGGTCTGTGGCAGCAGGGGTATGTTCCCTTGTAATAAGTATAATTAAATCTTGATTATGTCAATGTTCAGTTGGTGATAATAAGTATATTGGACCAGTTTCCAGATGTTTAATGGAGTTACACATGGATTTACCTGGTAATCAAACAGAAATGAGACCAATTTGTTGGGCTTGATATACAAGATGTTGGTTGAAACAGCTGGTTCATCTATATGAATTACCCACCTTTGTACAGTAACATTTATACAGTCACTAATTTATTAAAACAATTAAAAACATCTGCTCTTCATCTAAGTCATTTATGTTCACACTATCATATAAATGTTTCTACTGTACATTAAAATAAAACTGAAAATAAAATATGTCAAATGTCAAAAGTAACTATACACAAAATTATAAGCATGAAATAAAACAAATTAAAAAATATATATATGGTTCATGCTAAAAACTACTAGTGATAGCTTGACAAAGGATCAAATTTAAGTGCAATTCAAGAGCTGATGCATTTGTATTAATTTCATCAAGCACTCTATTGCCTTGCCTTGCCTTGCCTATCCATTGTTCAGCAGCAAGTTGTCAATGCAATTGTACCAATCTTTTTGAGCAGCTGTGAACTAATGAAGTTTCCCCATTATCACCACAACTCATATTTTGTTCCAGCACTATGTGACCTTGGCAAAGATGAATCAGTTGATGAGATGTAGCTGTCAAACTGTGATTAATAGTTTCATAAGGACTGTGTTATTGATTTTGGAAGAGTTAAAAATAATCTGGCTTCCTATTGTCTGTTTTATTCTGTAATATTCAACAATATTTTGGATTTATTCATCAAATATGTTACACACAGTGATATTTGCTGTGAGGATTATCACACATTTAAAACTGTTTGTCAATTAGTCAAAACAAACCAGTTAATCAACCAATCTTTTAATCCTGCATGTGAATTTTTAATATCATTTTCAGGTAGACTTGCCTCAAAGTTAAACACCCGACATAGTCAAGGTTATCATAACAAACTAATAGAAAGGTAGAGTAAAAGTAAAAAGCTTCTTTAAAAAGTATTATTTTAAAGAACATTTTCAAAGCTAGGTGAAAAAAAAGTCTTCAGTTGTTCTTTTGATGCTTTGATCAACAATTGCTATTAAAAAGATCAATATAATTATGTCTCTTAAAGTTTGACACAATGTTAGAAGCTAGTAGTTGTTTATATCTCTGGTGATTCTATTATCATCTTTGATGTAGTCCATCTACACTTGGAATACATCTTCCCCACACAAGGGGGTGTTCTCAAATTACCCCATGTAAGTAGTTATCTGCCGGACAAAACACCCCAGCTGTTTAAGGAATCCTTCAGTACTTTCATCACTCCTGTTAAATGGAAAACTACTGCAGATAAGCTGGTATTTGTAACAAGATTATCTGTGGTTAGATGTAGAGATTTCAAGTGAGAATTTTCTTTGATGTGAGTTCAGTTACTTGTGTATGGGGCTGGAAGCTCCCCACTTGGGGGTTGATTTGTTTGAGATAAAGATGGCCCATGCCTTATCCTGTGGTATCTACACTTAGTATTCTCAATGACTAGAGATTGTGACAAGATGTGGCCGTTTGATGTGGAACAGTTTAGCTTTGTAAATGCCATCTGTGTGCAATAAACGTTCTGTTGTTTTAAATCCAAAGGTTCAAGTTACAAATAAAGTCTTGTCAATTGGATATGCATATTCCTGTTTTGGATACTTTATTCATATCCAGGCACTACAATTTATTATCTATGGCAAACGGATGAGGTTCGATTTTATCTACACCAATCAGTGTCTTGATTTTCTGATGCTGTTATTTAAGTAGTTAATCAGTCAATCGACATATTGTTATCAGACACATCATATAATTATCCATAGACTAAAATACTACAATAGAAGCCATATCACCGACGTATGATTATAAAGAAAAAAGTAGAAAAGTCAGATTGCAACAGTAATAAACAGAATGGTCTACCAGTGGTAAACCATTCGTCGAAATATTCATGATACAAACTTATTAACCAATGATGGTCAAATATTCTCGAGTTTCATTTGATATGCTGTTTATTCTTAAATGTTGGGTGTATTGCTGATTATTGGTTGGTAAAGTTACTTCAATATAATTTGTTTATATCCTATGTGGCAAGACTCCAAACAAATGTGTCACTTCTGCTTCTGCTTGTAAAAATCAATCAGAATTGATATTCCGTCATAGTTTCCATATTCACCCTATTAATCATGCATAAATCTCATTCATAGAACGGGATGTAACATAGGACACCAGAATCACTCCACACTGCATCAAAAGAATCATAATCACTGTTCACACGTATAAATATCATAATCAATAAAGCAATCAATATGTTACCTCTAGGTGTATTCTGTGGACAATTATAACAAAGTAGGATTGTTTGTGTGGGAGCTTGGCTGTGTTCAAACACCTGGTTCTGAGGTTAGGCCAGTATTAGCTGTGGGATTCCTCATCAAAATATTGTCAATTGTGTCTACCTCAGATGTTTCCAACATGACACCAGTCATTAGCTCCAGTCTCTCATCATAGCACAATAGCAGCTCCTATTGCAGCTTCTTAGAGAAGGCAGCATCCCATGTTTTATTATAGTGACAGACAGGCATGCCATGAGGTCTAGTGATCAGACAACCCCATGCTTTCTAGTGTAATAAATAATGGAAGCACACATAATGATTGATACGTACATTGTAAAGGTTATGGTTAACAGAAGAATTCTTGTGGTTGTGCTCAGAAATTGCCTGTTTGTGTGTAGACCATTATATATGTACATGGAATGGTGTCAATGGCTCCAGCGTGGCTGCCACAATGTTCTTCACAAAACCAACATACAACATGGACAGTTTTCCTCTCATTGTAACACAATCATATCAGAACAAACACATCTTCATATCTGGTGTCCAGGGATTCAGTGTCCAGACTTGAGTTGTATGCATGTAGGCCCGTATGGTTGGTCTTTATATCTTGATACATATTTATTCTAAGGATTACAACATTTCACTCTTGGACATTTCCCAGTACAATGCTGGTCAACATCATGGCAAGATTGCACAGTGTATCTCAGTATAACACAAATATTGGACTAATGCATGGCAGAACTATTCCAACGTTGTGCGGATGAGAACTGTTGTAGCGGGACATGTCTAGGGCTGAATGTGTTATCCCCTTCAAATGTAAGAGCAAACATGTTTGATATCTCTTTGAGGCCAAAAAGTCCCAACACTTACATATTTATTTTTATGCACTGGTAGAAAAGCTTATCTATAAAATGTTACAACATTACTGGTGTCATTAAGCAAACTCTTATTATATACATGTAGTGCCAATATTTGTGAAATTAAATGGTTTTTAATCTTTTTAAGTTCAGCGCACACACCAACGTGATGTTTCATTTGTCTAATCGGATGCGACATTAATATCCCCAACCTGATGGTATTAACTGTCATTTTTTAAAGCATATCAAATACTGCATTATTAATAATTTACCATGAAAGATATTAGTTTTCACTCATGGGTCATCTCATCCTAGTTCAAAACATTTACATCAAAGCAGAGATGAATGTTTAATGGCAGCTAATCCTATCCCAAAGATAATTGATGAAGTCCCTGTGGGTAGCTATTTCCATGCTCAGCACCTCTAATCTATGCCACCACCTCATTGAGGAGTCCAGGGCCTGGGAAATAGATCACATATGGTGTGGATTAACAGTCAGATTAGTGGTGCTAATTGTTAATAGAGTCATTACCTTTACCAGAATGGTTTCAGTGGCCAGTGATGGGTTACCTTTCCAGACAGCCAGTCTGGGTTTTAATCCCTTTTCCAGCAGTGTAACTGATGACTGGGGAAGATGTGCCTTCAGGAATAGATCAGAGGGACAGTGAGACAGAGAGATGAGGTGTATTTATTTATGTGTGGGTGCCAAAGGGGTGATGGGGTGTCAGGGTGGGACAGCTGCCTCAGGTGTTAGGTTGGTGGGATGGCGGGATGAAGGGTGGCCCCTGTTGGGTGATACAAGTCTTCCTCCATACCTGGCTGTGATAAGCACCACTCGAGTGAAGTTGTAATCACAAAAGTAAAATTTTAGTTCGAGTTAGAAATGAACTTTACTTTGTATGGTGATTTGAGTTCGAGTGAGAATGAACTTTACTTTGTATGGTGACAACATTAAGTTACCATATTATAACTAAATGCTTCCACGGAACCAATGAAAGCATTAATAAAAATATTACTGCTGGATAGTGAGTGAGCTGATTGTTTGATTGATTGAGGTATGTATGCCTGCCAACTACTCCAAGGCAAATTCCAGCAGCTTTCAACATGAAATAGATCTCAAAGTAGCTGAAAATTTGCTAGCTGATCAATTGCTTTGCAATGTGTGAGCTGAGTAGTATCCAACCTGCAATGGGATATTTTTGTAACATTTTAAGTTCAACATAAAACATGTAGACACACACATAAATAAATGCAAGGCTAAATAGAATGTCAGACCGTTTC
>OY759262.1:4470164-4480164 GCA_963662155.1 Lamellibrachia columna
GATGCTTGGTGGAGGTGTAATCTTGTCAGTGCACTGAGGGATCGGGAGGCAGTGAATCACCAGAACTCACTTCTGCCTCAGCTGTCCTGACTTTATACTGACAAAGAGGCAGATTTTTCCATGTGGCTATGTTTAGTTAAATTATTTGGGGCAAAATAGTTATGCTAATTTTGTAGATCATGCTTTGTGTTATTAAAGAATAACTTAGTCAACATTTAAGCACATAGTGTGCTCACATTATGCAATGTTTACACCAATCTAGTTCAAAACAAGTGATTCACTTTAACATTCAGTGGTCAAATTGATTGATTCTACACAGTTTTTTCCCCCCACATCTCTATTGATGTTCTGATAGCAGGATCCCGAATGTTTAACATTCAGTGGTCAAATTGATCGATTCTCCATGTTTTTTCTTCACACAATCTCTATTGATATTCTGTTAGCTGGACCCCCAAGTGCCTCAAATGGCATTAATAAATACACTTAGCTGCTAAAACCATCACATATTAATAAAAACTCTCTCATTTGTCCCAAGCTGTCATTGTCCATTGTTAGAATCACAATCTACATCTCTCACCACTTATGCAAATGAGTCTCCATGTATGCAAATGAGTCTGCACATATGCAAATGAGCCATGCAGCCAGAAGCCAGACTTGGCGGCGCCACTGACTCATGCATTATGCATGTACGAAGGATGCAGAAAGCGCAGCCCTCGTAACTCTGTCTGCTTGGCGATATTATAAAAGCCCTGGTGGACGGTTTATTACGAGAACAATTCATGCTAACATGCTGCATTAACACTACATTATGTGTGCATGTCGTACCAATGAATACGGAAATTAGATGCTGCAGAAATAAATATCAAGCAGTGATCTGCTTTATGAACCAGATTAATTAGTAGCACCCAGTTTTTTGGTCAATGTGATATTGTTTCCTCACATAATAGACTTTGTTTGCATTCAGAGTTATTTCTTAGGCTCAGTTTTTCATTTTAGCCAAGAAATCAGTAATTTTTTGTGTGGGTGAAAATGTTAAATATTACATGTAACGTGTTATTTTGTTTGCCTCTGTAACACACAAATGTACAGCCGTACACACAGTGCACAACTAGCACTAATTGTTTGCCTCTGTAACACACAAATGTACAGCCGTACACACAGTGCACAACTAGCACTAATTGTTTGCCTCTGTAACACACAAATGTACAGCCGTACACACAGTGCACAACTAGCACTAATTGTTGTATACATTCTTATTCATTAAGCACATGAACATAGAGCAAATCAGTTAGTAATATAAGAAGACACATATCTTGTAGATCATGTTGGTATCATCAACAATTAATGCAGTAATTGGTTCTGATAATAGTATAATGGATGGTGAATATTGGCTTCATTTAGCCACCAGTCATTTGACCATTGGCTGACCAACACAGAATACGTTGCTGATGCTAACACTACAGTCTCAGTCTGTTCAGTCTGTTCAGTCTGTTCAGTTTACAGTACGTGCTGTACTCCATCTCTTGTTTCACCTTATGAAAAAGCAGCTAAATGCAAAAGGAATCAGTAATTTGTGTAGCAAGGAACTATAAAGTTCAATGAGCTGAAGGTTGTTTAGCTTAATAAATTAATTTATATTATATATGTAACAATTATGGTATGAAATTGGATTGCTGTGGGGCACTCCCAGGGATCCTATTTAGGCTGAAGTAGGAGAGGCAGATTGGTGGAAAGGTGACATTGATGCTACAGGCGTGTGCGTGTAGTGCTGACAGTGTTGAAAATGAAATTCTCATCAAGCTTTTATGATTGGCAAAGTGAAAGCCAGTACTGTGTAGCACCTATAATGGACAGATAGCGTGCTCTTGTCAGAACTGTGATGCATTTTATTATGTGCTACTCACCGAGAGGATGAATAATTATATTAAAAAATAGCCTTCATTACAGTTCTTCGTTGTAATAGGAAACTGTAAAACAAACATTGATTTTGTGCAACCATATTCATCGACTAATAATCGACTAATACTAGGCATACATTGTTAAACCTTTGTTGTGAGTCGCGCCTTTGTGTGACTGTGTTCACACACATTACACAACATTTGTTGCTGCGATTCTCAATTTTCAAATCAATTCAACAACTGTTGTGCCGGCCAAATCAATGTGCGACTAGTTTTTTGAGTTGCTGGTCCAGCACACATTGCATGACTGATTCATTTTATGTCTAATAAACACATGTCTCGCAACAAAAGTTTACCAATGTATGCCTAGCATTAGCAATTGGTTCTACTCTGTCACTGTCTTTTAAAGTCATTATACACTACAGTTGGCATATACTGGAAGTCTTTGTAAGCAATACGTCCTGTACTACTTATGTGACACCCTGGGAGTGCCACCCCATTCTGCAGCCCCTCCTAAGTGGCAGATGCTGGTACCTTCCTTGACTTGGTGGCCTTTGTGTTGTCCTCCACAACATGACTGGGCTGTGAGTGAATCAATCAAGACTGTCCCCCTCACCTGTACACAAGTTATTGTGTCTACCTGTGGAAGTTGTCTCCACTCCTCTGTGTTTGTGTCTGTGGTCTAATCGACATACCTCCATTGAGTATCAGTTTATTTTCACAGTTTTCCATCTCTAGAATTAGTACATCCACAACAGGTTAAACATGTACCCCCTGTGTGGGGTATTTCACTTCCCCCGGCATAGACACCAGGTAGAAGACACAGGTAAAGTGGGGTGAATGACACTTCCCCATAGACACCAGGTAGAAGACACAGGTAAAGTGGGGTGAATGACACTTTCAAATGGCAGTAGGTGGACTCATCCCTGGTTCTCCATAGACAGTCTGACGCTCTCTAACTGCCTTTGAATGTTGTCTGGGCTCATACAGAGGGATTGTCCTTTGTTCACTAAAGGTTTTGTCTGTCACTGGCTTAGTAGAATGAGGAAATCACCAACACCTTGCTGGTCAGTTTATTCACACTACAGGAATGTATTGGTCATAAGATTGACCTGGATCTCGTTTAACATGGATGATTGACTATTCATGGATGACTGACTGTTCATAAAGGCAGCTTTTGGGCAATGTTTCTGGTGCAAGTAGTGCACAGTTAATAATTATCCAGAAAAGTTCTGCATCTGTGCCTTTTTTAGTGTAAAAGATAACGTGGTTGAGGGTATTTCAACGGTGTTTCAGTGATTGCTGATAGAAATTAAAGACATAATTGGCCATTGCCACATCTTACCTCCTGGCTCTCACTTTAAAATTCAAATACTATCTAGTGACAACAAGACATAATTGTATTAAAATAATTATGTTGGTATCATTGTGGTAGACAGTTAAATTTCTTAGATCAGCAATATTCTGCATCCCATCAGCTCTGAGGAAAACCTCTCATGGGGACCTGTCCCTCTCCTATCAGCATCCCACCTCAGTACTGTTCCAACTCCCCCCCCCACACTGAAGGCACCCCACCAGGCAGTAACTAATTACCCCACTCAATTATTACCCTCCACTGCCCTGACAGGGCTTGATTGCTCCTCTGAGAGCAGCCCATATTTTGCACCACCCAATATCCAAGGCAGCTGTATTTTCACAGACTGCCTGCCTGGTGCCAAGAAGTCTGCTTCAGGCCATCTGATACAGCCACAACCGCTGTTACAAAGTGCCACAGCATACAAATGTCCACTTGCTCTCTCCTGAGTGTCTGCCATCAGTAATTGCTGCTTATTGGCTGATCACTTGTGGTATAAATGACTCCCTCACAGGCGATGTAATTCGCTGAGCAGTGTATTGATGGTTAAGCACAAAGTGCCTTTCTGCAACTCGATTTAGCCAAGTTTTGCCCTGATTTTTAGTTGTGAGTTTTTCATTCTTGGCTGCGGATGGACAGAGGTTTATTTTGAAGATTAGCTGTGTTTTAAAATGAAGTCTGTATTATGTAAGACCCGGGGTCACCTACAATTAGGGCCTAATTATGGAAGTTGAATGTTTCAAATTAGAATGTTTCAGTGCTTACTGTCAGATAAACTTTGTAGTCAATATTATGGGGAGCCATGGACCCCATCTGTTTCTTCACAGTTCTGATAAGATTTAGAGAACAAACAAAGCAATGTTTGTTAATGGCTTTAGTTCACTGAGCTAACAGTTGGTGCAATAAACCCTGTCATATTGCCCACTATGTCGCTGATCCTTCCTGGGTGTTGCACATAATGTTGTCCCTTGTCAAATGCAATGAATGGAAAACAGGAAAAAGAATGTCTTCGGTCAGATCCATGTAAAATGCAGTTGAAACAATTGAAAACAGTCATGTGATGTTGAAAGCTTTGGCCTAATACCAACAGATTGCACCATTTCTTAATGTTATGATGTTTATTGAACATTTATTTATGACTTTCAAATTCACATTTGGTGGGGTCGTTTTTTTAATGAAAAAACCCATGAATAAATGTGGTACGGAGGCTTTTTTTGGTGTTGGTTCATTAATTTTCAGTAGACATGTCATGCATAGTTTCTGTGGTGTGTAGTGACTGAGACCACAGGTACTGAACACAGTCTTACTTTGATGTTTCTCAATTCATACACATCCTACTTAACAAATGCCTCATCTTTTTCCACCTCCCACTCACTCACTCTCCAACTCTTCACCATACTCTCTCACTCTCCCTCTCAAGATTGCTCTCTCCCCCTCTACCCCATCTCTTGTTCTCATTCTTTCTCACTGTCCCCTTACTTTATCTTTCATTACTCATATAATTATATCTTCCAACTTGATGAACATTTCCAGGACTTCCTATGACAGTTGTGGTAAGGCTGAAGCAGTACACTCCCCAACTGTCCCTTGGGTTAGTTTCTCATATTAGGTATCCCTATTAATTTCATGCTAATTTTCCATTTCACTGCAGAGAGATCTGATGGTAAGATGATGCCCTTGTGGTGGCAACCAGCCCAAGACTACCTGAAGGGGAATTGCCACAAATTGGGACAAATGGAACATAGCCAAAATTCTGAAATTAATATTGGGAATACACAATAGCCTTTAACAAACATGACATTTTTATAGCCAAAGAGCCACGGGCTTCTAGCTATATGGCTTCACTTTGGGTGAATTATTAATTTTATTTTGGCAGTAAACATAATGGAACTTGCATTTTGTGAGTGCAGTTCCATTGTTCAGATATGAAACTGCCTTGCATGGCATGGTCTAAGTATATTGAGGTTACAGAATTTATTTGGATTTATATGGATTTACACATTTAACAATTACAGACAAGGATTTAGGAGGGGATCTCACCGAGCTTGTGCCCCCCCCAAGACTGGAATCATGCTAACAAATGTCCAGTGTAGAAGTACTAGAACTGTAGAAAATTATGTAGCAATATGTATCCAACAAAGAGAACAGTGGAAAGCAATTAATCAGATTTATAAGAGGATTGAAACTGTGAATAAGGGAGG
Organism: Lamellibrachia columna; assembly: GCA_963662155.1. Lineage (NCBI taxonomy): Eukaryota > Metazoa > Annelida > Polychaeta > Sabellida > Siboglinidae > Lamellibrachia > Lamellibrachia columna. The sequence continues at coordinate 4,475,618 of OY759262.1, forward strand.
CTAAATGTCCAGTGATTTGATCTGCCCAAAGTTGAATGCTAAAGTGATCCTCCAGTATGAACATCTGGATCTGCCCTTGGACTTATATACATTGCTGAGTTCCACAATTAATTTCTTCATATGCATTGACGTCTACAGTGCGGTGTGACCAACCGTCTCCCCGGTTCTCATAGCTAAACTACCAACTATCCAAACAAGTTCATTCAGTAGCATTGGAGGAATGGCCTGTGTCAGTGAATGTGGTCCACTGCTGGTCCCACTTGATTAAGCTTGACAACAGATGCACCGAGACTTCAACTCTGGGCGTGTTCAAAAAAATAAAAAACATGAGACTTTTTACAGTTGACATTTTGGGTGACACAGCATGGGTGTCCGTTCAGGCAGCTTGTTTTTATTTGTGGGTGATATTTGAACTCTGGATCCATGTCAGGCCAGACAAATATGCTAAACATTACACTGGCAGCAGAACCCTTATAGCACCTCACTAGATATATGACTTTGCATGGACTACAAAGATTGGTTCTACTGATAACATAAATGGTATCCCCACGTTATCCCCACATAATCCCCACATGACACAATCCACCAGGACATAATCCACACAGGACAAAATCCAACAGGACATAATCCCACTCCCACATTCTGGTGGCATTGATTGGTACTGCAATGCTTGTCACCTCATGGCCACTGGGTCTACACAAGATTGATCAGAGACAGGGGACAAAATGTTTATAAACAGACATGGGCTGACTGGTCACTGTGAAGTTGACATCACTGGGAGGTGGCCTGACACTGACTGATCTTGTAATTCTATGAGCCAAATGTGTTGACAAGCAGGACTTGTGTTAGCCAGTCAAGTCAGGCTTGAACACAGCAATAACACCTCAGTCATACTTGTTTCATGTGCTATCAGTCCCAGGGGGCTTTCCAGGAGAATTTAACCCAGCTACACTTGGCTGCTGCATCATTGCAAAATCACCTTGGAAATTATGTTGTATTTAAATATGTCACAAATACCCCAGCCCATCCACATCAGCTGTTGTGTGGTACCTAGCAAGATATATCACAAATACCCCAGCCCATCCACATCAGCTGTTGTGTGGTACCTAGCAAGATATGTCAGAAATACCCCAGCCCATCCACATCAGCTGTTGTGTGGTACCTAGCAAGATATATCATTAAACATTTTATATCTACTTATGGCTTCTTGTTTCAACTTTGTGGTTTTTAAAGTTGATTTTATTAAATGTGTTTTCTAAAGCTGACCTGGGGCTGAAGGAGCGGTTTTAATAGTTTTAGTCTAGGGTAATCTGGGGTAATGTCTTTGTGAATCTAGATTTGGGATAGAGGGGCAATTAATGTAGGTTCATTCTGGGCTTAATTATTCCTGAGTTCCCTTTCAAATTATCAGTAGTGGAATTTTAAGTTTTCTTGCAGGATTTCACACATCCTGATACCATAGTTGCATCAGCAGATGTCCACTTGTCTAAGCTGATACATATTTCATGTTCGCCCAATGCACAATGTTCACGCTTGATTGAATGCTATCTGGTGATATGTGGAACAAACAGATGGCGACTGAGAGTCCCTGGCAGCTGGGTAACACTGGACAGGGTGATGTATGATGTTAATAGGGGTAAACATTAATGAGGTGTGAACTGTTGTCTAGAGATGACTGGGTAGGGGTAAACTGTTGTCTAGAGATGACTTGGTTGATTGAGTAGGTATCTTTCCTTTGGTTTGCAATGGTAATTGTTATAGGCTGGTCTCTACATCATCACACCAGGTTTAGGATCTTCAAATAATCTTCAAAATAATAATTTACTGTGAAATACCTCCCTGTACTTAGGTGTATCTTCCAGAGTGGTCTGGATATGGTTCAACTTGTTACTTGACAGGTGTATCTTCCAGAGTGTCTGGATATGGTTCAACTTGTTACTTGACAGGTGTATCTTCCAGAGTGTCTGGATATGGTTCAACTCATTTCTTGACATGCGTGGGTTATTGCTGCAGAACCAGTACCTGGAAAGATTTAACAAGATTGCCATCTAAAGCAGAAACTTCAGATGGCAAGTGGACAAGGAAGTCATTGGTTTATTGAGAGTTCAACCGTTATTCATATTTGTGTAACCTGCCCTTCTGAACTATTTGTCAGTTTTGTTTTTAAACATTCACGCTGCTAACATTTACAGAATCACTAGATAATTTGTTCCATTCAGAGATGGTTACATGGCTGATGCTATCACGGTGTCATATCAGTATTTTGTACCCCAGTTGGGTCCAATTCTGCATAACCAGTTATTATATTGGTATTTTGTAGGAAAAGTGTGATTATATCAAGTTGTTTTGTTCTGAAATTCTTAGCAGTATACATACAGTATAAAGCTGTAGAATAGGAATCTTATAAAAACTGCAAGTGGTTATTAGACATACAATCATCAATCAACAGGGAAGGAACTGACTCATGATAGACAGATAATGTAGCCCCACCACTTATATGATGATGGGGCACATATTTATTTTGACTACTTTTCCATTACACCTAAACTATGTCAACAAAAGTTCTAGAAAAAAGGAAGATATAGTTTAATTTTTAACATTATATTTATGCAGACACAAAAGATATTTCAGTATCCAGCTTAACATAAAATGTATGGCATTCCTTTTAACATAAAATATATGACATTCCTTTTAATACACAGAAGAAGGAGAAGCAGACACAGAGTATGATCTGAACCTCTGTAGGAGTCTGAGCCATCGAGTTTCTTGCATTTCTTGTTTATTCTGCCTTCATAACTAGCAGTTGCTGGGAGCGAGTAACACCTTAAAGAAACACCTGATGTAGATATCCATGGTATACCTTGCTAAAGTTGTAAGCCTCCTGCATATTAAGCCATAAATCCCTGATAAGAAGCACTGACAGCCCATGTGCGGCAGGTGTGGCTGGAGCATGCTGGTGGTCTGAGAGATAAGTGCAGCAAAAAGCAACTGGCACCTTGTTTAGATTGGCAAGCTTGGTGATTGTGTTGGATTGCTGGCATGAGGGTCTAGGTTTGTAAATATGTACTAGTATCTGCTACATTGCTAGATTACATCGTTTGTTTATGTTCTAGACAGACATGTTAATGGCACTGTAGAGGAACATTTATTTTGTTTGGATGCAGATATGTACCCATTACAGTGGCTTTGTGTATTGTCTATATTAAATAGTCAGGATAACAAACAAAGTAATAATGTGTTATGTTATAGCATAGTTACTTTTGGGCATAGTTATGTTTAATTGTCACCATGTGAGGTGAGGATATTGCTGCATCATAGCCCCAAGAGGAAGCCAAGGTCTAGTTTCAAGGAAGGGTGTTGTCCCAAGCCCACCCTATGGGGAGGAAGCCAAGGCCTAGTTTTAAGGAAGGGTGTTGTCCCAAGCCCACCCTATGGGGAGGAAGCCAAGGCCTAGTTTCAAGGAAGGGTGTTGTCCCAATGTCCCACCTGAGGACAAATATTGACACTAATCATGATGGAAAGGTTACACATATGTGGTTTGGGGGCTAATAGGGAGGGGGATTAATGACTGGGAGAGGGGGGGAGGGAGAGGGAGATGTCAGGTGAGATAAGGAGGATGGTAGGTTGGAAGGAAAAGTAAAGAAAATTGTGTTGATGGTTGCATAAGCAAGTGGATGGCTTTACATCCATTTGTGGTGGTGTCCCAAAGGATGGTGAGTAATGTAGTAATGTAATGTAGTGTTCACTGGCATGACTATGTAGTAAGTGATGTGGGCCACTAGTGTTCACCTGCAGTAGTCATGTAGTAAGTGATGTGGGCCACTAGTGTTCACCTGTAGTAGTCATATAGTATGTAATGTGGGCCACTAGTGTTCACCTGTAGTTGTCATGTAGTAAGTGATGTGGGCCACTAGTGCTCACCTGTAGTAGTCATATAGTAAGTGATGTGGGCCACTAGTGTTTGTCTGCAGTAGTCATATAGTATGTAATGTGGGCCACTAGTGTTTGTCTGCAGTAGTCATATAGTATGTAGTGTGGTCCACTAGTGTTCACCTGCAGTAGTCATGTAGTAAGTGATGTGGGCCACTAGTGTTTGTCTGCAGTAGTCATATAGTATGTGATGTGGGCCACTAGTGTTTATCTGCAGTAGTCATATAGTATGTAGTGTGGTCCACTAGTGTTCACCTGCAGTAGTCATGTAGTAAGTGATGTGGGCCACTAGTTTTCACCTGTAGTAGTCATGTAGTAAGTGATGTGGGCCACTAGTGTTCACCTGCAGTAGTCATGTAGTAAGTGATGTGGGCCACTAGTGTTCACCCATAGTAGTCATGTAGTAAGTGATGTGGGCCACTAGCGTTTGTCTGCAGTAGTCATGTAGTATGTAATGTGGGCCACTAGTGTTCACCTGTAGTAGTCCTGTAGTAAGTGATGTGGGCCACTAGTGTTCACCTGCAGTAGTCATGCCGGTGTCCACCACAATACGTACCATGAAATATGTGTTATGCAGATCTTGAAAAAGTATTGGTCTGTGTCACAGTGGGGGAGAG
>OY759262.1:4482664-4542664 GCA_963662155.1 Lamellibrachia columna
ACAACAGCTGTAATCATTGTGATGTGTGTGTTGCAGGAGAACTGTGTTGAGTTTGAGGCAAGTGTTGTTGCGCAGTGTGACTCTCTGATTGAGGCAATCAAGACGCGCAGGCAGCAGCTCCTAGAGAACGTGCGTCATGAGCAGCAACACAAGCAACGTGTCTTCAAGGAGCAGGTGTCACACTGCACGCAGCGGCTGCAGCGAACCACCGGGCTGCTGCAGTTTAGCATCGAGGTGCTCAAGGAGTCGGATCCATCGGCCTTCCTGCAGGTGGGTGCAGGACAGACAGACATAGTTATTTTTATGGTATAGTAATATTATAAGTTGAAACAATTAACAGATATAGAGGTCAAGGAGACTCCCCTTAAGACATAGAATGTCACTAACATAACGTAACATACGTTTCATAAACAACTTTTTTACATCAGCATAGATAATAAAAAAATAATCGTAGTGTTTGTAAAAGACACTAATTGTATAATCTTCATAAGAAATTCTTTCTTGTGGGACTAAAATCAGATGTTGAGTGGGCGAACAAGCAATAGATAGTTTTTCACTATTCAACCGTTGCCTAATTTGCCACTAGGTGTCATCACCGCTGATCAACCGAGTCGCAATTGTCGAGAGCAGGTTTAGTAAACAGATGGAGTTTGAGCCACGGACGTCGCCAGATTTTGAGTTGTGTCTGGACAATCACTCGGTCCTACACAGTATCCAAACAATGAACTTCTTCCAGATGAAAGGTAAGAAACCAATCACGCAGTATCTGTATGTCTTACAACTGTGTCTGTTCTCAATGTTATGTTATCAGAATGAAAATAAATGGCAACAAAATAATAAATTGCATTTTAGCGTCAAAAATGTGTGTTTTGCAGAGAAAATGTGATACAATTCAGGATTATGTTGTTTTATCCCTGGAAAATGTTATTCACCCTAGTAAATTAGATACCAACCAGTAATAATAAGGCAATGTTTTGAGGAGATAATACCATAACAGAACCATGTGTGCACTGTGCAGATGGTGCTCCTTGTGGATAAGATAGTACTATCAGTATCATCTTCTTACTAAGTTTCATTCTAATATAACTAAACAGACTTACTAGTCCTGAAATGCTTCTTAATAACACATTATTTAAGAACAGTAATAAACAGCCTTGTGGATCCTGGCATAACAACTGAATGAGTTAGTTTTCTCATGTAACTGCTGCCACATCTAAACATTGATAACTTGGCTGATGTTCCTGTCTTCCCATTCACGCTGCTAACAGACAGGAAAGGTGTGCGTTGCAAAATGCCAGCAGTTCGAGGAACGCCATCGAGCAGAGCATCGGCTGATGCCAAACATCGTTAGTGCTTATCGTTGTTTCTTCACTGGTGCCCAGTGCTGTGAAACTACTTAGTTCTTTGCCAACGTTTTGTTGCCTCAGCTAGTATCACAGGCATGGTATGGGGCTGGTCAATTGTCCTTCTTGCCATGGTCATCATTTCGCTTTGTTTTGTTGCCGAGTTGATTAAGCTTGTTTGGTGTCGCCCCCTGGTGATTAATTGTGTTCTGTGTTCATCCCTGTTGGATAGTTCTGTCAAACAACTACTACCCTTCCCAGGGACAGCTCCCGTCAATGGAACATTGAAGGAGCTGTCGGACATTGGGAGAGCATGTGTTGACCCAATTATTGGTGCAAACATGGATGTGATTGGCTGCCTCCATCCACCAGTAGTAATTGTTGTTTCATGCTGTCTTCTGACTTTATGTACAAGGCTTAACTGGCACGTTACAGCTATTTGTTTTGAAGACGCATGGTATTACCCCGCCCTCTCACATGAGTGTTGTAACTTCATTTTGCAATAACATTGACGTTTGTTGATTTTCAGCTTTGCCTTGGGTATATTAACTTTTGCATATTCTAGCAGCTCATGGAAGGCTTAAGGTGCTTAACTGTATGTAGTTTAGTCAGAAAGACTAGTTTTATTGTAAACATATTTATAATAGCATCTTTGTTGCTGTTTAACGTTATAAACCTGTAGTTTCTTAACAACAAAAACATGATATGTTTAGAAATGTTTTATAAAGTAGCATTTATACAACTTTAACGTACACTGCAAGTCTATTATAGTATTAAGCATTGTCTACCTCACAAGAAACTTTATTGACATCTCTGAATATTATAGTAGTTTACTTTCTTTTCCTATCAATGTATGTTCCAAGAGTATAAATAACATCTAAATCATAGGTTTAAGTTATGGAAGTTTGTCAAATTCAAGATATTGTTGGCGATATGATGAAACAGAAAATAACTTCCTATTTTGTACACTACTTATTAACATCATCGAATGTTTTCAGCTCCTGGAGTGCCGCAGATTGTCCCAGACGAGTGTAGCGCTGAAAACAACACAGTTACAATAGCGTGGCAGCCTCACACTGGCAGCGTTGTCGACGGTTACGGCCTTGAACTTGATGATGGGAATGAGGGTGATTTCCGGGTGAGTTATGTAGTTAATTCTATGATCAGTGCAAGTGCACTTTGATGACATTTGTAATCACGCCTGTAAAGTAAAACAGAAATATGTAGTTAGTTCTGCCCATAACTTATGCTCTCCGTAACTTTTATTTCATGCTATTATATATATATATATATATATATAGACAGTTTTCTTAATGTATCTTTGCAAAGCCAGTGACTCATACAGCACACAGTGTAAAAACCTGTCTGCTTTGTTTGGTGCACATTGAAGTCATACAGTAAATTACCTTGCACATACATATCAAAATCTAGTGTTCTTCACACTTTGGAACGAGAATTGTAAGAGACTATTAAATAGACTATAGTTACTATAAACTGTAACCAGTAATTATACTGAATAGAAAATTTCTTCAGAATTTCAAATCTTATAATACAGGTATGGATTCAAAGAAAGTAAATCTGTTTCACCAGACCTATGAACTGCAAGTGTAGTAGCAGACTTGACAGTGATCTTCCCTTTTGTCCAACAGACTGTTTTATTACGCACACATTCAATATGTTATATCCCATACAGGAGTGCAGTTATAACTGTAAATTGGTCTCATTTAGACAGAACTAGTTATTTACGTTATAATGCGGTCATTGCGCACAAAATGGCATGTGTGATGACAACGGAACAATTGTTTACTTCATTGCATACAAAATGGTAGATGAACATTTTAATTGTTTCAAACCAAATGAATCAACTGCCACAATAGGCCCCAACTTTGAATTTGCTCAAATCATTAAGCGTGTGAAATAAATATAATACGGTATACTTACAATCTGCATCCCTGTAATCTTCCTTGGCGACTGGCAGAGTGGCAAAAATAATCAGACGCAAACTACAGCCTTGTCCGATTATTTCCAATTCAAGTGAGTTACAATTCACAAATGTACCATCTTAGGTAAGTACCTTGTCATTAACGTGCAGCCACCCATGCCACTGTGAAGTACATCTTATGTAAGTACCTTGTCATTAACGTGCAGCCACCCATGCCACTGTGAAGTACATCTTATGTAAGTACCTTGTCATTAACGTGCAGCCACCCATGCCACTGTGAAGTACATCTTATGTAAGTACCTTGTCATTAACGTGCAGCCACCCATGCCACTGTGAAGTACATCTAATGTAAGTACCTTGTCATTAACGTGCAGCCACCCATGCCACTGTGAAGTACATCTAATGTAAGTACCTTGTCATTAACGTGCAGCCACCCATGCCACTGTGAAGTACATGTTATGCAAGTACCTTGTCATTAACGTGCAGCCACCCATGCCACTGTGAAGTACATGTTATGCAAGTACCTTGTCATTAACGTGCAGCCACCCATGCCACTGTGAAGTACATGTTATGCAAGTACCTTGTCATTAACGTGCAGCCACCCATGCCACTGTGAAGTACATCTAATGCAAGTACCTTGTCATTAACGTGCAGCCACCCATGCCACTGTGAAGTACATCTAATGCAAGTACCTTGTCATTAACGTGCAGCCACCCATGCCACTGTGAAGTACATCTAATGCAAGTACCTTGTCATTAACGTGCAGCCACCCATGCCACTGTGAAGTACATCTAATGCAAGTACCTTGTCATTAACGTGCAGCCACCCATGCCACTGTGAAGTACATCTAATGCAAGTACCTTGTCATTAACGTGCAGCCACCCATGCCACTGTGAAGTACATCTAATGCAAGTACCTTGTCATTAACGTGCAGCCACCCATGCCACTGTGAAGTACATCTAATGCAAGTACGTTGTCATTAACGTGCAGCCACCCATGCCACTGTGAAGTACATCTAATGCAAGTACGTTGTCATTAACGTGCAGCCACCCATGCCACTGTGAAGTACATCTTATGCAAGTACCTTGTCATTAACGTGCAGCCACCCATGCCACTGTGAAGTACATCTTATGCAAGTACGTTGTCATTAACGTGCAGCCACCCATGCCACTGTGAAGTACATCTTATGTAAGTACCTTGTCATTAACGTGCAGCCACCCATGCCACTGTGAAGTACATCTTATGTAAGTACCTTGTCATTAACGTGCAGCCACCCATGCCACTGTGAAGTACATCTAATGTAAGTACGTTGTCATTAACGTGCAGCCACCCATGCCACTGTGAAGTACATCTTATGTAAGTACCTTGTCATTAACGTGCAGCCACCCATGCCACTGTGAAGTACATCTTATGTAAGTACGTTGTCATTAACGTGCAGCCACCCATGCCACTGTGAAGTACATCTTATGTAAGCACCTTGTCATTAACGTGCAGCCACCCATGCCACTGTGAAGTACATCTTATGTAAGCACCTTGTCATTAACGTGCAGCCACCCATGCCACTGTGAAGTACATCTAATGTAAGTACCTTGTCATTAACGTGCAGCCACCCATGCCACTGTGAAGTACATCTTATGTAAGTACCTTGTCATTAACGTGCAGCCACCCATGCCACTGTGAAGTACATCTTATGTAAGTACGTTGTCATTAACGTGCAGCCACCCATGCCACTGTGAAGTACATCTTATGTAAGTACCTTGTCATTAACGTGCAGCCACCCATGCCACTGTGAAGTACATCTTATGTAAGTACGTTGTCATTAACGTGCAGCCACCCATGCCACTGTGAAGTACATCTTATGTAAGTACCTTGTCATTAACGTGCAGCCACCCATGCCACTGTGAAGTACATGTTTTGTTGCTTGTGTTCCAGGAGGTTTACTGCGGGAAGGAGACGATATGTACAGTGGAAGGTCTCCACTTCAGTAGTGTGTACAACGCCCGGGTTAAGGCCTTCAACCACGCAGGAGACAGCGGCTACAGCGAGTGTGTGTGTCTTCAGACGGCTGACGGTGAGTGCCAACACACACCGTTCTGTTCCACACAGGCACAGGACACCCATAATGATGTTATACAATGGTTGTCATTCTACCTGCTTCTCGAGGGATACAGAAAGACAGTATCTGAATGATTTTTTTTACAAAATTAAATTGAACTCTATAATTGTGATTTAATGGCTGAATTTGTGATTTAATGGCTGAAGAGTCATGTTTAATATCATAGATTTTCTTAGATAAATGGCTAAACTTATAGTGACACAACTGCGCTTGTAGCAGTAGGCTTTGGCATTTACTTGATCGTTCTCAAAGAAAGTACATTTAATACACAGAAGAACTCGGTCAAGCAACATGATTTAGTTGAATGACAGTGACCTTTGACCCTGCAGTGGCCTGGTTCTGTCTGGACCCCCTGTCGGCACACCCAGACATGCTCTTCTCCAACGACAACATGACGGTTACCTGCAACAACTATGACGATCGTGTTGTCCTTGGCAACGTGGGACTTTCCAAAGGTGTCCATTATTGGGAGATAGCCATCGATCGCTATGACAACCAACCAGACCCAGCCTTTGGCATAGCCCGATTCGACATTGAAAAGGACAAGATGATAGGTGAGGAGAATTTATGTTTGCATCAGTCGGTTGCTATAATCGACCTTTTCAAAACATTTCCTCAAGTTGTGGTGGTTATTTTATACGGACACCTGTTTTCAAAGATGACAACGTGTTGCATCACTGCTATCAGTTCAACAAGGCTGTAACTGTAAGTGCCAGATACATGTTTACTACCTTGTTGAGTCCACTGCTCTGTAGATACATGTTTACTACCTTGTTGAGTCCACTGCTCTGTAGATACATGTTTACTACCTTGTTGAGTCCACTGCTCTGTAGATACATGTTTACTACCTTGTTGAGTCCACTGCTCTGTAGATACGTTTACTACCTTGTTGAGTCCACTGCTCTGTAGATACAACTCTGTTGAACTGGGCCTCATAGACATATATTATGTAATATATATATATATATTATGTAATAAAAATTATATATACTGGGAGAGCAGATATAGTACCGACTAGTTCTGTGCTGTGGGATTACAAGAACCCAGATTTGGCAGATATGTCAGTTACAACCTTGTGTAGTTCAGGTATCGTAGATAACATGTAATCTCTGTCTCAGATAAGGATGACAGTACAATGTCAGTTACCTTAGATAATATGTTATCTCTATCTGTCCTCAGGCAAGGATGACTAGTCGAGTTACCTTAGATAACATGTTATCTCCATCTGTCCGCAGGCAAGGATGACTAGTCGAGTTACCTTAGATAACATGTTACCTCCATCTGTCGGCAGGCAAGGATGACTAGTCGAGTTACCTTAGATAACATGTTATCTCCATCTGTCGGCAGGCAAGGATGACTAGTCGAGTTACCTTAGATAACATGTTATCTCCATCTGTCGGCAGGCAAGGATGACTAGTCGAGTTACCTTAGATAACATGTTATCTCCATCTGTCGGCAGGCAAGGATGACTAGTCGAGTTACCTTAGATAACATGTTATCTCCATCTGTCGGCAGGCAAGGATGACTAGTCGAGTTACCTTAGATAACATGTTACCTCCATCTGTCGGCAGGCAAGGATGACAAGGGTTGGAGCATGTACATCGACTCGAAGCGCAGTTGGTTCATGCACAACAGCCAGCACACGGACCGTACGGACGGCGGCATTGAGGCCGGCTGTGTAGTCGGCGTGCTGCTTGATCTCAACCAACACACCCTGAGTTTCTATGTGAACGAGCAGCCACACGGACCCGTAGCCTTCGTTGGACTCCACGGAGTCTTCTACCCCGCCATCAGTCTCAACCGCAATGTCCAGGTGTCCATTCACACTGGACTGACCGTTCCAGCCGACAGCGACACGGAGGGCGAATAAAACACGAACTTGACACAATGCTCACTCATGTAAAACTAAAGACTAGCATGATACCAGTGAGGACCGAGTGTAGTCAAATGTAAGATAACATATATAAAGTTGGGTCCAAAGTGTAAAGAGAAGAGACAGCATAGCTTTGTATCCACCATCAATTCTGACTTCCCAAATATAACAAATCCCAAGGATTGATATGAAGACATTGTGTTACTTGTGAATCAGTTAAAACTGAATTGTGCACACCTCACACGTGTAGCTTGATTATATAATGCAGAGCACAGAAATATCTTGATGCACAATTAGACTTGCATACACCACGGTGTCTAGAAAGGGGAACATGCACATTTTCCGAGACGACAAATTAATTGATTGTTTTCTGACAATTTGTTAAGTATTTAAAGAGTTCGAGGATTGCACATTGGCTTGTTTCCTATGTATGAGCATCAGTATTTTTTTGCATTTATGACAGATGCCAGTAAAGCATACTGTAAACCAGTTTCACATCAAACTGTACATTAACTTGTTGAAGATGGTTTTTAAAGCTTCATAACACAGTTGATTTATGGTGCTCTTTCCAAAACAATTATTATAATGTTTAATGGTTTATAATGTTTTATTCAGTTGCACCTTCGTTTTTACGGCATTTTTTCAAACGAGTACTTAGTAGCAGGTCTTCATTAGTCTGTTTTTCTCGAGTGAATTTGCTTTCACTGTAGCAGTGGATGCACCAACCATCTGGTTGTCAATCATTTCATTAGATCTCGGAAGCTACGTGAAAAATCTGAGGCAGATGTAGCTGAAAATATAACTTGTACATAACTTTCAGAAACACAGGATTGTACTGAATTACTTCAGATGTAGCTGGCCAAATGTCACAAATCTTGTTGTGTTTTGCTTTAAGCAGTTCATATTTGTGACAGGGTTCATACTGCTTGCTGCACTTCAGCACAGGCCCGCCGAGTTGTAATTGTGTGTTCTTGTACACTGTAAAGTAATTTATTTCACCAAAGTGCTTGGCGCGTGCATTTAACTTAGAGCCTGCTTTAAGTGGACACAGGTTGTCTTATCGATATTTTTTAATGATCGAAGATCTTTAATTTTAGTTTGTAAATACTAGGTTGTAATGTTTAGGCATTGCACATGCTGGCGTTTATGGTTTTGTCTGCTTTATCCTGTACAGCACTTGTTAAAGCAAAGCAACAACGGACATAGTGAGGGAAGGTTGCAGAAACAAAGGTGGGCCACTCAGCGTCCTGGAAAAAGTACCAAGGTTGCACTATGAAAAGTGGTTGTATTGCTACCAAACTGATTAGGACACCTCTAAATTGTATGTAAAATATGTTAAAATAATGTAAATAATAGCAAAAATGTAGCATAATGTGATGTGGTTCATTAAAGTTAAAACAACCAAAGAAATGTTTGGTCTTTGCCTTGTAGAATCAGAGTTTTGTCAGTCCACACCACAGGCAGCATTAGTGGCAACTACAGGACGAGTGGATTATTGTTACATCTATAGATTAAGTGACTAGGAGTGTTCAGTTGAGATAATCTGACAGCGTAATGAACACACATGCTTGCTTCTGGATGTGACGGTACACTGGTGTCTGACACTGAGAGATGTTTGCAAATGCTTGATATCACTTATTTATGTATAATAAAGAGATTTGATTCAAATGTGTTTTGTGGAAGTAAATATTCAAGTCCTGTCCATACAGGATGAGATGATGTAAAACAAATAATTAACATGTTGAACAGGTAAATGTGATCACTGCGAATGTTTTTTTAAGGGGACACATGCTGCGAAATTAAGTTTTGGAAAATTTTTGTCAATTTTAATGCCAGCTGCCTAAGATTTTAGGGAAATCACCATTGGGGGTCAAAACGAAAAAAATAATTATTATTTGCAAAAAAAGTACTTTGGTTTCCATGGAAACAGTGGCCATATTGGATTTGTTTAAATATTTTTCAACGTCTTGTTCTCATGGACCCCTTGTGATATAGTGTTTCAAATTAATTACAGTGATAGTAGATACATGTATGTGCATCATGACAGAAGGAAATTTGTATCACAAAAAAAGATTTTGTTGTATAATTTTTTTTTTTAATTTGTCATTTTTTTTAATCAGTCGTGATTCAACATCACATAAAATTGTAATCATGAAACATATTGAAATTTCCTTCTGTCATGATGCACTGTATGCTTTGCTGTAGGTGTATGCCAAATTTCAGGTGGAAATGTCAGACAGTTTCGGTAGAACTTTCCGTTGGAAGTTTTAGAACGGCACGAAAACGAAATCATGAGAAAACAGCAAATAAAGATTATGTTTCTATTTACACACTGATTACATGCATTTACAACATTACAGAGCACAGAGTATGTTGGTAAGTTGCATAGCAATTGTTTCTATGCAATGTAGAATACAGGGGTATACGTAATGTTGCACACAGCGCCCCCTAGCGGCCATTATGCATGAACCGCCACATTTTCACTGCTGTCAAAAACGGCAAATAAAGTTTGAGAGATTATGTATTTACAACATTACAGCACAAAGTTGCGGAACAAGTATTGCAGTATGCTGCATGTAGTGCCCCCTAGTGGACGATATGGAACCAACAGGGCTGCTGCCAACCATCACATTGTCAGAAGTCTCCACTGCTGTATGATGGACCACCTTCGGCCCTGACAAGGATGTCATGTTGGCGTATCTGCTTCAGACGATGTGCTTCTCTGCGCTTCTTTTCGACTGCACTGCCTTTCCGCTGCATCAAAGCAAGTCGTTCGTCATCCTTCGCCTTTGTCAGCTTCTCGACTGATACACCACATCTGAATCCCATGGTGACTGTGGCGGCTGTGACGAAGGTCTCCACCCCCACGTTGAACTCGCAGACTGCCATTGCAGCGCCAGCATCCAGTCGCACCTTGCCACAGAAGTCCGTCTTGGGACATTTCCTCCACACGATTGCATGGACACTCTCGTTGCTGTTTTGGGTTTTACCCCTCAAGCACCGACGCAGCAGACTCTCTTCACCAAGGCGAGCATAGACTGGTCGCACAAACTGGCCGACCTCACGCGAAATTGGTGTCCCGACCATGACTCGATGGGGCCCTGGATGTTCACCTTTCGCTACGGCACTCTGATAAAAGCACCAGCTTTCTCTTCCTTTCGGACACCGATTGTGATGTGGGTCGTCATCTGTAGAGAGTGCGTGGAAGAAAGTCGCAAACACAGCATTGCGCATTCCGTCGAGGTTGTTGCTGTTGCTCCTGATTGCTTTGCCATAGTAGCTCGTCAGCTTTACTATGGTAGCAGCTGTCAGTTTGCCGTAGCCCTTGCCACCGGTCACGACACCTTCCTGACGACCCTCCACTGCCACTTTCCGCAGTGCTGTCCCAAGTCTCTTTGACACGTGGTTGACGCACTCTTCTTTCTCTACATGGCAGTTGTCCCCATAGATGTTCAGTGACGCAATGTGATTGTATGTTCTGGCGTCACCATCCGACAGAAGGGTCACATACCGAAAGCCATGCCTTTCGATGGACCGCTTCCACAGGATCTCTGCAATGGCAGCATCCATGGCTCCAGCCGTGCCCTCAAAGTTCTTATCACAGTCGTGATCACCCAGCCACAGATCATACTCTGGACTTGTCTTGTCCATGCTGTCACCTACTGTTGCACAGCCATGGCAGTATGTACTGAGGATGGCATAGTCGATGATGAGATTGGTGAACAGATCGATCACGCAACCAAAGCCATAGTGCGACTTGTGTCCCCTGGTCATCCAGGAAGCATCATAGGAGACGCAGATGTCCCTCACGTTTTCTTGAGTCATGCCAGGATCAATGTCCGCATATGCCTCCCTCACACATGTCGCTGCATTTTCGAGTATTCGTGCGGTTGTGGAAATAAAAGCTTGGGAAACAGGTCGCTGGTGTTTCACGTACGTCTTCTGGTGTACACATGGTGAATCAAGCCACCAACAGAGCCGTCGCAACCCTGAGAAACCGACACCACTGTCCATTGTTCCTGCCACCATACGCCTGGTAGTTGCGAAGGGTGCACGACTACCCTGGTCACCAAGGCGAGATGAAGACAGCGTTTCGCTGCACACATGCTGGCAACCACCACAAACTGTGCGCAAGGCTACAACTGGTCCCTTCTGGACATCAATAACTTCTACCGTCAGAAATGCCCCCTGGCAGTTAGGGCACGGCAAATTCTTGACTATGTTCTTCAGTGATGAAACTTGCACAAATAGACAGCTGTCATCTGTCACTGGTGAACGAGTATTGGCGCCAGGGTCGTCACTGTCTCTGTGGTCGGATGTCACATCCACATCGTCACTGTCGCCAGAAGACGCAGAACTTGCAGCACACATCATATCAAATTTCCGCTTGGAAGATGATGCGGTAACGTTCAGTGCACTGCCACCGGCACCGTGCCGGTCAGTGACACTGACAGAGCCGGGTTGCGAGCGCGGCAAGTCACCGGTGACGGCTTCCAAATCAACTGCTGCAAAAGTCGCCTTCCGTCTATTTCCCCGTGCTGCCTGCAACTGAGAGGCACGAGAACGCCTCCCTGTGTTATTGACACGCTTCGTGGTTTCCTTTTTGCCACGACACTTCGGCATTTCGACGGTAATCCACAATAACAATCGGCTTCTTACAATTGGTTGTCGTCTGCTGTAGTCGAGGACGCTATGCGTAGAATAGGGGATTTCCACCGGGGAAACGCAGTGCGCATGCGTTGACCGTAACGTCCGCGTTTATCAGCCAATCACCGTCCGCGTTAGTACGATCTGGCACATTTTTATGCCGTTACTACGGTCACGCAAAAGCTTATTGGCTCAATGCAAAGGGGATTTCCCAAGTGTACGCAGACCCCGTGCACAGACAGGAGAATCCCCTATTCAACAATATCAAACATGGCAGGCTTCGTCGGAGGATAGTTGCCGTAACTAAGACGACAAACTCGCTTAATTTCTGCTAATTTGACCAAGACAAAGGAAACCACAGTAACACAGGTCATCAATAAAATCATTTTATTCACATATAGAACAAGATTTGTGTAAATCTATGTACTGGATCTGAAAGAAATATCAACATAGTAATGGAAAATTGTGAAAAAGAAATTTGTCTAAAAAATATTTATAAACCAATAATTCCGAGTAGCGTGTCCCCTTAAACAGACTGGCTTTATTGTCAGCCAACAAGCTGGAGCTTGGATAGTGTTCTTATTAAACCAGAAACCAGTACTTAGAATTCTAAGCATTACCCAAACCTTCTAATGAACTAATTATTAAGAACTGTCACACTTACCAGCAAAAATCTTAGTTAATCCAAAATATGTCAAATAAAAAATTATTTTTTATTAAATAAATACATATAACATAAATATATTCTATATTTTTGAGATCATAAATCCATGTGTACTTCAAACACCAGTGATTGTCTTTTAATACTGTTTTGTGTGCAGCTTTATAAGAGTTTGTGCAAAATAACAATACATTGCCATCAGAAACAGTTACATTTCCTAAATACGAGATTCTGGCTCAGCTGAAATGACATCTCTTGCTGGCTTCCAACTTCTGAAACAAAAAAGTTGAAGAAACTAAACAAATCAATTCTGTGAAAAAAATAATACACTGAAATAACAGGACTGTTCTAAATTTTTAAAGAAGATTTGTATAACATAATTATGTGACTACTTATGCAGCTGGAAACAACAGTATGCATAGGTAAAATTTCATATTATTATAACATCCATACGTCATTCCTGGTTAACTTGCAGGGCTAAGCATAAGCATAACTGTTTTAAAGAACATTGGACAGTAATGCCCACCTTTTAAGTTAGAGCAACATTGCCACATACCACTGTATATCTCACACAACAATTGCACATACATGTGTGTATCAGTAGGTTCCTTCCTTGTTGGCTCTCCTCTTTGTCCACTGCCTTGTCCTCACAGAGATGTGTGTATCAGTAGGTTCCTTCCTTGTTGGCTTTCCTCTTCGTCCACTCCCTCGTCCTCACAGAGATGTGTGTATCAGTAGGTTCCTTCCTTGTTGGCTCTCCTCTTTGTACACTGCCTTGTCCTCAGAGATGTGTGTATCAGTAGGTTTCTTCCTTGTTGGCTCTCCTCTTTGTCCACTGCCTTGTCCTCAGAGATGTGTGTATCAGTAGGTTTCTTCTTTGTTGGCTCTCCTCTTTGTCCACTGCCTTGTCCTCACAGAGATGTGTGTATCAGTAGGTTCCTTCCTTGTTGGCTCTCCTCTTTGTCCACTGCCTTGTCCTCACAGAGATGTGTGTATCAGTAGGTTCCTTCCTTGTTGGCTCTCCTCTTTGTCCACTGCCTTGTCCTCACAGAGATGTGTGTATCAGTAGGTTCCTTCCTTGTTGGCTCTCCTCTTTGTACACTGCCTTGTCCTCAGAGATGTGTGTATCAGTAGGTTTCTTCTTTGTTGGCTCTCCTCTTTGTCCACTGCCTTGTCCTCAGAGATGTGTGTATCAGTAGTTTTCTTCTTTGTTGGCTCTCCTCTTTGTCCACTGCCTTGTCCTCACAGAGATGTGTGTATCAGTAGGTTCCTTCCTTGTTGGCTCGCCTCTTTGTCCACTGCCTTGTCCTCACAGAGATGTGTGTATCAGCAGGTTTCTTCCTTGTTGGCTCTCCTCTTTGTCCACTGCCTTGTCCTCACAGAGATGTGTGTATCAGCAGGTTTCTTCCTCCTGATCTACACAGCCTGTCCTCTCCGTTCAGCAGTGTCAGCTACAAGCAGTGTTCGTGATATAACACACTTATCTAGGACCCAACACTACTATTCTATAATCACAGTTGACATTTAATTAGTTAGTTTTTGCTAATTCACATTCACCAATCCATCATGAAGTTACATAAAACATTTAGAGAATGAGCAATTGACAAAGAAAGCATGGGAAACAGAAGAGGGCGGTAGGGAAGACCAAACTTACGGTGGAGAGATGGAGACCTGTGAGGGGCAGAGGGCGGAAGAGAGCCCCCACCCTGCAGGGGGAGGACAGAAGAATGCACTGTGTGTGTGTGTGCGTGCGTGTGCTTGTAGTGTGTGTGTGTGTGTGCACATGTATATCATATATATATATAATATATATATGATATACATGCGCACGCACGCATGCACGCACGCACGCACACACACACACAATTTAGGCTGCACTTTGCTAAATAAAAAAAAAACATTGTATAATTCTAAAAAAATAATTCTTATAATTAGTATTCTTTATATTTACCTACTGGTAAAGTAGTGTAGAAGATGAAATAAATGTTCTTTGCAGCAGCTTCAGTTCAGTTCAGTTCCATTCGCCATTCTGAAAGTGCAAAGCCAAAGTTTCACAATAATTTCGGTTACATATACCAAATGCGGAGTCTTTCTTGTTTACTACTGCGTTCTAGAATAATTTTAAAGAAAGCTGAACCTGTAATCCTTGAAGTTGCCCCTTACAAGATGTGTTTGAAATACAAGATTGTATGCTGTGTTATTAATTAAGTTTACTATTATAAATATGTTAGCAAAGTAAGATTATGTCCTGTAGTTATGACACGAAGTGTTAATAAGGCTGGGAACATAGACATGTACAGTGGGCTAAATGTTTAAATATTGTGTCGAAGAAAATTAGCCATGAGTACATGCAACACAGTGGCACAACAAATGCACCACAGGGGTACAGGAGGTTGTTGGGTGGCCTCCAGGGGTACAGGAAGGTGTTGGGTGGCCTCCAGGAGTACAGAAGGGGTGTTGGGTGGCCTCCAGGGGTGCAAATAGTTAAATTATTGTATAAAAAGAAGAACTTAAAAGTACTCATGAGATCAGCTGAGTAATGTCTTTGACATGGTGTGAGACATGTCATGCTGTGAAAGCAGGTATGGGACTGGGGGGTGTACTCCACAGAATTTTTTTGAAAAAATAGAATTCTGATGTTGATTCTTGTGCAATCTGAACCTGGTTTTTTTTAAAGAATGTTGGACTTTTAGTCCACCCCATTTTACCCAGGGGAAACACGGTTGCTATCTGTCTAACCTGACTCAGTTTGTCAACATCATACATAGAGGTGAGCCCCGACTGTTTGCACAACTGAGATTTAATTAAGAGGATTCCTGCCCTGGAAATTACTTTTGTGTGCTTTGTTACAGTGTATGTACGCATAGCTGATTCTGAAGACACCACATCTCCAAACATGATTTCTACATCAAACAGAACTTGTGCCTGTTAACTCACACAGCACAATTAAGTTTGCTGCCATAACATTCATGAAACTGTGTGAAATTTCTAACTGATGGCTGCCGAGATTTTCATGACAATAAACAACACATTCCAACCAATTGATGCACACAAGCAAGACACCACACAGAGTCGAGGGAAGACCAACCAACCACACAAGCAAGACACCACACAGAGTCGAGGGAAGACCAACCAACCACACAAGCAAGACACCACACAGAGTCGAGGGAAGACCAACCAACCACACAAGCAAGACACCACACAGAGTCGAGGGAAGACCAACCAACCACACAAGCAAGACACCACACAAAGAGTCGAGGGAAGACCAACCAACCACACAAGCAAGACACCACACAAAGAGTCGAGGGAAGACCAACCAACCACACAAGCAAGACACCACACAAAGAGTCGAGGGAAGACCAACCAACCACCAGGTTCACAACATGTCAATAATACAAAAAATATAAACGTCGTGCCTAAATCCTTGGAAACCAAAGCCAGATAAAAATACGAATGATTATGAAACTCATTCTTGTTTAAAGGGAAGTTTTGTAGTTCTAGTTAAAGATATTACTTCATAAAGTCAAATTACAACTTTAATTCTATGTCAAAACATATTCACCAAGATGGAACAGGCAGCTGTAAGTAATAAGCTTGTAAAACCCGTAAATGACCCGAACCACATTACCTGATGTAATGTACAGTGCACCAGCTTATAAGCCAGTCTGCACATACAATTCAGTGCTACTAATGAAATTAGGTGACAAACTGAAATAAATTTCAGACTGATTTATCTAAGTGATTTTGGTTTAATATGCAGTTTGCTCTTATACTGTAACATTTAGTAATGGTTGGGCTGGAAACTCATAAGTGCTGGCCCGAATAACAATAATAGTGAAATTCAGACTTTTTATTTTATATTAATGGACCAAATTTTTGAGCAGGACTACTGACTATACATTTGTTGAAGGTCCAACTGACCAACGTTTCAGCTCAAATGAAGAACACTGAATCCAACCACATTTTGACATCTCGTCCACCGATGTCACTGAAATATACGGTCTGATGCAGCGGCCCTCTAGACTCGGTAGTAGAGGGTTACTATTGAATGGCCTTCTCTTGTGACAGATTCGTTTGCAGGCTTTAGGGATTTCTATTACCAGTATCACAGGTGTGCACCACTCATGGTTGGCCTGTATATAAGTTCCACTGTGTGCGTATAATATAAATGAATCAGATTGGGTATTTTGGCCCAACGACCATATTCCAGGAGTATGTACAGTTTTGTACACATGCAATTTTTATGTGAAAAAATGTGTATAACTATATTTATCTGTATATATGAAATTCGCATTTTCAAAGATTATCAAACGTGATGATGTAACGTGAGTGACTGGTTAGTCTAGTTTTGTTGCTTAGTCTCTTTTTTTCGTTTTAATGCAACAACAAATACTTAACTCCTACTGCAGTTCTCAAAGCGAGTTCACTTGCATCTGTTGTGGTCAATGTAGACAATCTTGCATGATTGAGGAACTTCTACACAGTCCTTCATATATAAATAAATATACATTTCTGGCAGACTAAAGTGCTCCATTATTTATTAAAATTCAGAAGATTTTACTCCTGTTTTTACTATTTCCAGATTCCATACAATGTAAATTGTGCACATTTTTGACATGCTTAAGCAGTTTTGTAATATTCTTCTTCGTCGAACGCTCAGACAAGGACTCCAGTTCTTCGTACCAACAGCAGAGTACCATCACTCGAGAATCCATAGTCGTCTGTCATATTTAGCGAAAATCGTTGTGCTGCCGTTTTGCACCTGACGAGACAGGCCCAGCACATCCGACTTCGGCATACCCAGTTATACCGCTGGGTGGTCGGTCGAGCCATGACACATCAGTCTCTGCTAGACAGGGGCACCATGTGTAGGTGCTGCTGCAGTCACAGCTGAGTAGTGAGAGGCCATATGCAAGTAACTCACAGCTGTCCCGCAGTGATCACTACCCCTAGAAAGGAGTGGCTGTGTTCTGCATCACTTTCCTTGGGTTGAGCGGGACATAATTTTGGTAATCAATGTGAATAATTTACATTGTTTTGGTACTTGTATTTTCCATCTCATCATCGCAGATTGTAATTGTTGACATTTTTAAACGTTCACATTCACGTTGCCGCGGAGTCTTCATCTGAATGTTCAAATCCACAAACTGCACAGGCAAATTTTTTTAACACAATGAAACTTAGCACATTGTTGCAACATTTTCAAGGTTTACATTCAGTAAATACTGACCACATTACTCGCCAATAAGCATAGTTAGTAGTTGACACAGTTACCAGTTCTGGATCAAAGGTGCAGAAATGTATTATGTTTACAACTTAAGTCTCATTCGTGAAAAGTATGTAAACACAAGTCTCGACATTAATACTGGCCCGGTGGCCCAGTGCCTTTTTTTGGGGCTGTTGGGCCAGTTCAGGCACCAGGTTTCCATATTTTACTGGCCTGGTGGGCCAACAGTTTCAGATCGTTTTTATCCCATTAGTCACAGCCACAGGTCATCGTTTCAATCGCTTGTCCTTGCCATCCACCCCAGCGCTACAATTAAACACAATCTTCATATCATCTGATTTTGTGTTGTCGTTTCGTATAGTAGCCATCTTGTTTTGATATGTATGAGCCTCACAAAAAGTCTGCATGGTCTCTCTATTAGCGACGATGTGCAGACTTTTTGTGAATTGCTGACGCTAATATTTTACTAGGGCTGCCAGTACAATATCGGTATATCGCAGTATTTTCTTCTGCGCGATACATATCAGCTATCATGATATGCTTTCGATATACCGATTTTATATAAACCAACTGGTCCGCGGACTGTCCACTAGGTGTAATGACAGCACCTAATATACATTCCAGGACCTGCTAGGGCGCAGATAGCTAAGTTTACCGTAACTTTGTACTTCAGTCCAAAAGTTCATATTCAAAAGAAATAAACCCAATTGTAACAGTCATATTTATATACAGTATCAAGTCCGGTTTGCCCATTGTATTTTCGAGTATAACCAGCTGTAACTCGATACACATGCAGCGGCATCACCCGTCATTTTCAAAACGCGACCTGCTGCTTCGACAGAGGGCATATGATCTCAAGCGATTCCTGCAGCAACATTGTCTGCCACACGGAATACTGATTGAAAGCATGAAAGAAAATCTCCAACGGCAAAATAAATAACGGCCAAACTTGCATCCTTCGACTTGTAATGCGATGTATTGCAAAACAATAGTGGTTTTTTAAATAAATTTTTTTGGGGGGCCAGTAACTTTTAACATCTACAGACCTGATGAGCCACGGGGTAAAAAAGCTTAATGTCGAGGCCTGAAACGTAATAAATTAAATGTAATCTTATGAACTCTGAATGTTTCATAGATACTGGATCCAGATCTGTTACTGTGCGACTACTCAATAAAAAAATTATGCTTTCGCCTTTTTATAAAGGTTCATATGATTATATGAAATCTTCTTTATGCCCAATATTTCAATAATATCCATCACCTTCCAGTTCAAATTCTTGACCTAAACACACATTGGTTTGACGAACTACTTACTGTATCTTAATGAAACGTTGCCATATAGTGAAAACAGTATATTTTTATTATCAATCCTACATACAAAAGCCAGCAAAATTTAAAGTTTCAGTCGATTAAACAAGTAATTGTAATTAAGTTTAGCATGTTAATGAAACGTTGCCATATAGTGAAAACAGTATATCTTTATTATCAATCCTACATACAAAAGCCAGCTAAATAAAAAGTTTCAGTCGATTAAACAAGTACTGTAATTGTAATTATTAATTAACAACTTGCAGTCTACTGAAATATGCCGACATTATTTCTTTTCATGATAACCCTCTTTACTCCGAGCAAAATCGTAATGTTACTTAACTAGTAGGCTAAAACTTCTAGAGATCATCAAAGTTTTAACAAACAGAAATAGCTGTGGCTCAGCTAATGCATTGTCCACACATTCAAGTTTGTTGCATTCTGTTTGCCAAGCAAAATTTCTATTATAACCTTTACTGTCCTGTACTCCGCGCACGAGCTCGACACCGATGTTGCTAAGCGACAACAGTGATGTCGCGAGTGACCGATGCCTAGCGACTGACGCGAAGTTGCCAAGCAATTGACGCGGTGAACAGTTACACATCTTGCGTCCAACGACGATCGCGGTAGATTCAAACGACAGCGGCGACGCGTAGCTCAACGGAACTTCTAATATCTCGCAGACGCGGCAACTCGGGCAAGTGGATAGCTGTGCGGGAAGAACCAAATACATCAGCTCTTGAGACATGCTGGTGCACAATACCACAAGTGGTGATAGACATACCAAAAACATTACCACTAACATAGCGTTGCAAGACATTGTATTGACATGGAAACAATGACATTTTAGTGATTGAAATAAGACCAGCACTGATAAGCAGCAAGTGCTGTAACTGCTGTGCATGTCACCCCTAAATTACACGTGATTGTGCAATTAAGTCACAGCATCTGAGGAATGAGCTTCAGAAGGGTGTTGGACGAAATCTCCCAACAGACTGGAACTCACCCACGCACTGCTAAAAGTGTGGGACGGAATCCCCCAACAGACCACACAGCGCTTGGTACAAAGTACGCGGTGCCTGTATTACAGCCAATGGTTTACTAAACTGAAACTATTCACAAAGTCACCATCTGTAATTGATGGTTGTCACAAGCAGTAGTCACAGCACTTACTGCTTTTAATGTCACATTCCCATAAAATGTCACATTTCCATATCAAAACAATTGTTCTTATTATTTTTTGTAACACAAGTCTTCCAACGTTATATTAGTGGTAACGTTCTTTTGATGCTGAGTATACATACATGTATAGACCGATGTCAATGTCGTAAATTCATGAACAACAGCTGTGTTTAGCAGCATATAGATTTATCTAACATATTTTGTTGGCATTATGTCAAATTTTTTTCCCGAATACCAAATTTTACCTAAACATATCAACACATCTGATTCCGTTGCTGATGAGCATAGGGATATCTTAGATTATTATATCAACTATTTGAAATGACACAACAGAGGAATATAGTGTGTATCTGACTACTTTTAATACTAAGAAATAAATGATGCCTGGTTGTGCACACTGATGCTGCATTATAATGGGCAGTACTCAGGGGGGGGACAGTTTGTTACTCCGGTCCTTTTGGTATATAAAAATGCTGCTACAGGTAAATGTGAACACTCTTGCATGACCATCTACCCGAATGTAAGACGGCTACATTTTCTAGATTATTTTAATACAAAAAATTCCACAACCTAGATCCTACGACAGGGGCTCCCAAACTTTCTCACTTCAAGGCCCCCAAAACATGTTCACCTGAGGTAGACCAGCTTTGTGGTTTACCCATAATGCACCATTCTAAGATAACATGTTTGCTGTGGATCACCTGGGACTACATGCTGGCCCCAGCCCCGTTTGGGAGCCCCTGTCCAAGGGGTTCTATACTGTACCACAGATTTTGCACCAAAAAGCAAGATAGTGTGTTAAAGCACATTCATACATCATGCAACGACAATCCCACGATCCAGCCACCCACCCCCACAAAGACAGCCGGCGTACTGCCACTGTTTGCTACTCACCTCCGGTCTTCGTAGTATGCTCTGACGTACTCTCTGAAATACCAAATATTTACATATGTAACATGACATAATAGACCAACTACAGAGTAGGTCGGTCATCAAGTTATTATCCAGAAAATGGTCCATTTAAAAATGAATCACAACATTTTTGACATGGCCAGCTCAGCACTGTGCTATATAAAATACAATCTACTGAACATTATTTCCCACCATATCTTCTAGACACATGCATTCATTCTTGAAGCAACAAGTCAAACAAATAATATATCCAAATACAGGATTTGGCCGGATTAACAAAGCGTGCAAATTGGTGAATCGCTGAATAATGAAGCAATTGACAGAGTGTAGAGATTTGTTCACAAAAAAACATGCATATATATTCGGTACTGAATAAAACGGACTATCAAAGAATAAACTAACGTTTCACTGTACATTCACGCATACGTTTTTCTAGGATTTAGGCACGATAGAAGTTTTCTAAGTATCACAGATATATTGTGAGGAGATAATAACCAGGACAAACTGTTGGTACACAGAACTAGTCGTTACAGTGAAGAAACTTACCTTGACACTGGGGGAGGCGACTGGCGGGCAAGGTAGTAGTCTGGTGGGGGGCGTGCATAGGGATCTCTCTCGCGCACATAGTAAGGTTCCCTGGGTCGTACCATTGCCCTCTCGTACGGATCACCATATGGGCGGTATCGCTCAACTGGGGCGTACGCACGCTCCCTGTAATAAGGCTCATATGGATCTCGGCTGTACATTGGTGGTTCACGGTATCGGTCATATGGGGGTGCCCCACTAGGGTAAAATTGAGGTCCAGTGGGTTCCTCACCCTTTGGGAACGGTCGTCGTGGTCTGTAAGAAAATCATAATCACATATATCTTTCAATTATAAGCATAATTACAGGCATTTTTATTGATGTATTATTTTATTGTAAAGCGGATCGATCTGTCCAGTACAGGAATGTGTTATAAAAGAACCAAAATAATTATTTATTTATAACATAGTGTCTAGTACCTCACACGTAATTTTAAACAGCTTTATGAAGCAGATGTAGAAGCAAAACATGCTCTCAAAAGTGAAAACACTATAAGCAGCACAGGAATCATTTTAATTTTTACATGCAAATTATTTGGACAGATGTCTGTTTCTAATAACATTGCTTGTTTTTTGCATTGTATATTCTGAGAGGGGAAAATGAAGAGTTTTCAAATGGATCAAGTATGAATCAGAATGACAACAAATCCACCAGAACATTGGATGAGAATGCACAAATTGAAAGATGGGAGATTTGTTATCATCATATGGGAAAAAGCGATGTGAAGGTTTAGTGAGGAAAGACCGTCAACAAGTTGCCACATACCCAAGTGGACAATTCCTCGACCTGTAAAAGACAAGAAACAAATTAATAATCAGATGCAACTATCAGAAATGTCCACTAACAAGCCCGTCATCAAATACTGCCAGGAAAATTATGCTTGTGAATGCTTCGTTAACTGCATGAACGTGTAGTGTGCCATCATGAACGTGTAGTGTGTCATCATGAACGTGTAGTGTGTCATCATGTAACATCTACACTATTCTACAACTCTTTATTTTCATATGTATTACCAGGACTGACTTGTGTGACAAATTTTTTTAACTTGGCTATGTGATGATAAAGATACTGATAACGCCTTACATAGCCCCCACAACAGGTTACACTTTACTCCTTGTGGGATCCTTTGCTTGCCCTGGCAGACACCAGGTGGAAGGGATCTGCAGCTTTCAGTGTCTCGTCTGAAAGGCAAGTAGAATTAACAAAATGTTCAACAAATATCAACAGATGGACTTGTGCCCTGGTTCGCTATTGACAGTCCAGCACTCCAGCTTGTGCGCCTCTGATTCCCACATGTACACTACACATGTACACTACACATGTACACTACACATCACTTACCAGTGTCCTGTCTTGCCGCACCTATAGCACTCGTTCACATTGTTTCCCATGCCAGGCTGCTGGCGGACCTTACTCGTTGACAGCTGAAACAGCAACAAATACTGTACACACACTGAAAGGTCCTTCCGCATTTATAACATTATCACCCGTCTTGCTTTAGAATAATTTCACACAAAAATTATACCAATTTAGGATCCACTACAATATACTAGCTCGTTTGTGCAAATGTTTCTTATTAAACCATTTGACGAACTTCAATTATGTTTGACTGGATCTGATCAAAATTCCGCGAAAAAGGGCAAAACTTGTCCATGTTTATATACTATACCATATAAATCACGCTTTCACAAGTAAACTAATCTAAAGATCAAAGGCAATTGTTTCAGTGATTCTAACAAAAGCGTACACTCTTTTTTAATCCAAATGTGCATATTACTGATCTGGCAATGCTATCATCCAGGGTTGTCTAGTTATTAATAAATAAGACAGTACCAAAAAAAATTGGATATTTTAATGACAGTTTAAAAAATTTCAAGATGCTTCTTTTTTTGACAACACACCAGGATTTTACACCTCACTGAACAGCACAAATCGCCATTCAACAAGTGTGCAATGTTGCAATATTAAACCTGCGCAAACAATGTTACCTGGACAGTGAGTTTGTTGCCACTGAAGTCTGATGTATTGAGCGCATCCACGGCTGTTTTTGCCTCATCAGAACTCTCCATATGCTGAAGGAAAATACAATTTCACTTAATATGCATGGCACAGATCTGAGCTTCAACATATTAGATTTTAAAGCAAAACTAATAATTTATTAGTGTTCTTCACCATAATCAGTGATTTGCCTAAGCGTTTTCAGGTCGGCGTAAAAAGGAAAAAACAATAGATGAATATGACAACGGGGGCATACAGTGAACTATGCACTGGTGTGTTACGGATAAAAAAAGGTTACAGTATATATTCTGTGTGAAACCTAGGACTATCAACAGTGATTCTCAAGAAATGATGCAATATTGGAGGAAACAAACGTGTTGCCAGCAGGGTTGTTTGATTTAAATCATTGATTTAAATCATTCCAACATTTTTTTTAAATCATTGATTTATGATTTTTTATTTCCAAATTTTTTATGGCTGGTTTATATGAATTTAACGCAAATAATTGTTTACAAGCATCTAGATCAACAAAGTTTTGTATGTTTTTTAATACAAAAGCACAATGTGCGCACACTTGTGTAGTATTGTCACCAGATAGCCTGATGGTCAAATATTTTATGACATTGTGTATGTTTGAGCTATTCCCTTTCTGAATGTAGTGAAGCCACACAAACTTGTCTTCAAGAGGAAGTATCTTTTCAAGTCAGAAGCCCTGAGTTAAAGTCCACTTAGACCTTGTGCTAGTTGTTACCAATTCAGTATGTTGACTCCAGTGAGACAGTCTTGATGACAATTGTTTAATACTGTACCAGTTTGCAGTCTGGTTGAATGGACAGGTGCTAATCCACCCTCTCAGCAAACAATAATTAGCACTGCTACAGCCACAGACACACAGCATGCTTTCCTTTCCAAGACAGATTATGCAACTACAGGGGGTGAGGCCTTGTGGACATTGCCTAATGTGTTTATATAAGCAAAAATCTTTTAAGACAAGTACCCAAATCAATTTGAATAGAACACGTTTGAAAAAGTTTATAAATATAAACATCTATACAAATGTCTATATACCAGATTAAAAACAATAATAATTTTTTTTAAATCATGATTATTTTCAACATCATGATTATTTTCAACTTTTCAATTCCAGTGCTTCTTGGTACTAAGTTGGTAGGGTTAATTTTGAGTGTTGATAATATGTTCCACCTAAATCTATGTATAGCCAACATAGGCTATGCATAGAAAAAACCCATGTTGCCAGTAGTATATTATTCCTACAACACTATACCATGAAAAAATAACTGATGTTATGTAAAATTTTAACTGGAATAAGTTACATAAGTTGCCTTCGTGCAGCAGCCAGAACCTGGCTACACAAGAAGGATAGGCCCCTTGAGCCTGACCATGGCAGGGCTTCACGTTTGAAAACAACAGGCGAGCGATAAATAGCTCACCTAAATATGCCAAATTAATTTAGGCGAGCGATTTGTTAGTTGTTTTTGTTACCGTGTGGTGGCGCCACCATTTCCCATTCGGATTCTGTCGTTGTCACCATGAAATTTTAATTGGTACTTGTTTTGTACAAGGAAATGTTTACTTTAGTAAACCCCATACACTGCAACTGGTGAAACGGTTTTGAATTGCAACATGTCATCGCTCAGGCATAGCCTAGGCAAGGTCAGTGCCGTAGCAGCGTGCTGTGCCCGTGGCAGTGGCCACGACACGGCACTGGTTTCGTGTGTGACTTCGCTTAGACGGTTTGAAAATTGCAACTGAGATTCATAAATGCAGCTTAGTAGGCAACACCAATATAAACCGGGGTGAACTGGCATGCTTCCATTGCATCATAATGCCAAACGCACAACTCAAACTCGATGCGCAAAATATGAATTCGCCATCCGTACATGAAACAGTGAATCGATGTTAAGTGGTACCGGAGATGTGCATCATGAATTTATGTGTTCAGAGCGGTTGAAAGATGAAGTGGAACAATTATTAAAATTGTCGTTTTCAATGTTTAATCAACTTTTACACTCCGTGTCAACTCATATGCGTGTTCGGTAGCTCAGATCCAGGTTATTATTTTCGATTCCCAATACAGCGTAGTCGGTCATCTTAGTAAAATATTGTTGATTCTTTAACCCATTCAGACCCGAGTACGTATATATACTATCGTATTTAACAGCCGTTGCGACCCATGTACGTAAATATACGTACTCCAAGTTCCATTTATAAATACAGTCCAATCAGCGACTTAGTAGGCTTTGTTGTGACGTTATCAGAAAGAGGCACACATGCGCACTATCGGCCATCTTTTCTCAATGTTTTCAATTGGGATAGGAAAAGGGAATTTTCCGCATCGTTTGTCATAATTTTTCGAGGTTGCTGGAAAAGAAATGGCCGGATCAAGTGGCGCTAGTGAAGCGTCTTTCGATGTGTCATTTGAGACGGACATTGGCGAAGAATTACGCGGGTTTTACGCGAGAGATGTCGAGTTAGTGGAGGAACTAATCCAGGCAAATTCGATTGAGAAAGTTCCGACGAAGTTGATGTCTCCGACTTCAAAAACAGCGACATTAACAGCAGCTCCGACGATAACACTGTGATACTTGACCAGGATGATTTAGACGCTGTGTCTGTTTTGTGTGCTTCATTTGAACTTTACGCGTGAAATGTCGAGTTAGTGCAGGAACAAATCCGAGATTGTCCAGGCGGTTTCGATTGAGAAAGCGATGACGAAGTTAACGTCTCCGACTTCGAAAACATCGACATCGCATAACGTTGTGATACTTGACCCGGACGATGTGCCTGTTTTGTGTGTTTTATTTGAACATTCAATTTTAATACTTTTTGCTGATTGTTGTAGCAACTGCAGACTTGAGGACTGGTACAGACTAGTATTCAGTGATATATTGACATTGCTGCTATTCTTACAAGTGGACCTTTATATCAGTGAACCATTTTTATTTTGGACATTCGTTTTTTTCAATTTCCGTACATTTTGTTGTTGCTTTCCATGGCAATTGTCATGCACCTGTCTGTGTTTTCTTGAATAAATTGTAGTTGGATGGATAGCTCATTCATTCAGCTTTCAGAAAATGTATACTTTTATGGGTCTGTCTCTTACTGTTATGCTGTTGTTAGACAATCCCCTATGCATGGTAACAGAAAACTGAATCATTGAAATAACTGTGGTTCCTGGGGCAAATTTTGCTGGCGATCATGTGGGTTTGAAAGGGTTAACTGTACATGCATTTTATTCAGTTCGACATACAACAATACATATATCGCCACTAGTCCATTCATTTGATAACTTTTTATAAACCGCTCGGCCAGCACATCGTGGCTTTGATGGCGTTTTTGCAATCTTGGTACATCGGGCTGCAATCGCCATCCCCGGTGACGGATGATATGTGAACACCGAATATTGGAGCCTGAACACTGCATTATAAAAAGGGTAGATTTTCCTAGTGATATATGAGGTGCTCATCTACAAAACGTACTAAACATAAATAAAAAACATAAACTGAGTTAAGAGTGGTTTTGTGCAACCATCAAGTTGATAGTGGTGTAGGTAGGTATGTGCGACAAATAAAATAACGGCTTTCCTATCGCCTAACTACATGCAACAGGAAACAATATTTATCTGTAAACACGCAAATCAAATAACGCATTTTTTTGGTAAAAGCATCGTATCATTTGTGTATATAACACTAAGACAAGGACTAAATAGTGACTTTCTTACCACAAATGCATAATTGCGTACAATGTCGCATTCTGTAACTTTTCCATACTTCTCAAAGGCATCCAACAATTCCTGCCGCCGGCAGGTCTCGGGAAGGTTGCCAACGTAGATCTTTGTGGCGATTATCCTGTAAATATAAGTACATCACTCGTGAGTGTCACAATCTGCAAACTGTTAGTACAACAAATCTTTTCACTTGCAGTCTCAATTAATCAGGTTCCGACATGTGGTGCCACCGTTTGTCGCACATACAGGAGCCTGGATCCAAAACGCACTTTTCATTGTGACGAATATGACTGGGTACTCAGAATCTGAGTAACCAATGAAATTGACTCTCAAGTTAACTTATTATAACTTATTTTACGGTACCTTTGAATTTGTATAAAACTATTAGAAAGTTTTCTTCATTATCCAATACACACATAATCTACATCAATAATACATGCAAATATGAATTAACCCAATCAGTGATGCCATCTGGCAATGGTAAGTCAAAACACAGGTGTGAGGACAGAAGCGTGACTAGCGTCACATGGTCGCGGAAAAAGCCAAAATACTTTTGGCTTTTTTGCGACCATGTAACTATTTTGTCGACTAAAAAGTGACGCCATCTAGCGGAACTTGATATACCTAGCAAAGAACACAATCATTAGCATCGTAAAATTTAGGTAAGAATGTATTTAAGAGACGTTAATAATTTAGTTCAATCTAGTTCATGTTCCATGTTTACATGTGTTTCATTTAAGATGACAGTACAGAGTATGGATTTTGAGCTATCGGTGTCTTTCGTATCCTTTGTCAACGATATTCAAAATGCCTTCGCTGAATTTTCCGCGGCAAATTAATCGCGCAATTTACTTATTGTACTGATCTGGTGGACCCAATGAACAACGTATATTGACTTTATTGAGCAAAAAACTCACATTGTATTTTCATTGCTAGAAATCAAATAAATATACGCACATATAAAGTAACCGACATATAATTCATCAAAGATTCCGAAGAAGCTACAAACCTTCCCCTGGCACTGCGGGCCGCCATGCTGTTGACTAACAAAATGGCTATCGTTCAGTGTCGCCCCTATCGGGTTAGTAAGAACTGAAGGGGTCAGACCAGTGTTACACATTCGTAATTTAACACCTCAAATAAGCAAATTAGCCGACTTCAGTCATTTTATTTGCTAACAAGTAACTGTGTTTAGACAGTAAGGTTGGAACGTTTGAAATGTCGAACCTTCATCAGTGAGATGCTGCAGTATGAAGCAGATCTGAAGACATGCAGGCTTAAAAGTGAAATGTTTCTTAAGTAGACTGAGAGGTTTGCGTTGTTTAATGTTCTCTGGCAGGTTGTTCCATAGTATGGTCGCATGTTAAAAAAATTCACCATAAGTGACAATCCATAGCGGTTCACATATAACACAGGCGTTATGTGTTTGCTCTTATGTGTTGGCATGACAAAACAAATTGTGTTCAACTCTTCTCGCAGACTATTGTGTAGAGCATCCTGTATGACTGTGCCGACTCATTGGCACACTTGCTATGAGAGAGCAGTTTTGCATAAGTCAACGTCTATTGACAACCTACCAAGATTTGGCTGGCAGATTTTAAACAATGTCATTTCCATTTCATATCTCGGTTTTTATATTCATACTAATCATATCATATTCACTAAACATTATATTATCAATGTGCAGAAAATCATTTAAAACTAGGTACACTATTGAATGATAATATGTGGCTATTAAATATTTGCAATTTCTTCTATTGATGGTACTCGCAGCAGGATATGTGCTCACCCGTTTTTTGTATATCCGCTAGATGAACTTCTATCTTACTTTGTGCATGCTGACCAGAAACCTGGATGATAACCTTTTATCCTAACTCATCTATGCACACTGTGTTGTGGACACAACGGAACATTATTAAACGAGTCCAATTCGGCCCTTTCACCAAGCAGCACCAGGTATATCCAGTCATGTATGCCATAGATTCAGTGGTGGGATTCATATGATCTGGTTAGATCAGGGTAATTATAAGTGGAATATCTTGAAAACAGCTAGTAGCACCATCATACAGTGCATGTCTTGGTATCTGATGTGTCAACAAACTTTGAAAATGGCAGAAGGTATGCGCAATCAAAGACAAGTGATTTCTAGTCGACACTACATCACTGCACATAAATTAAGAAAACAAGATAATGGGTTAAAAAAACATGTGTTTATTGCATACATCATATTCATTCATAGTGACATATCGAAAGTAAGATAACTATATTATGCAAATATAAGCATTATCACAAATCTGGAAATTGGCAGAATATTTTTATTTTGCTCTGAAATACAATATTAAGGGGCATGTTTCCATAACAGTTATTTTTGGAGGAATGGGAAAGAACTGTTTTGGTTGTATTATAACTTAATAGTTTATCAATATCATATCATTACATGCATTATGCATTGCTAGGTAAAAGCACATCAATGTTGCCAATAACTGTCCATATTACTGTGAAACTACATCTCGAATATGTTATGTATGTAAATTCCTGCTTAAAATACACCCGTGTAAATTACATGGAAAAGTTCCAAAAATATGTATTCTATTTTTAAATGTTTAATGACATGTTTCATGATTCCTGCTACACCTGATGATTTATTTCTGATGACCACGTGAGACAATATCATTGAAGGTAGTGCTGCATACGTAATGGCGGCCATTTTAATTTTATTACATGTTTCATCCATTAAAATCTCACTATATCTAAAAAAAAATTAAGTTTTTGATGCCCTAGTGAGCATTCTTTTATGATGAAAACATGATTCCCTAACATACGGCTATCCACACTTTCACAAGTTACCTGATCTAACAAAGTCAATTCGTTAGATGAGTTTAACAAAAGTAAGCATTCTTGTATTAAACCGACTGTACATATTATATTATGCATTACATACCTGAACATCAACGAACCGGATTCACGATAGGCAAAAAATATTGAGGAAGGCCCTTAAACTGGGCCAAATGCGAGGTATACATGCACTACTTACCAGTGGCCCGTCTTGTCACACTTGTAGCACTCATTCGCACCATTTCCCATGCCAGGCTGCTGGCGGAACTTACTTGTAGACAGCTGAAACATAGCAAACCGACCAGGTTTTGCCAGTGCCATATGTAGGCGGCTATTGGAATATGGCCCTCCTTTTGCTTTGGAATAAGATTTTTTTTACATGGTACCATTGCAAACTCACTATATAAAGTCTCTGAAAAAGGAAAGTCAGCTGGAATTGATAACATACCAGCAGAACTGGTTCAAACTGGGGGAGAAGCCTTGACTACCACACTTACAACAATCTGCAACAAGATCTGGCAGACAGGAGAATGGCCCACCCCACGGACTCAGTCACTGATCATAACACTTCCCAAGAAAGGCAACCTACAGACGTGCCAAAATTACAGAACAATCAGCCTCATCAGTCACCCGAGCAAAGTCATGTTGAAGATCCTACTCAACAGACTCAAACCACAGGCAGAAGAGATCATTGCTGAAGAACAAGCGGGTTTTCGAGCAGCACGGAGCACCAGTGAACAGATCTTCAACCTTAGAATCCTTTGCGAGAAACACTTTCAACATCAGCAAAGCCTGTATCATGTCTTCATAGATTTCAAGGCCTTTGATAAGGTATGGATGTGCTCCCTTGTCATGTCCATCTTTCTGTACACTTCTGAAACATGGACCCTCTCAGCAGATCTACAGAAGAGGATACAAGCCATGGAAATGAGATGCTTTCGGAAGATCTTGCGCATATCATACAAAGACCATGTTACTAACGAAGCTGTCCGCAACAAGATCACAAGCCATGGGACCATATGACGACCTTCTTACAACAGTTAAGAAGCATAAACTGAAGTGGTACAGTCATGTATCACGATCATCCGGCCTTGCAAAGACTATCTTGCAAGGTACCGTAAGAGGGGGGAGACGAAGAGGTAGACAGAAGAAGAGGTGGGAAGACTGACTCCCAGAGGGCTGTCGAGAACAGGGAAACGTGGAGAGAGCTGGTTAGACAGTCATCAATGGTGCCCCAACGATCCTTACAGGTTATGGGAAAGTGAAGTGAATATTGCAAACAAATGGGTGAGAGAACTTGAACTCCCCTTTGTGAGGTCTATACTAAATAAGGTGCTGGGTATTGCTACCATCCATGATTGTATTGTGGTTAATAACATATACATTATTTTATACCTCCATGATAGCAAAAATCACAATTCTAACTAGTGTGCAGTGTTGCAATACACACTAAACCTCCACAAACAATGTTACCTGGACAGTCAGTTTGTTGCCATTGAAGTCGGAGCCATTGAGTGCGTCTACGGCTGTTTTAGCCTCGTCAGCATTCTCCATATGCTGCAAAGAAAAGAAATACAAGTCACATCTAAAGATGGGTATACACAAGACAATACTGTAGCAGTTACTACCTGGGCATCCACCCACATGCCTTATGGTCCTCAACCTTAACTGGCAAAATATTCTGGTAAGAATCCTTTTGATAATATAACAGCTATGACATAATTTGCAGCATAAATCGACAAACTACTGCAACCAATAATGTTTGTATACAAGACAAATCTGAACTCAATCAATACATCATCTATGTATATGGACAACACCAACTGTTACTGCACCTAAGCCACTGGAAACCTGGGCTCAGAGGAAGAGCCCCAAAACATTAGGAATTGCAAAATTTATATATGGATATTCTTACCACAAAAGCATAATTGTGTACAATGTCGCACTCTGTAACCTTTCCATACTTCTCAAAGGCATCCAACAATTCCTGTCGCCGGCAGGTCTCGGGCAGGTTGCCAACGTAGATCTTTGTGGCAATGATTCTGTAAATATAAACATATCAGCAAACTGTTAGTAGAATAATCATTTGAAATCAAGCTCTAACAAACAATAAAAAAACTATGTGTAACAAAATGTTTACGTCAGTTGAATTTTTTTAAATAACCTTATGCAAACAAATAAAAAAAACTTGTTCTGGTACTGTTCATATGCATGTTCACTAATTCAACTTATTTAGCATATCAATAGTGTAACGTTTTTGTCTTAATGAGTTGGTAGAATCTGACGCCATGACACCAAGGGCTGCAACATGACACCAAGGGCTGCAACATAAAATGTTTTTGACTTCCTCTTAACAATACATGTGAGCATTAACTGGTTAAAACTAAATTTTCAACTGATTTAGCCTATGGCAAATCCAGTTTGTCGATGTTTTTTTAAAACATGTTCAAATCATCAAAAGAATTGACTTTATTTATTAAGGTCATGCTGGCTTCTCTAGCATAGCAACAATTTATTTTATTTTCATTTTTCTTTATTCTTGTAAAACATTTTTCTGGGTACATAACAGTATATTATGACACAATAACATTACATATATTGTTATTATTTTAAACTAGTTAGTGTCTCTGCATGCGCATCATTTACTCTGGTGTTTCACAGAAAATACTGATCACTACAAATGGGCACAGACCACACAATTTCCCACAATACTCAGTGAGAACCTCAACAGCCAGAAGCCATATCT
Organism: Lamellibrachia columna; assembly: GCA_963662155.1. Taxonomy (NCBI): domain Eukaryota; kingdom Metazoa; phylum Annelida; class Polychaeta; order Sabellida; family Siboglinidae; genus Lamellibrachia; species Lamellibrachia columna. Next base: position 4,515,787 of record OY759262.1, read on the forward strand.
TGCTTACTCTGATAGTACATTGTGACTTAAGTGACTGAATCTGGGAAGGCAATAAATCAGCCTCTCCTACTTCCTCTCTAAATAGAAGCAACCTCCTTGGCTTGCATTGTAGTGTGAAACTGTTTCTAACAACTGCACCTGGCTCCTGACTGCAGGGTGGTGGTTAGCTGATAGGACAAAGTGGTAGTATTGGGAGCTAGGAGGTATTGGGAGCTAGGAGGTATTGGGAGCTAGGAGGTATTAGGCTGGCAAATCTAATCATTTATTTAAATCAATGATTTAAACAAACCAAAATCAATTTAAAAGTCAAGTGATCTAAATCAATGAGACATACCAACCAATCTCCACTGTAAAACAGTTTTGAATTATGTCACCTCAAGTCTCAATTATACTCCCAACAGCCCAATCTTGGGCTAACGCAGGAGTTTGTGGTGGTCTGTGCGGCCATCAAATGGTATCAATACCATAATCAGATATAGCCACAACTGACAAAATAGTATTCATGATTCTAGCTGGCTGGGGAGATAAGTACTGAATGCTACTGCAGGGTTAGCAGTTAAAATTACCTCTGGTTACAACTTCATTATGTAGAAAAGAAAGTATCAGACAAAAATAAATAGGAAATAATGTAATGGGCAATAAGTAACAGATTATTTGATTATTATTACTATTTTATACATTATAAATATAAAAGTACTTTTGCATTATAATATCGTATGTTTTGAATGCACTATACTTGTTTCTAACTGCTGTTTCTTGTACTGAATGTCGTAATTTATTCAATGCAAAACATTGAAAGATGAGAAAGGATGGAACATTATTAGAATGGCAGAACAGTGCTACAAAGTAATGAAAAAGAAAGGTAATTTTTTAGGATAATTATAAATTTTAGGATGTTGCAATTCAATAAAGCTCATGCTTTTTTCTTAATGCACATTTCAACGATAATGATAATGGGTCAATGTCCCATTGGAGCAATTCTGTTTTTTCTCACTGAAACAGTGTTAACTAAAAAGTCAGCCACTTTTTTGGTTTCGCCAGCTGGATAATTTGGTCATTTCAGTAGCAAATTTAGGTTGCTTTGGCGACGTTTTATGAAAGGCATTTTGCCAAAGTGGTATCACTGCTGACACAAATGCTAAAGTATTTGAAAATTTAAATACTTCTAAAGTGTATTTGAATACAAATATGGTTACTTCAATATGATCACCACAAACAGTGTGTTGAAAAAAAAAAAAAACATTTGGTTCAAATGCAAATCACGTAAGGGTGTGCCTGCATTTGCATCATTTCAAACATTTCCATTGCATTTAAATGCACTGACTCGCATTTGAACCAAAGCATGCTGCAATCTACAGTCGAGCCTTGTTATAACGCGATGGTCGGGGGGTCCACGATTTCGGACTGCACTGTACGCAAGACGCATTAGGTGTTCCCATATCTGCCACCAGGGAGCTACTAAACAACAGCGTTCACCACCCGCTGCACAAAGTCCAAAGATGCTGCTGTCGAAACCACTGTGTGCGGCCAATACACAGTTTATAGAGCTTATTAAACAAGTCAACTAGCATCAACGTGTAATATTTTTAAATGTCACACCCTGTTGAATCTTGAACTCAATAAAATACATGTATGTACTATGTATACTGTTATGGAATAGATCTGCTACAATGATGATGTACTGGACCAATAGGCCTATGAATCGAAAATAATAACCAAAAACATATATGATTTGACACATATAGTATGTAAGCTGATTAAACATACAAAACGACAATAGGTAGAATTAATAATTGCTTCACTTAGTCTTTCCACCGATCTCGACCGAAGCATAAATTTATGACGCACCACTTAAAATTGATTGTTTCATATGCGAACGACGAATTTGTATTTTCGCGCACCGATAGCGCCTTGGGTTAGAATTTGTCATGTTGGTTTTGTGTCACAAAAACGATTAGAATTACTATGCAATGGAAGCATGCCATTTCACCAGTGTTATATTGGTATTGCATGCTAAATTGCATTTAAGACAGTTTATCTGATTCTTATGCGAGGTGTATTTGTGAATCTCGATTGCAATTTACAAACTGTGAAGCCAGCAACAGCGATTGATGTCAGTGGCAGCGCAAAACAAACAACATGTCGACACTCGTTCACTGACATTGTTCACCTAATGTTTCTTGAGAATTGTCAAAGCAATTCTAAGTAGGTTTAAGCAGGTCCGTTTGGCATTTCCCATGGAGGCTGAAAATCTGGGTCCAAGACCGACTGCCTTATATCCGAATGATAACGGTGCGCGACTGTATAATGACAATCGATTATGATGGTAAAATGTAGCATTATATTGTATAATAAAAGACAGACTATGGTGACATGCACATATCATGCCACATTACACATTTATAGGGCTGCCGAAGCGACCAATTAATTTGTCGAAATGTCCAAGAATTTCGCCACCGAAGCGGTAACACTGCCGAAGCAACCAATGTTCTGACATCAAATCGACACAGAATTTGCTGCCGAAGTAGTAATGCTGTCGAACCGACCCAGAATAAAAACCATACACTAATTTCTGTCTTAGCACAAAACTGCACTACAGTTCTGGTAATTCGTGTTTTCGTCAAATCCTGCAATTTCGTCTTCGAGAAAATTAACGCATTCTGCTAACCAACAAGTGAACAACTCGACATTTAATCTTGTTATTTGTGCACAGCCATGAACCCGGAAGTAAAACTGTGATCTACGTTAATAGCCGTCATCAGCTTCTGTGATGCACCCACAAAGTCCCACATACAACAACTGCAGTGGGATTATCAGATTCGGATTCCACCCTGATCCCTTGTCAAGTTGAGAATTTTCCGTGGCAAATTAATCGCGCAGTTTACTTAGGTGGACCATGTATAAAATATACATTATCTTTATTGAGCACATAAACTCACATTGGATTTTCGTTGCTAAAAATCAATTAAACATAAAGTAACTGACGCAAAATTTATAAAACGATTCCGAACAAGATACTAACCTTCCGTTACGGCTCGCCATGTTGCCTAACAAAATGGCGATTGTTCAGTTTCGCCGCCTATCGGGTTAGTAAGAACTGAAGGGGTCAGACGCTGTTATGTATTTGGAATGAAGTGGCTAAAAGTATTAGATTGTTTTGTTAGGTTCATTTCAAATTCATTTTGCCAAAAAATAAAACCTGCATAGTATCCAGTGCAACATGCTAGCTCGTTCGTGCAATTTGTGTATGCAGTTTGTGTGAAATTATCAGACAAACTATTAAATTACTTAATATTAATTTTAATCAAACATTAATTGAAGTGAAAATGGAAACGCTGAAAACTCACGAATTACACCCTTGGTGAAATTTCGTAACTTTGTCATGTGATCGTGCGTGATGGGAGTCACGCACGTGATCGGCATTGACCCGCACATGTTCATTATTTTGGATATGTACTAGTTTAAACCTTACTAGATCGAACGATTCAATTCAGTACGTTTTAATGAAGAGAAATGCAAAGTTATGCATTTATGGCGAAACAACCACAAATATTAATTTGTTATAGCCAGCAGTGGAACTAATGCCACCCCGGGGGAGACCACAAGCGAGAGAGACTTGGGGGCGCAACTGGACCCGGAACTAAAGTTTGACCAACATGTGGAGTTAATAGCAAATAAGGCTAACAAGATGCTCGCGCTTATTAGAAGGTCGTTTACATTCTTGGATGGACCAACAGTAAAGAAGCTATACTCAAGTCTGGTCATACCTATTCTAGAATATGGAAATGTTATCTGGGCCCCCAACACTCGAGAGAAACCAAAGGATACTTGCAAATGTATAACGAAGAGCAACAAAGCTAATTCCAGAACTGAAGTGCCAGGAGTGTTGCAACAGATTGAAGGCGTTGAAGCTACCAAGCCTATACTACAGACGAGCAAGAGGAGACATGATCGAAGTCTACAAATATCTGCATGGCATCTACAAAGTCGACAAAATGCCACTTCAGACGAACCACAACACAGTGACGAAAAAAAATAATTGAACATTGAAATACTTCAGGAAAGTTTCATTTTGTTAACTACAAATAAATTAGTTTTCACAGTATATATTGAAAAGTACACAGATGTACTCATAAATTCTGCGTACATTGAGTATGAATACGAGTACCTGACACATGAGTTATATGAGTACGAGTATTTTTTTTAAATTACTCGAGTACCGAGTACTTCCGCCTCAGGTCTGGTCGAGGACACCATTTGATTTGTTGTAGCCGTGCGCACGCACACACCCACATAAAATATAGTGCCTGCATGTTGCATATGTGGCATGTTGATAATCTCCATGGCATAGGCTTAGTGTAGCAAAAACTCACCCATGTGCTTAGACTAGTTATTGTTGTTGCTCTCTTCTTTTTCCCTGTAGTCCGGGTGAGGCTGGCACCGATACTGGTTGATGATTTATTTTCCGCCTTCTTCATAACTAGTCCCGTTTTACTATGGTCTCCACCAATTGTCTCCACTCTACCCCTCTATCCCTCACCCTCATTCTCCATTCCCCTCCCACTAAATCTCTCTTCACGCAGTCATCCCATCTCAGTCTCGGTCTTCTTCTTCTCCACTCCTTTCTACCCTCCACTTTTCGGATTCACATTTTGTTATACAAAATGCCTGATGAATAATGTACACTAAGTAGTTATCAGACACCAAAGCTATGCACAGTTTATATTGCCGGTTATTCTGTCTAATATGTCAGCAAAACATTGGTACCCACTTCAATGAAATTACGTACATTTGTCATTGTCCAAGTGTGGCCCTATTTCATGTTCATGCTTGGATAAATTATGGTGGGAAAGAATTGGCCCATTGAAATGTAGCAAATTGAAAAAAGTTACATCATAATATGAACAAACACGTAAATGATCATCTAAAGATGTGGAAAGAACGGTTATGGAAGAATGGTTGTTTTAAGTTAAAATGCAATCATTGTTGTAACAACGCTGGAAGCTTCAGTGAGTCACTACTGTCCCATCAGTGCACACAGATAAGCATCAGTCCAATCTGCTAATGTGTTGTGTATTGCCCGGCCTCATTGACACATTCATTGTCTCATTGTTAAACATAATGCCTCCAAGTGGGTTGTAATGTAAAACCATCCCAGACTGGCAGAAATATACCAGTCCTCCTGGTGTGAATTGTGCATGTGGACAGATGTTCATATAACTGTGTCAGACAAAAAACCAGCATTTGACCCAAAAAATATCCAGAAAGCAACTGGTAATCAAAGTGAATAATATTTTATATACTATATAAACTTTAACTACAGTATAGAATATAAGCAGTATAAACATTATCAATTATGGGTACTCACCATATATTTAGGAAATAAATTATTTTATTGTACTATGGACAACCCATTACATGCATGCACATTGCTACCATCCAACGTCAATTTGATGGGCACATCACTAAATGGAAAGTAGGCCCCTGTAACATGGGGCATGAAATATGCAAATAAAATAGTTATTTAATGAAAGGTTAAGGTATGTTACAGATACAACTAAATATTTGTCTATGTTGATATACATGTAGAGATAGTGAGTGGAAATAAAGCTACATGAAAAAAGTAATGAAAATAAAGTCACAAAATTGCGTAAGAAAGTCACAGAGAAATATAGTAACAACATTGTGTTATTCAAATACCATATATTAAATACAAAGGTACATTCTTGCACATTTTCACTGATACTTGAGCACAATAATTTTTTATGATTAAAAAAATAATTATATTTTGACACAATATTAAGTGATAATATTTATTGATTTAATAAGCATATCACTGGAGCCGTCAACCCACTCTGGTTTAGACATGGCATTTAGCTGGCTTAGACCAGTTGTTGAGTCAGCTTTGAAAGTGGCTTCTCAAGTGTCACTAACAAAAAAGTAAAGGTGACCAAACACTTTGGTGATCTGTAGGTAAAGGTAAAGGTAAAGTCATCCCCCAGGCATTACGCCTTAGGAAGCCATGAAGGCTTATATGGCCAGTGCTTAAACCTGGTTTCTGTAGTGCGAAACAACTTAGAGTGCAGTTATACTGACTCTCCTGGACGGGACACTAGTCCATCGCAGGTACCTTCCAAACAGCATTTGTACTAATTTACAGCTGAGTGGACTGAAGCAAAGTAGGGTAAACGAAATTGCCTAAGCTTCGAAAACGAACCGTGACCAGTGTGGGTCTTGAACTCACAATCCTTGAATTTAGAGTCCAACACCTTAACCACTAGGCCACGGCTGCCCCCCTTGGTGATCTGTAATCATGTTTATTTATTGTTTGTTTTGTTTTAGTATTTCAACTTGTATTATAAATGCAAAGAACTAGATATACAAATGAACAGGCTTTTGCTGATGAAATGAATGATTTTTACAGACGTTTTGATACTCAGGACTCTTCCAGTAGATGTGATTCTGTGCTCAGCGATGTGTTTGTCAGTAGATTTAACAAGATTTGTCATCCAAGCCAAAAGCCCAGATGGCAAGTGGACAAGGAAGCCATTGGCTTATCGAGAGTCCAACAATGTTCATCTGCTTATAACCCGCCCTCCTGAGATATGTGTCAACCTCGTTTTTAAACATATTCACACTGCTAGCAGTTACACAATCTGTAGACTATTTGTTCCATTCATTTATTGTCCTCTGTGAGAACGAGTGCTTCCTGATGTCCAATCTACATTGATCCTTTACTAATTTTACCTCATGTCCTCTAGTTCTGCTATCCTTCTTGAGTGAAAAAAACATATTTCTATCAATATTTTCATACTCATTCAGTATCTTAAAAACTTCAATCTGATCTCCTCTCAGTAATGCCGATAGGCTTGAAATTGATGTAGATGTTGTTACTAAAGTCTTCCAACATGTATGTAGTAGAAAAGCAACTGGTCCTGATGGCATTCCAGCTTTTTTATTGAAAACATTTGCTGAGGAGCTGGCACCGGCTTGGTGCCCCATATAACCCATATTCCAACTTTCAGTCGATGGCCACATGGTTCCAATACTCTGGAAAACCTCATATATTACTTCTGTACCAAAGATAATTTGCCCAAAAGGAAACAATGATTACAGACCTGTTGCACTTACATCAATTGTCATGAAATGTTTGGATTGCTTAGTAGCTTGTAAACTGTGGTTAGACGTTCAGGACTATCTTGACCCATTCCAATATGCCTACAGGCAGGGCAGAGGAACATATGATGCTGTCAACACTGTTGTCCATTTAATTTTGAAACACTTAGACAAGCCCATGGCTTATGCTAGACTATTGTTTATAGACTATAGCTTGGCGTTTAACCTAATCCAACCTCACACCCTGCTCAGTAAGCTGAAACAAATGAATGTCAATCCATATATCATCAAGTGGTATCATTCTTTTCTAACAGACATAGTGCAGCTTGTTAAAGTAAATCAGACTCTTTCCTAAACTGTGGTAACAAATATCGGTGCACCCCAAAGTTGTGTCAGTTTGCCGATTTTGTACTTTCTATATACAAATGACTGTACCAGCAGCAGTACTAACAACTACATAAAATTTTCTGATGATTCGGCTATTCTTAGTCTGTTACATGCTGATTCTGACATCAGTATGTACACTTCTGAAATTGAAAGCTTTGTACATTGGTGTGACAACAACCACCTCAAACTCAATGTTAGTAAGACTCAAGAGATGATTTTTCATGCTAAATGTATTGTTGCCGATCACTTGCCTGTTGTTATCCATGGTGAAGAAATTGCCCAGATCGGTCAGTACAAATACCTAGGTGTCCATAACAAACTTAGCTGGAATGTCCATGTTCACAGTGTGTGCTCAAAAGTCAACCAGTGGTGGAGTTGGCAACTGGATCATGCTTATGAAACATAACAGTTTAAACTTATCTATTGCAGCTTCCCAGTGTATCGGGCACGAAATTTCCTCGCAGCAATAGAAGAAGCACAAAGGTTTGCCACTGAAGACAAACAGCAAAGGGCACACTGTGTAAGCATAGCTTGTATACATTGTTGTTAGACACAACAATAATGACATTCCATTACAGCACAAATAGCGATTATGTTTCTACTTAGCCCCTTGGGTTAGTTAGTATTTTGTAAAGAAGACTACATAGTGATTAAAACAATGTTTCAGATGGCTGTTTACACAAAGAAAGAAACATCATTCATATATGTTAATATTTCCAATAGGAGGTTTATTGCGTTGCAATACACAACCAGTAATACAGTGCAAAATAAAAACAGCATGTGTATATCATGTTATGCATATGCATTCATATCCAGTATTTTCAATAACATTACATTTGTGTTAAATCATTTAGCTATTTACGTTGAAACAGTACATAGCACCAGCATGTGGAATGGAGAATGTCTTGCAAATGTCATCCTGCCTAATAAGAGTTATTAGTTGTTGTATAACACATCATTAAGTTTGTTTGTTAATTTACAGTTACCACAAGGTATTCAACAAAAGATGGAAAAATTGGACAATTCTGCCAGAGGGCAACTGAAACATTATGAGTAATTAGTCAGCCTGCACGAGACAATCATCTGTGCCTGCATAGAGGATGAATTGCCCAAAGCCAGGAGGCATGGCATCAAGCCTGACAATCCCAGAAACATTGCACCCAACATCGCAACAGTGCCTGCTCCACCAACATCTGAGCTAGTTGCCAGGCATCGTACTCGATTTACAAAGACTTAACCGTGTCGTTGATATTAGTTCCCAGTGTAACGGAGAGAAGCAAGGTAGGAACAGGTAACCAACGTGCCATTTAACCTGTGTATTTGTTGTGTAATATCAAACAATTCAAAAGTAAACATTTTTATGAAAGCACTGTCAATGGGTAACTACATGTGTCTGGATAATTTTTTACAAAGCGTATGAATGTGCATTCATGTTTAACAAGTAATGACTTAACCTAATCTATGAACTTTGAACCCAGTGTATTGTCCATTTTCACTTGGAAATGTCTGTCTAATTTGCCACACACAACAGCTTAGTATAACACGGCGGTTACCCTATTCCCAGCTTGCCATGTCGCCACAGAACTGGTGGTATGTATAATGCCGCATAGCATCATTGTCCCTTCGTGTTGGCACACCAAACACATCAGCTCTGTAACGTCCCACAATTGTCAATACTGTAGGGTCGAGTACCAGTAAATCGATTTCCTGTAGAAAATATATAATTATCATTAAATTTTAGGCATTTTAACTGTACTGTTTGCATAAAATGACAGGTGATTATGCACGTGTGGTTACATAAATACATACATATATACATAATAATTGTACTGCCACAAGATGCCATATATATTATATTATGAAAATATTATATTCATTGTAGGTCTGATTTGTTGTAACAGTTGCAAATAATGTTGATATGAAAGTAAGATATAGGTCAAACACTCAACAGCATATTCTGTGCCAGAGATATAATGCTACTAAACAGGGTCAGAGTCATTAAGAGTGTTCATTGTGATCAGTATAATGTGTTTGTTATAATTTGTATTATCATCTTGTCACTAGGTATGTGTATAATTCTTCGTTATCATTTTCATTACCAATCACATATCAAACCATGTTGCAACATGGAAAACTTTGTAGTAGACATGACGGCTTAACCAAACACAAACAAAGAAAGAGTGATGCTTGACAGTTGTCTGCTGATGTAGCACAGTCTGGTTATCCCATACTGTTCTGTTGTTGCTTCATGGACAGCTGATTATATTTGTTCAGTAGTTCTTAATGAGATCAGTTGGTTAGAGCCAATGATGTACATTCTGTAAGAAAGTTGGTATAATAAGGTGTTTGATTGATTTAGATTTAGTGATACAAGTGTTGAAGACAATCTGCTTAGTGCTGGTCAGTATTCATGTTGGTCCACTGCTGTAAGTGTGTAACCCTTATCCATTACTTGATCACCAGTGAGTGAATGGCTTCAATGGCAAGCCTGTGGAGCATGTCTTCATAGACTTGTGTACAAAAAAGCTGTGTAGGGGATTTAATTAAAAGTATGCTTCAAAGTAGGCTTCATAGGAAATTTTAGGCATTCAGCAGTGACTGACTGTTAGTGTCTCCTGCTATGTATACTCCACGGTGAAACTCATTGAAACATCAAAAAGCCTGGAGAAACTTGTGGAATCTGGTATTTCCACCTAAATGGTGACAACATAATTAAATAACCTGATGGCATGATGATCATTATTTTTCATCACGGGTTAATTATGGTACCTCAAGGATCAGTATTAGGACCTATATTATTCTTAATTTATATCAATGACTTGGACGACAGTATAACAAGTAACGTACTGAAATTTGCGGATGACACAAAACTGTTTAGAAAGGTTAATACTGATGGTGATAAACAACATTTACAAAACGATCTAGACAGATTAGTGAAATGGTCTGAGAAATGGCAGATGTTGTTCAATTTTGGGAAATGTAAATGGCTACATACAGGACATAGGAACTTGAATGTAAACTATAAAATGGGAGATACTGTTCTGGGTACTACTGTAAAAGAAAAGGACTTAGGAGTTACAATAAGTGCTGATATGAAAGTTTCAGAGCAGTGTGGTATTGCAGCTTCAAAGGGTAATCAAATTCTTGGATTGATTAGAAGAAACATAACATACAAGGGAAAAAAGTTAATTATACCTCTTTATAAAGCAATAGTTAGACCTCATTTAGAATACTGTATACAAGCATGGAGACCATATCGTAAGAAGGATATAGATACGCTTGAACGCATACAAAGGAGAGCAACTAAAATGATTCCAGAACTGAGAGACCTTAGTTATGAAGAACGCTTGAAAGAATGTGGTATAACAACTCTAGAGACAAGGAGGTTAAGAGGAGATCAGATTGAAGTTTTTAAGATATTGAATGGGTATGAAAATATTGATAGAAATATGTTTTTCTCACTCAAGAAGGATAGCAGAACTAGAGGACATGAGGTAAAATTAGTAAAGGATCAATGTAGATTGGACATCAGGAAGCACTCGTTCTCACAGAGGACAATAAATGAATGGAACAAATTGTCTACAGATTGTGTAACTGCTAGCAGCGTGAATATGTTTAAAAACAAGGTTGACACATATCTCAGGAGGGCGGGCTATAAGTAGATGAACATTGTTGGACTCTCGATAAGCCAATGGCTTCCTTGTCCACTTGCCATCTGGGCCTTTGGCTTGGATGGCAAATCTTGTTAAATCTTGTTAAATTATCATTATGTGAACTTAAAATCGATTATTTTCATTATAATTATGTAATTAACACAATTATTATCATTTCTTTATCATCATAGTGACTCCAACCCTGCTACTAAACTGATTTGTAGTAAGAAATATGTAACTTCAGAAAATGATGTTCATTACAGTACACAAGTAATTGGGGTGGCAGAAAGTGCAAGGTTGGTCTAAAAAATTGGTGAGATGTTAAATGTAAAAAAAATTGTGGGAGGTGGTAGATTGCATAGGAGATTGACTCTAAAAAATGGTGGGAGGTGGCAGTTTGGGTAAAAGGTTGGACCCACAAACAGATGGGAGATGGGAAGTTGGCCCCAAAAACAGGTGGTTAGGAGATTGAGACCGCTGCCACACACCTTGTATTACTTACAGGTCGAAGGCTGAAACATTTGACAGGCTGCATGTTGCAGCATAATCGTTCGACATCGCTTGTCATTTCTTGACAATGACCAGTTTGGTGTATTTTGCCTCATAATATCGAATAAGAGGCCTGGCTCCCTCTCGGCCATCTGCAGAAGCAACCCTTTCGCCTCCTGCTCAGTCAAGGCACTGATGTCAGCCTGGAAGGATGACGAAGAAGAGGTGCCAAGTAAAATTGCTCTAAAAATGGTAAATGTACTGGTTTCCGTGATTTGTCGGTGGTATGTGAAAATTGGATGCTGGGGGCCTCGCTCAATGGTTGTGATGTGTGGAATTTTTTATTTTACGTTGCATGTACTTCATTCTGGTGCTTTTCAAAGTGAAATGATGGTGTGCAGGTACATCTGGATTAAAAATTAGTAAACATATTTTTTTGCGGTTTGCTATTACATTTTGTTGCTAGTAAATTTTGGCTTGAAAGCAGGTTGTAAAAATGCTGAAAAAGCTGTTCTACTGCCAAAGTGGTACACTTGGCATATCTGCATACACACAGGTATTGCTGCTGTTGCAAAGGGTTGCAGGGATACTATATGCACTTATTATTGTCTATAATATTTGGCTCAGAACTTTAAATGTTGATCAACACATGAAATCATCACCATTGATGTTGTATGTATATTATAATAAAAAAGTGTTTTAATTGTTTGTAAACTATGTGACAACTATTCTACATATTGTTTCCTGTATTTTCTTGCATAATTCTATTGATTAATAATATTACTACCTATCACTGAGTGATTGGGGCTGTAATTATATGCATTATATTAGCAAATATGCATTTGTCATCTATGTGACATACAGATGTCATGTAGTGTTGTTAAAATAACAAATTAATGTCATGCAGGGGTCCACATCATGTAAATAATCTCCATCTCCCTTAACCTTTGTACAATACAGACAGGTTAAGTTCTGTCAATGTAATCTGGCTACATCTATCGCGTAGATATTTATCAAATAGGTGTCATGTAGATGACACAAAGTTCATAATTATGTATACCGGTACATATAGAATGCATTGTGCTAGATCCATGTCACAGTAATACTGTACAATTCATTCAACATAATGGCACTTAACTTCATTTAATAATTTTAAAGCATCTTTCTCCCACCTTGTTAGATGTACTTGTAATATGTTATGCTAATGAATTAAATCCTTACTTATGGTTAATTAGGGTAATGAATTAAAAATTCAGTTGTATACTGGGTACATATAATTTTCAGTTATTACACTTCATAATTAATTTGATATAATTTATGTCACTGCAGTTTATTGCATGCATAAAAATACCACAAATGAGGCTAAACAATAATATAGAGACCAGTACAGTTTATGACATACATTTTATCACCACTTTAGAAAACAATTATTGACATTGTCATTGGATTGTTTGCTACATTATAAACAAGGAAAAGTTTACCGTGGTGGGACAAAATGCAACAGTTTTCACAGAAGATCGTGGCACTCAAGAAAATAAAATGTGCTGTCTTATTTACTTTTATTTTATAACAGTTATGCGCGAAAGAATCGCCAGTCTTATTCCGCGAAATGGGAACCGAAAACGAATGCACGCAAACCAAAATGATGTCAACAACTTCAAAAACTATTACGACATATAGACACTTACTATATATCGTTTAACCGATAGACCGTATACACGAAACAGGCCTTACACTACGTCTTTTCTGGTAGATTAGATGATTACATGTAGGTCCCTAATTACGCTAGTAATACGATAATTATAGGTAATAGGCAACGGCACGCTCGAGACGAAAATAAATTATAATCGAACAAATCAAATGTACGAATAATATACAATGCTTTTTGACGGACACGGCTTGTTGATAACAATCGTTGAAATGAAACAAATCTCAAACCAAGGTAATTTCTCAGACACAGTGACAAACGGAATATTTACGACAATTTGTGCTATAACGTACCTCCAGCTATGTTGACGAATGGTTGCTAACCTGTCCCATGTTGTGCGTGTTTGACTTAGACAATTGTCGGTGTCTGACTGGATAATATTATATTATTATATATATATATATATATGTTATTGATTCCATCTAGTGAACAAGATCATTACTGGTTAAACGCCACTACTATTTAAATTGTTTAACAGTCTCCCTTAGGAGGTGTCCTATAACCGATCTATTAAATATAAAACATGTCAAATAAATGTACATTTTAGTTTTGTACTATAACGTTTGATGTGCACGAGCTGATATATTGCGCAAGTTGATGTTTAATATGATATTTCATTGCTAATAAATACAATTTGTTTATTTTTCATCTGCTAAAATAGCATTATAGAGCTTGTGGTAAGCTAAAAGTCTACAATAAGCAATTTTTAATATCAACAATAACTGTTGCCTTTCCAAAATGTCTATTCACCACATATCAATACCAATTTCATGTTGTGTGCAGTACTTTGCATCCCTAACCGTAGCTAACCCCATCTCTAGCTAACCACATCCCTGGCTAACCCCATCTCTAGCTAAACACATCCCTAGCTAACCATAACTCTGAAGTGGTTAACATAATATATAATCATTCCCATAGGCACCGGTTGATAGGAAAAATGAACAGTTTGCTTGAAAAAGGCAGACAGCAGTAGCAATCACGAACATCATGGTACAGATTGGATGCCAAAATGGAAAGTTTGCGAAAATTAGGGGGTATGACACAAGTATGTGACGGAACAGGTAGCCATTTTGGACTAGAGCGGTCATTGGTGATATTTGGCTTGTGGCCCAGTGCGTTAGCAACATTGTGTAACAAATTTGGACAGAATAGTTGTATTTTGGTTGTGTCACACCCACTGGAAGCACTGCGTAGATCAGCATTTTCAAATCTGCCCGCGACTGGCATCTGTTCATGTGATACCCTTTTATGGTGGCGTATCGAAATCAAGCCGTTCGCCTTGTATCTTATCAACTAGAAATATGAAAGCAGTCACATAAACAATAAAATTGGACAAACCTGACACATTGGAATTTACCCTAAATCCTGTTAAATGTGAAAAATGTCAAATTTTCTTACAAAGTTATGCCATGTTTGGTTTAAAATCAAGCAATTATATGAATACTAATTTAAAAATAAACTCATTAGTATATTCAAAGGGACAGTAAGCATGCTTCATTGGTTCGCAGTGCTATGTAAATCTAGTGTACATGATCTATGATTTATCAAGTGTCAAAATCGACCTATAATTAAATTATGTGACTGGTTTTCAGCTAATAATACGGGCAAAGCATTGTTTAGACTTGGCTGTCAAACAAATAATAATGACTTGACAAGCAGGAGTATTCCATAATGTGTCTACATATACACTGTGCCGCAACTTGCTATAACATTTGACACTTTCTCAAACAAAAAAATTCCCTATTTGGGGTTAGACTACAGTTGACCTTCCTGTTTATTGTTTCACACAAATGTAGGGCGTATTAAATTGCGATATGTGAATTTAAAGAATTCATATGATGTGACATAAGTGCAATTGAGCAGGCATATTCACAGGTTTGTTTGTAGAAGGTATTGGCTGTGAAATGGCGCATTTTTTTGAGAGTTTAACAGGCGGAGGGATTTATGGGAATTTTTCTGCTATGGGCCACGTGGGCGCATGAATACATGGCTATTTTTGTCAAAATTGATGGGCATCGCACGTCGGGGCGTTTTAAAAGAGCTGGAGGTATGTGATTTTGATAAAACTTAGTCAGCATGTCAATGAGATGATGGCAGTTGCTGTGAAAAAGTTTCAGAATTTTTAGTGGTCACGTTTTCTTATAATCAGACAAAACGTTAACATGGCCACCAATGCAATTCTCAACTGTGGTCTCACTCCTCGGAACTTGCCGAAAGCTGTTCGGGAAGTGCACTGACCAGCGACGTCGAGTGTTGTAAGCGTCGAAGCGTCGATTTAAAAATTGCGTCTTCTTCATTTCGACACGTTTCGCCGGTCGGCATATGTTACAGTATATATAATTTACACTAAATAACACGATTTTATAATAAAAAAATGTGTTTTACGAACACCTACCGTACCTTTAACCTGAAAGAGCTGAAGAGGATGTAGGTCTGTGTGTATGTATGTACGTATGTATGTATGTATGTATGTATGTATGTATGTATGTATGTATGTATGTATGTATGTATGTGTGTGTGTGTGTGTGTGTGTATGTATGTATGTATGTATGTATGTATGTATGTATGTATGTATGTAATTCTTTCGATGATTCAAGCAAAGGTACGCATTTTTTTATTCAACGGACTGCGGATATTACCTAAACTATTCACACACTACATATTAGGACACCGACAAACTGTATTCGCAATTACCTAAATCAGTCGAGGATGAAGTTCTAAGCCGTGATTTTATTTGCCAAGAAGTAACTGTAAACAACCAGCAAGGTTGGAAAGTCAGAAATGTCGCACATTTGGCAGTGATATGTTGCAGTATGAAGCGAATTTGAAGACGCGTAGGTATTTTGGTGGTGACATTTCCAATACATAAGTATGTATGGCCAATACGCGTATTAATTAATTCATATTTAGCAAAAAAACGGCGTTTCCGAAATGGTCAAAGGTGCCGGAGGAATGTGATTTTGATTAAACTTGTTCATCACATAGAATTCATAAAATACATAAAATACATAAAATACATAAAATACATAAAATACATAAAATACATAAAATACATAAAATACATAAAATACATAAAATACATAAAATACATAAAATACATAAAATACATAAAATACAAAGAGCATATGAACGTTATTGAGTCAAAATCACCAAATGAGAAAACAAACTGCAGTATGTGCCATGAAAATGATTTAAAGTGAAAATTAATTTGGCTTATCGTGAATTGGATTCGTAGATGTTCAAATCCGTAGCGAGTAAATGATTTAAATAATTTGTGGAGTCTGTGTAACAGAAGAGTGCATGCTTTTGTTAAAATCAGCAAAATAATCGGCTTTGATCATTAGATGGAAATAACCTTGTCACAGAGGCCTAGCTTAGTGGTGTATCTGAGGGAGGCAAATGAGTCATGCCCCCTTTGGTTTAAATTGTTAAATTTTTTATCGTATTTTTTCGTTGCTACATGGTTGCATGGGTGACTAGGCTGGCCCCATTGGCCTCCCACTCGCCGCTACATGGTAGCATGGGTGACTAGGCTGGCCCCCTTGGCCTCCCAATCGCCGCTACATGGTAGCATGGGTGACTAGGCTTGGTCCCCTTTGGCCTCCCACTCGCCGCTACATGGTAGCATGGTGACTAGGCTTGGTCCCCTTTGGCCTCCCACTCGCCGCTGCATAGTAGCATGGGTGACTAGGCTTGGTCTCCCTTTGGCCTCCCACTTGCCGCTGCATAGTAGCATGGGTGATTAGGCTTGGTCCCCTTTGGCCTCCCAATCGCCGCTACATGGTAGCATGGGTGACTAGGCTTGGTCCCCTTTGGCCTCCCACTCGCCGCTGCATGGTAGCATGGGTGACTAGGCATAGTCCCCCTTTGGCCTCCCACTCGCCGCTACATAGTAGCATGGGTGACTAGGCTTGGTCTCCCTTTGGCCTCCCACTTGCCGCTGCATAGTAGCATGGGTGATTAGGCTTGGTCCCCTTTGGCCTCCCACTCGCCGCTCCATGGTAGCATGGGTGACTAGGCTTGGTCCCCTTTGGCCTCCCACCCGCCGCTACATGGTAGCATGGGTGACTAGGCTTGGTCTCCCTTTGGCCTCCCACTTGCCGCTGCATGGTAGCATGGGTGATTAGGCTTGGTCCCCTTTGGCCTCCCACTCGCCGCTACATGGTAGCATGGGTGACTAGGCTTGGTCCCATTTGGCCTCCCACTCGCCGCTACATGGTACCATAAGTGACTAGGCCTGGTCCCCCTTTGGCCTCCCACTCGCCGCTACATGGTAACATGAGTGACTAGGCTTGGTCACCCTTTGGCCTCCCACCCGCCGCTACATGGTAGCACGGGTGACTAGGCTTGGTCTCCCTTTGGCCTCCCACTCGCCGATGCATGGTAGCATGAGTGACTAGGCTTGGTCCCCCTTTCGCCTCCCACTCGCCGCTGCATGGTAGCATGAGTGACTAGGTTTGGTACCCCTTTGGTCTCCCACTCGCCGCTACATGGTACCATGGGTGACAAGGCTTGGTCTCCCTTTGGCCTCCCACTCGCCGCTGCATGGTAGCTTGGGTGACTAGGTTTGGTCCCCTTTGGCCTCCCACTTGCCGCTACATGGTAGCATGGGTGACTAGGCTTGGTCCCATTTGGCCTCCCACTCGCCGCTACATGGTAGCATAGGTGACTAGGCTTGGTCCCCTTTGGCCTCCCACTCGCCGCTACATGGTAGCATGGGTGACTAGGCTTGGTCTCCCTTTGGCCTCCCATTCGCCGCTACATGGTAGCAAGGGTGACTAGGCTTGCTCCCTTTGGCCTCCCACTCGCCGCTACATGGTAGCATGAGTGACTAGGCTTGGTCTCCTTTTGGCCTCCCACTCGCCGCTGCATGGTAGCATGAGTGACTAGGCTTGGTCCCCCTTTGGCCTCCCACTCGCCGCTGCATGGTAGCATGAGTGACTAGGCTTGGTCCCCCATTGGCCTCCCACTCGCCGCTACATGGTAGCATGGGTGACTAGGCTGGCCGCCTTGGCCTCCCACTCGCCGCTACATGGTAGCATGGGTGACTAGGATTGGTCCCCTTTGGCCTCCCACTCCCCGCTGCATGGTAGCATGGGTGACTAGGCTTAGTCCCCTTTTGGCCTCCCACTCGCCGCTACATGGTAGCATGGGTGACTAGGCTTGGTCCCATTTGGCCTCCCACTCGCCGCTACATGGTAGCATGAGTGACTAGGCTTGGTCCCCTTTGGCCTCCCACTCGCCGCTACATGGTAGCATGGGTGACTAGGCTTGGTCCCATTTTGCCTCCCACTCGCCGCTACATGGTAGCATGAGTGACTAGGCTTGGTCCCCTTTGGCCCCCCACTCGCCGCTACATGGTAGCAAGGGTGACTAGGCTTGGTCCCCTCTGGCCTCCCACTCGCCGGTGACTAGGCTTGGTCCCCCTTTGGCCTCCCACTCACTGCTACATGGTAGCATGGGTGACTAGGCTTGGACCCCCTTTGGCCTCCCACTCACTGCTACATGGTAGCATGGGTGACTAGGCTTGGACCCCCTTTGGCCTCCCACTCACTGCTACATGGTAGCATGGGTGACTAGGCTTGGACCCCTTTGGCCTCCCACTCACTGCTACATGGTAGCATGGGTGACTAGGCTTGGACCCCCTTTGGCCTCCCACTAACTGCTACATGGTAGCATGGGTGACTAGGCTTGGACCCCCTTTGGCCTCCCACTCGTGGCTGCATGGTAACATGGGTGACTAGGCTTGGTCCCCCTTTGGCCTCCCACTCACTGCTACATGGTAGCATGGGTGACTAGGCTTAGTCCCCCTTTGGTCTCCCACTAGCCGCTACATCGTAGCATGGGTGATTAGGCTTTATCCCCTTTGGCCCCCCACTTGCCGCTACATGGTAGCATGGGTGACTAGGCTTAGTCCCCCTTTGGTCTCCCACTAGCCGCTACATCGTAGCATGGGTGATTAGGCTTTGTCCCCTTTGGCCCCCCACTTGCCGCTACATGGTAGCATGGGTGACTAGGCTTGCTCCCTTTGGCCTCCCACTCGCCGCTACATGGTAGCATGAGTGACTAGGTTTCGTCCCCCTTTGGCCTCCCACTCGCCGCTACATGGTAGCATGAGTGACTAGGCTTCGTCCCCCTTTGGCCTCCCACTCGCCGCTGCATGGTAGCATGGGTGACTAGGCTTAGTCCCCTTTGGCCTCCCACTCGCCGCTACATGGTAGCATGAGTGACTAGGCTTGGTCCCCCTTTGGCCACCCACTCGCCTCTGCATGGTAGCATGGGTGACTAGGCTTGGTCCCCCTTTGGCCACCCACTCGCCTCTGCATGGTAGCATGGGTGACTAGACTTGGTCCCCTTTTAGCCTCCCACTCGCCGCTACATGGTAGCATGAGTGACTAGGCTTGGTCCCCCTTTGGCCTCCCACTCGCCGCTACATGGTAGCATGGGTAACTAGGCTTGGTCTCCCTTTGGCCTCCCACTCGGCGCTACATGGTAACATGAGTGACTAGGCTTGGTCCCCTTTGGCCCCCCCCCCCAACTCGCCGCTACATGGTAGCATGGGTGACTAGGCTTGGTCCCCCTTTGGCCTCCCACTCGCCGCTACATGGTAGCATGAGTGACTAGGCTTGGTCCCGCTTTGGCCTCCCACTCGCCGCTGCATGGTGGCATGGGTGACTAGGCTTGGTCCCCCTTTGGCCTCCCACTCGCCGCTGCATGGTGGCATGGGTGACTAGGCTTGGTCCCCCTTTGACCTCCCACTCGCCGCTGCATGGTGGCATGGGTGACTAGGCTTGGTCCCCCTTTGGCCTCCCACTCGCCGCTACATGGTAGCATGGGTGACTAGGCTTGGTCCCCTTTTAGCCTCCCACTCGCCGCTGCATGGTAGCATGGGTGACTAGGCTTAGTCCCCCTTTAGCCTCCCACTCGCCGCTACATGGTGGCATGAGTGACTAGGCTTTGTCCCCCTTTGGCCACCCACTCGCCTCTGCATGGTAGCATGGGTGACTAGGCTTGGTCCCCCTTTGGCCACCCACTCGCCTCTGCATGGTAGCATGGGTGACTAGGCTTGGTCCCCCTTTGGCCACCCACTCGCCTCTGCATGGTAGCATGGGTGACTAGGCTTAGTCGCCCTTTGGCCTCCCACTCGCCGCTACATGGTAGCATGGGTGACAACGCTTGGTCCCCTTTGGCCTCCCACTCGCCGCTACATGGTAGCATGGGTGACTAGGCTGGCCCCCTTCGGCCTCCCACTCGGTGGGATCCTAGATACGCCACTGGTCTAGTTACTGTAGTACATAGAGACGGGGCCAGTTTTACCTTTTAGCTAAATTTTCAGTGAATCCAGTCGAAAATAATTAATAGCTTGTGTGACTTCTTGTGTGACTTCTTGTGTGACTTCTTGTGTGACTTCTTGTGTGACTTCTTGTGTGACTTCTTGTGTGACTTCTTGTGTGACTTCTTCTAAAATTCTAAAATAAGCAGCACGTCTGTACAAACGAGCTAGCACACCGTAATGGATACTAGATAGGTTCGATTTTTTTGGCAAATGATTCTGAAAGGAAACATTAAACATAAATGCTCTTTATTTAATAGTTTTCTTAATTTAATTTAATTTAATTTAATAAATTTATATTTTTATAATTGATTTTAATGTTTTTTTAAGGATTTGTAAATTTATTGATGTCATTAGAATTGTAATGACATGTTTTTTGTATATATTTTGTTCATATTTTATTTTGTTTATCTATTGTTTTGATTAGTATCTAAGTTATTTAATTGTGGATGTACTATGTGATTGGTGGCCCATTGAGAATTTCGCTATAAACGTAACATGGTCACCATCGTGAAATAAAGTTCTTATTTACTCAGTTATGAGACTAGTGAAAACTCGACTCGAGGAGCTTTAACAAGGTTGTCATCCAACGCAAATTGGACAAGTGGACAAGGAAGCCATTGGCTCATCGAGAGTCCAACGATTGCTGAATGCTGATAGTATTATAATAGAAACAATTAATGCTGCTGTTGAAACAGCAACTTTATAAGTTGTAATACATTTTTATTTGTACTCAAAGATAATGACACCGGTGATGACGCTTTACGTGTTATCATGAAACTTACCTGCACTTTCGAGGCCGTTTGGTGATTCCGAAGTTCATTAGAGTTTTCTGAAGCATTTCCTTTCCCTGAATCTTTTCTGAATATGTATGTAAAATAGTTAAGATTGGACAATCTTATCAAAAGCAAATGCAATAAACGAACAATAAACCAAGCACGTGAATCTGATTTGCAGCTACTATACCGTAATCCAGCTCCAAAATAACCCCTCTGTGTCCACCAGCGGGTACATCGAAAAGGGGATTTCGAAAAAAAATTGTGAATTGGGGGTTGGAACATAAGGGGGAGAGGTTGCTACATCTACGGATACAGCATTCCTTAGTAAGAATTGAGACGTAGTGAGTGTACTCTGATTGAGTGCAATACTTTTCGGGATGGTGACGTAGGTTTGAAACATATCGACTTCTAAATGTACGATATATGGCGAACTAGACAAACCGCCACCAGTGATACAAATTAAGCAAAGGATGGCCAACTTCTGGATTAAGCTAGAACAAGGAAAATATTCAACGTTATCAGTGATAATGTACATATTATTACTCAACTTAAATAATAACAGTGAATATGAATCATCTTGGATAAAAAAAACTCTCCAAACTATTTTATATGAAGGTGGTCTTTCTAACATTTGGCACTTTACTAATGTCGTCAATCACAAATGGCTAAATAATTGTCTTAAAATCAGACTTCATGACGAATATATTCAAATATGGTCATCAAATGGTCGACGTGTGCTACAACGAAAGCGGATGTAACGTAAGACGTGTTATTACGTTAACCCTCTTCTTCTCTGTCCTCCATGATGCCTGGCGGGCATGTTTAGTCGGTGGGAATCTCGTGACAAATGTCGAGCACGCTCAGGCGTTTTCTGAGATCGTGTTGTACGGATGCTATCTGACATCATCATTAGCCACACAATCGCTCCAACGAATGTCAAAGATCTTGCAAAGGCATTTAGTGTCGAATGCATCAAGTTTCTTTTCTTGATTTGTTTTGAGATACCATGTTTTGCAACCGTAGAGCAGGTTTAATAGAACGTCTGAGTTGTATAAGCGGAGTTTTGATGTCAGGGTAAATTTCTTGCTGTTCCAATTTTCGCCAGACTAATTGAAGGCTGCTGACGCTGTCCCTGCTATGCAGTTTCTTCTTGATAAACAAAATACACGTGGGTGGTGTATTCTCCACTGTAACGTGTTTCTTGTCTTCTTGTCACTCACGACAAGTCCCAACCCTCAAGCGTATTTGTTGACTGACTCCGCGAGAAGTTGGAGAAAGTGCAATCGGCAATGTCATCAGCAAAGTCGACGTCTGGCAGAGCCTCCTCGTCTACCCACGAGACTGGAGGACTGTGGCTTTAGACAGCACATATTTGCCGCTGCATCATTTCACAACGTTTTAGACGGTCTATCACTAATATTATGTTGATAATGTAGCCTACCCGTGTTGTAGTAAGGTTTTCCGAAAAGGAACTGGTAAACTCTGTCGCAAGGCACCTTTTATTGCACCAGAGCTGTTTAGCAACCTACACTACACAGTAGATATGTGCACATCGTATTTGATTCATTTACGATAAAAGTTTATATTAGTAGATAATTGACGCATTTATATGTGAGAGCATGATACGGAACATGGTCGGTACGAGTCAACCGCTCGCAGGCCCTACCACTCTCAGTAGCTCCGAGACGAGACGAGACGAGACAAACTCGCGTAGTGACGAATGGCGGAAACAGAATTGGGCAAAATCAGGTAATTTCACTGAACATAACATTCACTGATATGATAACACAATAAAATTATATATAGGTAAACATATATGTATATATAATATATATTTTTATTTTCATCACAACGGCTTGGAGACGCAGCTCAGCAAGGGTGCGTTGTCTTAGTTTACACAGCACAACATGCGATTGTATGAATGTAAATTAATATAGCACACAGAACATTTTTGGGGAAGTTGACATCTTATTCCCACAAAAGCATTGTACGTGTATTTTTGTTTTGGTTTAAGACAAATACTGACAAAAAAACACAATTCAACAATCACAGCTCCATAAAATACCTTTTCACAATTTATGTTCCCAGATATTAGCGGTAGCTTTTGGTTCGATGGGTGTGCATAAATTTAACGTATGTTTTAGGGTAACCTGGGGCAACACGGTCCCTGTATATAAGATGCCCCCCATCACGTACGCAAAATATAAAACTCTGAAGCTTCTCAAATCTGGTGCAAAATGAAGCTAACTTCTTTCTGATACCAACCCCGAAAGCTCAGCAACACGAGACAGACGTAATTTAATCAGTGTGTTTTTAAACTTTTATATACACTGATCTAATATTTTGCCAATAGTAAAATGGTGAAACTCACTATATAACGGCGTGAAGCATGGACTTAACTGGTGACACGATAATATTATTAATCAGTTGACAGGTCAAACACTACAAAATGGGCAATAGTATGTTGTGTTTTGCTTACATCGTGTTAAGACACACGTTGTGTCTGTGGGCAATGCATGTCGGGTAAGACGATCCCCATGCATGTGGGGTAAGACGGTCTCCATGCATGTGTGGTAAGACGGTCCCTATGTCATATCCCACACGCACATGGTCACAATGTAGCAAATGTATTAGACGTGACCAATTATGTTTAATACATTTAATATAATATGAACATTGCTTAATTTAAATTTTGCTAGCCCGTAGGCTGTAATTATGATGGAACACTACTAAACCGATATATTTTATGCGTAGATTGCAAGGTATATATTATATGTTAACTCCCATTTAAATTTAATAATCATAATGGCCTGATATATTACTTTCATACTATTTATATATATATATATATATATATATATATATATATATATATATATATATATATATATATATATATATATATATATATATATATATATATAGGCAATAATATGTTCATATAAGCGAAAACCAGGTTATGAACAGTGTTGCCCCGGGCAGAGGATCGTCTTGCCCCAGTGAAAGGGCAAAACGACTTTTTTGTTTACTCTTACTATTTTCAAATGCAACTGAGCTAGGTTGTTTATTTACTGAAAGTAGTTTCCTAATGGGTAACAAACACATCTGCCCATAATGTGAACACATTAAAGAC
The DNA here is from genome assembly GCA_963662155.1 of Lamellibrachia columna. Taxonomy (NCBI): domain Eukaryota; kingdom Metazoa; phylum Annelida; class Polychaeta; order Sabellida; family Siboglinidae; genus Lamellibrachia; species Lamellibrachia columna. The sequence goes on from OY759262.1 coordinate 4,540,385, forward strand.
GTGCTAAAGTAGTTTAATGGTGAACAATGTTAAAGTTTTCCTTGGGGGGCCGAGTTGTCCCAGGTTACCCTACTAGTGTTACGTGTAATACGCACTGTGACACTGTGACACTGTGACACTGCGTCAATTTAACATATATTTAACACTAAATAGTCAAATATCCCTATCTAAAAATATTACAAACGCAATTGGTTCGCAATTGTCTTGACAACACACATTTAAATATATATTTCTTGAGTTGTTTTGTATAATAAACAAATGAGAGAGACAGCATTATAATATCTCTTCGGCGGTAGTCCGGTTGAACTTCTCAATTTGATTCAAGTAAATAAGCAAATTACTCAAATAAACTCTGCAAAGAAAGTTGTCTTTCACATTGTTGTTTCGACACAAAAAGTGTAAATGTCCGTCGGGTGTAGACCTAGTACTTATGTTTAACATTTTCCATAAGCACTGCTGAATAATTCCACCGACGAGTACTCCGAGTTACGAGTACTCCGAGTTACGAGTACTCCGAGTTACGAGCGCTCCGAGTTATGGACTCAATAGATTGTTCGAGGCCGTACAACTTCAACACGATATAACAGACAATTATGAACATATGTTAAAGGTCTACGCACAATTCTTGCAATGCCTCAATGTGCATACAGACTGACAGCACGCGCTCTTCACCGGCGACGAATCCGCTCTAATTATTCAGTCGTTCGTTGGCCTTGCGGACCGGGGTCATCTCTACCCGTTCTCACGTCGGCTGTACGTCTGCTCGACCATAGACCACATTTCCATGCGGAAACGACATATTTGAATCAAGGAAATTACGTTTCCTTTCCAAACGTTACGCCTGCGGGCGAGTGATGAATCTCGAACCATCGACGAATCAAGCCTGTCCGCGGAGCGATGGTGTTCGCTATATGTCACCTGCGCGGTTCGCCACAGAAGCGGGACACGCCAGACGGTCGCAGTGTTGTAGTCGCAGTGTCGGAGAACGGTTCGGCGAGTGTATGGGTGTGTCGGTCTTATAGCAGCAGTAGGCCCACCGTTATCGTCCTCCTTCATCGCGCTTGCTGGCACCACGAGGGATTCGATTTGCCGACCGTTCGCGATGTCCGTCAGTCGCCGTCATTCCAAACTACTCTGCCGGCGAACGAAATATGGAATATCTGGTCTTTGTTTTGATTCCCGTGACGCAACTGGAAATAGAGAATAACGAAAAGATTACACGCCATACACAATAAGTTCAATTTCCCACGGTGCGTCCGCCATCTTGTTGATAATGTTCTTCCATGCGTCAAATGGCTTTGTGAAAATAAAGTCAAGCACGAAATTCTGCATTACAATCACCCAACGTCCGGGAGATCTGACGTGGGAGATCGGACGGGAGCACCGAGCGACAACCGAGAAACCATTTAGTTAACACAATACGATTGTCTTGCGCAGTAGAGGGATCATAACGGACATACCCGTAATCAAAATACCACGCGATGTGCACGGTCTCACTATATGACGACCTGATAGCGACATTGAGTGGACGTCCTTAAATGTGTGCTCCACATTGTTTCTGGTGTATGTAATTGCCGTATTTAGGACCACGTCAGGTTCAGATGCTTAACATGTGGTCTAATGTTCGTCAAATATCAAACATTCATTGATAATCTGAGAAAAAAACGTGCTCTATTTTTCAAACTGTCCAAGCTCAAACCAAACATCACTGCATCTGCACAAAACACCAAGATAGCAAATGTTTGGAATACAATTGTAAAAACGTGGAATGTGCGTTCCTTTCTACATGTTGACAGGTGTGGAAAGGCACGCGTGCATAGGCATGCGCTTTGAACTACGCTACCTCTCGCTTGGCATAGAACAGGGACACACTGATATAAACCGTCTGGTATTCCGTAGCTTTGGCGTCGGTAGGACGATATTTCTCATCACATGACCCGTGTTATACGCTCACGTTCATTAACGTTAGAACTACCGGCTTCACATACATATTTACTTTTGTATATATGTGGTTATCATTGGTCACTACATTGTAATCACACCGATAGGCGTAGCATAGTATGGTGGTCAACATATCCGCTTTAGTAGCCAGAGTTCTGTATGGTTCAAACCACGGACTCGCCGTGTCACGGACAAGACAGGGCACGGTTAGTGATGATCACGTTAATGTCATTCCCGTGTCCTTGATGTTCTATAAGTCTCTATATTTGGGGACAATGACCATTAAATGTTAGTCTACTAACATTTAATGTGCCCTGGGTGTGCCTCGGTGCAAACAAA
>OY759262.1:4547664-4549617 GCA_963662155.1 Lamellibrachia columna
TGGCTGCCCAAAGTCATTCGCTTATAGGGTTTTACAGAAAACATTCGAGGAGTATTGGTTTCAGTTTGATCAAATTGAGACTATTAAGAACACCACTTCAAAATCAGTGCTTCGAAACGTATTCGAGTCGTTATGGAGAAACCAGGCCGTAAATGATTAATGTGTGTCAAAGGCTGATTTATATGTAGTCATTAGCGTCCGGTGGGCAATATCATCTATCAAATCAATCTCAGCGATCGGCAAGTTAAGCTATGAAATGACAGACAGGTGCACACTTTTTTGTTTCTCTATTTCGTTTGTTCTCCCCTTTCTGGTGTTACTAAGATTTGTATCACTGAATGAAGACAAACTACAGGACATGAAGTAATGTTAGTGAAGAAACAGTGTTAATTGGATATTAGAAAATACTCATTCTCACAGAGGACAATACATGAATGGAACATCAACATCAATCTACAGATTGTGTAAATGCCCGCAGCATGAATATAATTTTAAAATAAAATTCTTGATAAACTAATGACTTCTTTGTCCACTTGTCATTTTGACTGTTTGCTTTGGATGGCAATTTATTAAATCTGATTAAATCTATGTGACTAGTGACACGACTTTCATTGCTCACGAGTATTCCTATCAGGTCACTTGGCCTACATAAATTTTAGCGCGGCGTATAGTCCATGGAAACTAATCAAATTCCCACGACGGTCGATATATCAGAAGTCATATAGGGATTTTTTGAAGCCGCCTGCATCGTGTTGTAGATGCGAGGCCGATACGCTGGGGAAGAAGAAACACGAAGCTCTCAGATAACGGCGATGTCCTCCGGGGGGGGGGGGGGGCAAACGAAGCCCCATGGAAAACGAGAATTCTGCCGGAAATCGATATCGTGTTGCCGATGTCAGTGCACGGACCAACAACACAAGTGCACTGTCGCAGCCTGTGAACTCCGTCCAAGAGAACAGAAGCTTGATCTCCGTTTCTTTGGCATCTACATCCCCTTGCCCAACTGGATGTCAATGTATTGCAGGCTAAATCACCTAGCGACGTGCGAGACACTCATCTATACACCTGGTGACCGTGGAAATCTGGAGGGAACGATCATCTCCATTGAAAATCCGAAATCTCATAATAGTTAGTTACAAAAATAATTATCCGATCATGAATCTGTGATAAAGCCAACGTTTACAATAGCAACGTTGCCTCTTGAAAACTTCTATTGCGCCGAAATCCCCGAGAAGTCATCAACAGTTGGACGAATACTCAGAGGAGGATAAGTGAGGTCAAAACGCGAGTCTCCAGGTGACGCCGAAATGTTCCCTCCGACTTAACACTAACATGTAAAGGTAACTTATACTGCGCAGTATCCGGTCCACGAGACCGCACAAAGCGGTATCCACTCCCTGGAGTGTAAGTGGAGAGGATCCCACGCAGTTGGTTTCCGCGTTGGTCCCCCGAGGGAGGCAAGGTACCTCCGTATCTGACTGCCCGCGGGTCTCCACTCAGAATGAATGTTGTATACGATAATGTCTGGTAGTACAAAACATTGTCTCTTCAACCGGCCCAGTTTTACAGGTACGGAGTTCCTGATATGAGGATTCAGATAACGAGTTCTGTACAATTATTTAACAGCCTGAGGACATCCGTTGACAAGCGTATATCAAAATATTCGCAATCATATGCGGTCTTTGTGCCATGCCTGGAAACCGGTGATGACAGCGTGAATGAACACGCTCATCCCGACCTGAGTGATCGCTCACGTCCATCTGCCAGAACTCCTCGTCAACGGCCAGTCTGGGCACGATGCCGCTATGTTAGGAGAGGTTTTCCCGTAGGAACCTCAAATTAACATAATCGGAAAATGGCCGTGCTACTGCAAATGTTTAGCAACACGAGACGAAACCTGGAGCTTGGGAACGTCCGAATGTCTTCCCAGCTGCCACTCCTGTGGAGCGTACG
>OY759262.1:4549817-4569817 GCA_963662155.1 Lamellibrachia columna
GGAGCGTACGTTATCGACGCTGTTCTTAAGTTTCAATCTTAAATGGTAGACTCTATGTCCAAGCTGTGCCGAGCGCCACTGTTAAAATGGTTAACGATAAGATACTTAACTGATTACCTTGAATCAATGTTACCATCACAAACCGAGTTGAAATCGATTGATATTATGAAGGTCGATGGATGGTGTCGATGTTGACAAACATAAATATGCAAATACACGTGTTTTTGTAAAATTGTGAATTAAAAAATGTCTGATTGCACCTGTGACTGGGTGACGTTACCATGTTGGGGCTGCCATGCGTGACCACAGCAGCCAGAACAGTCTACACAGCAGACCCACTCGCATTACCAATGCTGCCCGGAGAGCGGCGTGCAATGCAGGGGTGGCACTCCATCAACCCACCCGCCGGGTCTGTCGGGGGGGGGGCACAAGCAACAATGGATACCGGTGCTTAAGTCTGCAAAAACGACAACACCCATATGTATATGGGTAAATATGTAAAAAATAATACAGACATATATTTGATAGGGGGGAGGGGGATGCACATAAATAAACAATTGTTGGACTTTCGATTAGTCAATTGCTTCCTTGTCCACTTGCCATCTGGAACTTATTGCTTTGGGTGACAATCTGAGGAATGGTGACGTGACAATCAGCACGCGAATCGGCAACTTGGCCTTCGTGTCACAAATGAGCTGGACAAGATTGAAACGGCGACACCGTCTTATGCACAGTAGTGTTTTTTCTTAGATTAACAAGATTTAACAAGATTGCCATCCCAAACAACAAGTTCCAGATGGCAAGTGGACAAGGAAGCCATTGGCTTATCGAGACTCCAGCAATTTTCTCATCTATGTGTAGCCCGCCCTTATCAAATATCTGTCAATTCTATTTTTAAACATATTCACACTACTATTAATTCAGCTTCAGGCTAGCTTTGACAAATACAGTAATGAAATGCAAAAAGAAGAAAATATAAATTGAATCTTATGTTTTCCAGTTCAGGTACTGACTCATGTTTCACTATTATAATGTATATTGCATGTACTTTTTGTCTGAAAAAAATATTGATTGATTGATTGACTGATATTTCACTGTGATCCACAATGCGTTGCGAATACAGTGACGTCACAATAGGACCGCTCTCGCGTAATGTCACGTGTAGCAAAGGCCCTTGGATGGAGATCAGCAAGATGCATGGCCCCGATCAGTTATTTCGATGGCACACTGTATATCACATAAAAGGTGAAGGTATGTTCTCGTATAGTGCGGTGTCTGGTCATTAAACCTACGCCAAGTACTTTAGCACACTATATCCTCTGGCAGACCTGTTCATCACAACATCAGCTAAACTTCTCTACGGTAAAAACACACTACTGTGCATAAGACGATGTCACCAATTTCAGTAGTATTAGTTAATGTATGTATTTATGTATATTGTGCTCCTTACTTATTAAATTATTTATGTATTTTTTCTATGACTATGTAGTGGGAAATGCTTATTATAAGTATTGCACTTCCTGCATTTCCCTTCAACATTTCTTTAAATCTGCCTCTGTATTTAAACATCTTTATAGGTATAGCAGTAAAATGGTGCTGACATGCCAGTGTTTGTATATAATGTTGTATTGATACAATATAAATTCCAATTCCAATGCTCTCAACCACGCTGCAATCACAGTGCGACAGTTATTCATTCACATCATTCTACCACTTATTTTACAGCTGTGTAAACTGGGGCAAGGTGGTATGAACTAAATAATGCAGGCTTCGAACGGCACGGATATTTGAACCGGGTCTTCTCGATTGATAGCAGTGTTGAGTTATGTTCTTATAGTAACACTGCTACGTGTCCCTAATTATGAAGACGGGTGTAGACTAGTGCCCTGCGGGGGCCGGGCTTTGGGTCCAAGCACGGCCCGGCCCGCAGCCCGCGGGCCTCTACATAATTTCGCGGGCCGGGCCGGGCCGGGCCGGGCCGGGCCTCTACATAATTTCGCGGGCCGGGCCGGGCCGGGCCGCTACATACTGCGGGCCCGGGCCGGGCCTGGGCTGAAAACAATTTAAACACATCGGGCTTGGGCCGGGCCTGGGCCTAGTGTGAGCGGGCCGGGCCGGGCCTGGGCTGGGCTTGGACATAATAAAAATATTCATACAGAACACCGATTATTACTTTATTTTTTAATAAAAACTGATTCTAAATTGTAATTCCGGTTAATGAATGCTTAAAATTATTTCTTTAGTATTATATAGTTGCAAATTGAGACCTTGCATGGAATCTAATGGCCCCATAAGTTCACTTGACTGGAAGTAGCCAGCCCCAAATGTTTACTTTAGAAATATTTGCAGAGGCAATCAAGCCATGATTAACCATCAACTTATCACCCTTTGACCCTACCAGTGGACATTCTATTGTCTAGGTCTTCCCTCCAAAACATTGCCCACCTGAATGACCTGCCCACTGCCAAATGCCCACTAGGCCACTAACCCACTACCCAGTACCCAACCCAGTTGGTATTATGGTATTTCTCCTCAGTCCTAATTCATTCACACTTGTACTAATTCACACATGTCTGAACCTGTCTGTCTCAGGCTAGTGACTGCAGGCCTGCTGGAAATGCCACTGGGTGTCAGTGCCAGTGGGTGACATTTAATTGAAATATCATATTAAATTATGTTAACTTAGTTGAGCTAATTCAATTAACAATATAAATTGGGGTTATGGCTTGCATAAGGGTTAAGTCAGGGTTAGATAAACAAATCTCCTACCCTAACCATAAGCCAATACATTAAAGCCAAATATAACAAATGTTATCATATTTAATAGTAATGACACTAAGAAGTTTTTCTTTATTTTTCTTCAGGATATTCGTCCGTTTGAAGAAATTGGTGGTGCTGGATTTTTAGAACTCATCCAGCACACTATGGACCTTCAGCATAAGAGTAGTACTCCACTAAGAGCTAAGGATATTATGCCCCATCCCATGTGTGTGTGTGTGTGTGTGTGTGTGTGTGTGTGTGTGTGTGTGCGTGCGTGCGTGCGTGCGTGCGTGCGTGAGTGCGTGCGTGCGTGCGTGCGTGCGTGCGTGCGTGCGTGCGTGCGTGCGTGCGTGCGTGCGTGTGTGTGTTTATTTAATAAAACAATAAGTCTGTTTTTCGTCTTTGTTATAAGATTATAGGTTTATCTTCTCTAAACTTAGCGGGCCGCGGGCTTACCCATCTTTGGCCCGCGGGTATGGGCCGGGCCTGGGCCTGAAACTTGCGGGCCGGGCCGGTCCTGGACCAAACATTCACGGTCTGGGTCGGGCCTGGGCCGGGCCTGGGCCTAAATTCTAGTTTGCGGGCCTGGGCCTGGCCGGGCTTGAAAAATTATTGCGGGCCTGGGCCGGGCCTGGACTCTAACTGCTAATTGCGGGCCGGGCTTGGGATCAAATTCTAGGCCCGCGCAGGGCACTAGTGTAGACCACGATCTATGACAATTCCAACGAGTTCGTATAAACATTTGGGTCAACGTTAATGTTGTCCATATGGTAGCCAAGTGTGTTTCCGAATAGCGGACAGAACTGTACCATTTAGCATATGCTAATGATTTACTAATTTCTTACATGGGACCCTGATAAATTGAAAGCCTGATCTCTAATAAAATTTTCTCTGCAGACTCGGCGTGTTAAAGGCTTAATCATGCAACACGGTTTACCCGTTTGAAGTATCGGTGTCTCTGACTGGCATTTAGCGACTGATCGACCTGTTGGTTCGAATGATAGCACAGACCGCCGATGTTAGAATCATAAAATTATTACGGTCATATTATTGTGATTTCGCATTCAGTTTTACTCAATGGGTATATGCATTAAAGTTGGTCTTAGTTATGGTTGCTGTGGCGGCTAACGTGTCAGTTGATTGTTTTCATTTTCTCCCTCAGAACATGCTAGGAAATATTGAACAGAATGTTAACACCACAAATAATCACCCGACACTAATGTCGTATTTCGCCAATCCATCCTTTAAAAAAACAGTCCTGTTGGAAATCCCCCTGGCTTCTTGGAAACGCTGACGATGGCCGTATGCTATAGGCAAGTATAGGAATATAAGTGTACAAACATACTTTAATTTGGAAAGTGGATAATGCCAGACTGACTCTCGTGACGTAGGGTTATCTAACATGCTGTGTGTTCAACAAGGTTTTCATATTAAACCACTAGCGTGATATTCTTAATTATAGTTGCAAATGGTTTTGTAACTCTTATATGTGCATAGGCCCTACTCCAAGACTTGTTTCCGTGATCATTCAATGAATACAAAATAAATGAGCAAATAACCGTTCATGCAACAAATGGTAGTATATATAACCACATTGAGAAAATTGCTTTATGCTATGGCGCAGTGGATTAGGCCTTATTTAGAGTACTACGATAGTTAGGCCTTATTTAGAGTACTACGATAGTTAGGCCTTATTTAGAGTACTGCATACAAGCTTAGAGACCATATCGTAAGAAGGATTGAAAGAATACAGAGGAGAGCAACTAAAATAATTCCTGAACTGAGAGACCTTAATTATGAAGAACGCATGAAGGAATGTGGTTTAACGACTCTAGAGACAAGGCGGTTAAGAGGAGATCAAATTGAAGTTTTTTAAGATATTGAATGGGTATGAAAATATTGATAGATAGATTTTTTTCTCACTCACGAAAGATAACAGAACTAGAGGAAATGAGGTAACATTAGTAAAGGATCAATGTAGATTGGATATCAGGAAGTACTCGTTCTCACAAGGACAATCAATGAATGGAACAAATTATTTGCATATTGTGTAACTGCTAGCAGCGTGAATATGTTTAAAAATGTTCACACATATCTCGGGACGGCGGGTTACATACAAATGAAAAATGGTTGGACGCTCAATAAGCCAATGGCTTCCTTGTCCATTTTGCCATCAGAGCCTTTGCCTTGGATGGCAGTCTTGTTAAATCTTGTTACATTTGTTAATATTTAGACTTGCACAAGTGGTAGCTTAGTACGACTTAGTACGACTTAGTACGACTTAGTACGACTTAGTACGACTTAGTACGACTTAGTACGCCAGGTATGTACGACGTGAGACCGTGACGGAGAAACAACAAAAGAAGCTGTATATTTGTATGAACTGCAAAGAATTCCAGGAGCAAAGAGGCAGGACAGAATGAGGGTGAATGGCGGGGAACAGATTGGGAGGCAGTTCAGCTTAACCTGGAAGAAAAGTAAGAAGCTGGTTAATGTGGGCTGGTCACTTGGTGCGAATGGAGGAGGGTCACTTGGTGCGAATGGAGGAGGGTCATTTGGTGCGAATGGAGGAGGGTCACTTGGTGCGAATGGAGGAGGGTCACTTGGTACGAATGGAGGAGGGTCACTTGGTGCGATGGAGGAGGGTCACTTGGTGCGAATGGAGGAGGGTCATTTGGTGCGAATGGAGGAGGGTCACTTGGTGCGAATGGAGGAGGGTCACTTGGTGCGAATGGAGGAGGGTCATTTGGTGCGAATGGAGGAGGGTCACTTGGTGCTAATGGAGGAGGGTCATTTGGTGCGAATGGAGGAGGGTCACTTGGTGCGAATGGAGGAGGGTCACTTGGTGCGATGGAGGAGGGTCACTTGGTGCGATGGATGAGGGCCGATGGCCAAATAGAACAGAGGCGGTGAAACAGCGAGGCTGCAAAAAAACACAATTAAGATTGGAAACCTGCGTTAAGAAGGGTATGAGAGAGGCGGAGAAAGATGCAAAGTTGACGGTAAAGGCTCACAATAGGGGGCAGTGGAAACGACAACGTCCAAACCAACGCAGCAGTATTAGTCGGCCTCACTACGACGAGTACTGTTACGAGAAAAAACAACGCCACATGGCGAGTAGGAAACACCCAAAGACAAGCATCAGGCTGGTGGAAGAGAATGTTTGCCCACGGGCCTTCACACAACCTTAGGTTAATCCGGCGCGAGGTTATGGGAACAAGGTAGGAGAGGGGGTCGGTGTGACCTTGCCTGGTTGCCACGTTCAACTTGGTGAGTTACTTGCAAGCCGGAGGAACGAATTAACTGCATTGGTATCAATTAAGGTAGAGCCTAAGCTTAAGCCTAACTGGGTAGACGAAGGATCACTAGATTGTCTACCCAGTTGACTACACCTTCCCATATCCCATGCTTTTGATTTATGTAACAATCAGTGATGTCGCACTTTGTCCAACGTTTTCTGAACATCTAAGTAGACAGCATCCATTGATGATCCTTCGTCAACCCATTTCGGCTTAAGCTTAGACTCTACCTCAGTTGACGCCAATGCAATATTTTAATACCGCATAGTATGTTTTGAACAGATGACAATAACGTAAGGTTACTGAGGTTGTTAAGACGTATTACTGATGCCGCAGTTCTGGAAAAAGATACAACCCATGAAGACTACTGAATAGCGATGTTCACAAATCAATACTTTGCATAATAAACATCTTTCTAAATCACCTACTGGTGTTAATGCTGGGGATATACTAACGGAACCTTATTTACAGTATAGGTAGGCGATGGTTGAGCCTAAAGATAATATTTCACATGCCGAGTATTGTTTTCACGATACGTGCGCCAACAACATGTTTCACATAAATCTGTTTAGGGTGTTTACTCTTCATACCTCGGGAATGGGTATTGTGAAAACACATTCGTACAAGCAGAGTAGACGACATAAGACTACATGCCACTGCACATCTGTATTTGCAGCACAACGTCGAAATGACGTGGGTGGATTTTGTTTCAGCCTCGCTATTTATGCGTTATTGTCTGAGCTATAAGCATAATACTTGTTTTGTATATTATACGCAACGTAGAAATGACAATGTATATTCGACCGTTCAGTATATTGCACGGAGTACATGGATGGGCGCAAATACTTGCAATATTTAAAAACAATATAGCACATACTTATATTACAGCACTGCATTTGCCTAAAAGTTTTGCAAATACTTTGTAGTACTTTTCCGAAGGGCTTAGTGAAACGAGGAGGGTGATTGAAAGTATTGCATATACTACAATACTTTATTGCAAATCTAAAAAAGTATTGCAAATATTTCGCAATACTAAACATTGAGTGTTGCAATATTGTAACACGCAGTACTGCTAGTATTGCAGCCATTCCTAACGGAATAGGACGACATCCGTGGTATAATAATAGGACGACATCCGTGGTATAATAATAGGACGATATCCGTGGTATAATCGACGTAACGTAATCTTCCATACATATCATTATTGTGTTGCATTTGAATTGATTTGTTTTTTACTGCTCAATCGATTTCACCAAACGATAACAGGATACACCAACGTTATCTGACCAATATCCGCAAAACTCACAAAAGTTAGTAATGGGGAATGTATCATAATGGGAGATTTTAACGATGGACACATACAATGGAATTCTCTTGAGATCACAGGGATTGAGGACCAACAATTTCTATTTTTAATCCAGGATAGCTTTCTTACTCAGCACGTGCTAGAACCAACCAGGAGAGAAAATGTATTAGATATAGTTTTGTCATCACAAAAAGAATTAGTGGACAATGTAAACATATTTGAACCATTGGGTAACAGTGACCATAATCAAATATATTTTGACATCAATGTAAAATCAGAAAGTAAAAGCTATGAGCAAAAACTAGCATGTAACATAAAAAATGACAGCAAGAGTTTTTATGCATATGTCAGGAGTAAACAAAACGTACAAGACAAGGTTGGACCTCTAGAAGACAGTGCTGGAAATATAATATCACAGGGGTTTTTAATGGCAGAAGACCTAAATGGTTACTTCAGTTCAGTGTTTACCAAAGAAGATGTTAGTTCATTACCAGTTGCTGATGCTAAATTTCAGGAGGCTAAATCTTAATATTTAGGACCGTTAGTTGTAACTCCAGAAATGGTAGCTAAGAAAATAAAGGCAATGAAGGATAATAAATCACCGGGAGTGGATGGGATTCCTCAAAAATTACTAATGGAAACAGTAGAACAAATCAGTATACCACTTGCAAGAGTATTCAACTTGTTATTAAAAGAGGGAGTTGTTCCGTTTGAATGGAAAGAAGCAAACATCATACCATTATTTAAAAAGGGTTCGAGAAATAAGTCAGAAAATTACAGACCAGTGAGTTTAACGTCAGTGATTTGTAAATTATTAGAAAGGTTGATTAAAGACCATATGGTGGACTTCCTCGTTAAGCATAAATTATTAAATTCATCTCAACATGGATTCCTTAAAGCGAGGTCATGCTTAACAAATATGTTATGTTTTTGGGAAGAAATCACTAAGTGGATAGACGTGGGATCGCCAGTAGATATTATCTACTTAGATTTTCAGAAAGCTTTTGACAAAGTGCCACATCAAAGATTACTACTTAAATTAAAGGCCCATGGTATTGGGGATAGCATAACTGACTGGATAGAACAATGGCTGACTGACAGAAGACGAGTTGTAGTAGATGGAGAAGTTTCAAATTGGAAATCGGTTTTGAGTGGGGTACCTCAAGGATCAGTATTAGGACCTATATTATTCTTAATATATATCAATGACTTGGACGACAGTATAACAAGTAACGTACTGAAATTTGCGGATGACACAAAACTGTTTAGAAAGGTTAATACTGATGGTGATAAACAACATTTACAAAACGATCTAGACAGATTAGTGAAATGGTCTGAGAAATGGCAGATGTTGTTCAATTTTGGGAAATGTAAATGCCTACATACAGGACATGGGAACTTGAATGTAAAGTATAAAATGGGAGATACTGTTCTGGGTACTACTGTAAAAGAAAAGGACTTAGGAGTTACAATAAGCGCTGATATGAAAGTTTCAGAGCAGTGTGGTATTGCAGCTTCAAAGGGTAATCAAATTCTTGGATTGATTAGAAGAAACATGACATACAAGGGAAAAAAATTAATTATACCTCTTTATAAAGCAATAGTTAGACCTCATTTAGAATACTGTATACAAGCATGGAGACCATATCGTAAGAAGGATTTAGATACGCTTGAACGCATACAAAGGAGAGCAACTAAAATGATTCCAGAACTGAGAGACCTTAGTTATGAAGAACGCCTGAAGGAATGTGGTTTAACAACTCTAGAGACAAGGAGGTTAAGAGGAGATCAGATTGAAGTTTTTAAGATATTGAATGGGTATGAAAATATTGATAGAAATATGTTTTTCTCACTCAAGAAGGATAGCAGAACTAGAGGACATGAGGTAAAATTAGTAAAGGATCAATGTAGATTGGACATCAGGAAGCACTCGTTCTCACAGAGGACAATAAATGAATGGAACAAATTGTCTACAGCTTGTGTAACTGCTAGCAGCGTGAATATGTTTAAAAACAAGGTTGACACATATCTCAGGAGGGCGGGTTATAAGTAGATGAACATTGTTGGACTCTCGATATGCCAATGGCTTCCTTGTCCACTTGCCATCTGGGCCTTTGGCTTGGATGGCAAATCTTGTTAAATCTTGTTAAAACTAATCAAAGATACACTTATTTACTTAGTCCGCATCACTCAATGTAGAGCACAGGGCCGAAATGACTCTTTTCCAACGCACTCTGTTATTTGCTGCTTTCTTCATTTCTCTCCAGGTGGTTCCATGTTTCTTTACTTCCTCGGCTATTTATCTCCTCCAAGTAGTTTTGGGTCTGTCTGTTTTTCTTTTTCCTTGTGAATTCCAGTCTAAGGCCTGTCTCGTGACATTGCTGGTTAGTTTTCAGAGTGTGTGTCCTATCGAAATCCATTTTCTTCTTGCAATCTCTTTCCTGAGGCTGTATTGGTCTGTCCTCCTCCATATTTCTTTCTTTCTGGTTTTATCTTGCCATTTGGTTTTCACGATGTATTTCAGACATTTGTTAATGAATGTTTTTAGCATTCGGGTTGTTATCTTGGTTACTCTCCATGTCTCAGAACCATATAGCAGCACACTTTTCACGTTGGTTTTGAAGATTCTGATCTTGTTTCGTGTTGAGAAAGATGTGTTCCACACTATCTTTAAAATGCTGACTGCATGCTTGGCTTTTCCGATCCTGTTTTTGACATCTTCGTCTGTTCCGTCTGTGACTACACTTCCCAGACAGGTGAATTTGTTGTCCTCCTCTATATATTTTCCCTTCAGCTGTGCCTTAGCTTGTTGTGTACTGTTCACATTCAGCTGTGCCTCAGCTTGTTGTGTACTGTTCACCTTCAGCTGTGCCTTAGCTTGTTGTGTACTGTTCACCTTCAGCTGTGCCTTAGCTTGTTGTGTACTGTTCACCTTCAGCTGTGCCTTAGCTTGTTGTGTACTGTTCACCTTCAGCTGTGCCTTAGCTTGTTGTGTACTGTTCACCTTCAGCTGTGCCTCAGCTTGTTGTGTACTGTTCACCTTCAGCTGTGCCTTAGCTTGTTGTGTACTGTTCACCTTCAACTGTGCCTTAGCTTGTTGTGTACTGTTCACCTTCAGCTGTGCCTTAGCTTGTTGTGTACTGTTCACCTTCAGCTGTGCCTCAGCTTGTTGTGTACTGTTCACCTTCAGCTGTGCCTTAGCTTGTTGTGTACTGTTCACCTTCAACTGTGCCTCAGCTTGTTGTGTACTGTTCACCTTCAGCTGTGCCTTAGCTTGTTGTGTACTGTTCACCTTCAGCTGTGCCTTAGCTTGTTGTGTACTGTTCACCTTCAGCTGTGCCTCAGCTTGTTGTGTACTGTTCACCTTCAGCTGTGCCTTAGCTTGTTGTGTACTGTTCACCTTCAGCTGTGCCTTAGCTTGTTGTGTACTGTTCACCTTCAGCTGTGCCTTAGCTTGTTGTGTACTGTTCACCTTCAGCTGTGCCTCAGCTTGTTGTGTACTGTTCACCTTCAGCTGTGCCTTAGCTTGTTGTGTACTGTTCACCTTCAGCTGTGCCTTAGCTTGTTGTGTACTGTTCACCTTCAGCTGTGCCTTAGCTTGTTGTGTACTGTTCACCTTCAGCTGTGCCTCAGCTTGTTGTGTACTGTTCACCTTCAGCTGTGCCTTAGCTTGTTGTGTACTGTTCACCTTCAACTGTGCCTCAGCTTGTTGTGTACTGTTCACCTTCAGCTGTGCCTTAGCTTGTTGTGTACTGTTCACCTTCAGCTGTGCCTTAGTTTGTTGTGTACTGTTCACCTTCAGCTGTGCCTCAGCTTGTTGTGTACTGTTCACCTTCAGCTGTGCCTTAGTTTGTTGTGTACTGTTCACCTTCAGCTGTGCCTTAGCTTGTTGTGTACTGTTCACCTTCAGCTGTGCCTCAGCTTGTTGTGTACTGTTCACCTTCAGCTGTACCTCAGCTTGTTGTGTACTGTTCACCTTCAGCTGTGCCTTAGCTTGTTGTGTACTGTTCACCTTCAGCTGTGCCTCAGCTTGTTGTGTACTGTTCACCTTCAGCTGTGCCTTAGCTTGTTGTGTACTGTTCACCTTCAGCTGTGCCTTAGCTTGTTGTGTACTGTTCACCTTCAGCTGTGCCTCAGCTTGTTGTGTACTGTTCACCTTCAGCTGTGCCTTAGCTTGTTGTGTACTGTTCACCTTCAGCTGTGCCTCAGCTTGTTGTGTACTGTTCACCTTCAGCTGTGCCTTAGCTTGTTGTGTACTGTTCACCTTCAGCTGTACCTTGGCTTGTTGTGTACTGTTCACCTTCAGCTGTGCCTCAGCTTTTTGTGTACTGTTCACCTTTAGTAGTTTTGTTTTCTCTATGTTTATTTTCAAGCTAGTAGGCAGATGTCGTCTGCAAAATATAGATATGTCCACTGCATGCCATTTTGGCCTTATTTAACAGTTTCACGGAGATGTGTATCTCAAAGATACACATCTTCGTGAAACCGTCTAGACTCTAGCGCCAGTAAAAAGTAACCACAACTAAATCTACCATGCAGTGCTTGCTGCAATAAAACTCGGCCAGTGTTATCTCGCTGACGACAAACACATGCATAGGAGACACCTCTGACGGAGTGTTGACGGAGTGTTGACCGTTTTCCTTACGGTTCTGCGGGTTTGTCAAAACACGTCCAAAGAGTGAGTTTATAATACTTTAGCTATGCGCATGCAGTCAGTTGTTCCAATCACTATATCCTGATATGAACGGCGGGCTCCTTTTGAGCTTGTCCGGAAAACCAGCGGACGTAGATAATCATACGGATTCGTTTGCGATCTTATGGATTTCTGTTTTCTTGAAGGTGTCCACCACTCACGGTTGGCGCGTATGCATATTTCGATATGACAATCATATCCGGTTTTTCATCTTCCTTCAGACTAGTCGACACTAGACGTTCGTATTTAAATTCAGCTGTACATTTACTGGCCGCCGAAATCATCGTCGTAACAGTAAAAGCAACGTTCTAATAATATGTTTGTGAATCAACATAGCTACTCTGGTTTGAGAAACGATACTAAGTCAATTATACAGTAAGTAATATTCAGCCTGTAAAGAAAGACATATTACTTTGATACGTGCCATGCTATAATTATCCTTATCCTAATCCTAGGTTTTATCAAACCATGACAGACTACCAGACGCCAGCCTCTTAGTGTTCTCTGTAAACACAACACCGGCACAATTTCGAAACCTGCTGTCATTACGTCTATTCTACGATGCAAATAATAATAAAATGGATTAATAAAACCCTGACGACGCACAAACAGCGCCATTTATCTCACGCCTCCATCTTGGTAGCGTCGTTAGTCTGGCTGTCAAGCGAATGCCAGGAATATATGGCCGGATGGTCTGATTTCTTGGAATGCGCTGACTCATTTTCTCGAAGGGGTAACATCTAGGTTACTAAGAATGTTAGAACGTGTTAGTTCTGGCAAAAATGTGCACCCCATATAATCGAACAAAGTAAGCATGTCTGTCTGTCTGTCTGTCTGTCTGCGTGTCTCTCCCTCCCTCCCCCCTCTCTCTCTCTCTCTCTCTGTCTCGCCCTCCCTCCTTCCCTCCCTGCGTCCCTTCCTCCCTCCCTCCCTCCCTCCCTCCCTCTGTAGGAAGCAGAACGGGAACTGTTAACAAGATGCTAACTTTCATCAACATCGAATATAATTCAAAACATCCCATTTGGGAGAAAAGGCTTACGTCACTCATACAAAATTATTAATCAACACTTACTCAATAAATATATTGCCCCTAACTTTGTAACTGAGTCCATTGAGATTCCTGGTTGCAACTGGCGTGGTTTTATGATTGCTAAGAGGGTTGTGAGGTCCCTTCTAGAACCTGGTGCTAACTTTTAAAGAATATAGATTGGTCGAAATGGAATATTAGATAACATATATTGAGCATCATTCGAACAGACTCCCCGAGGCAATCGTATGAAAAGACTTGAAGTTACTGACATGTTTACATGGATTGGTCCGGATGGATGTCTCTCTATAATCATATTACATCGTAATTCAATATGCGCAGATCCGTGTGTCATTAACTCACTGCGTACGCCATCGCGTTATCTCCACTCAGCCGAATCACCTACATCGACGCGGTCGTTATGAAGAGACCTGTCTGGCGTACACGGCGGTCATTGCGCTCACTCCGGTACGTGGCGTTACGTACACCGCGGTCACTGCGCTCACTCCGGTACGTGGCGTCATGTACACGGCGGTCACTGCGCTCACTCCGGTACGTGGCGTCATGTACACGGCGGTCACTGCGCTCACTCCGGTACGTGGCGTCATGTACACGGCGGTCACTGCGCTCACTCCGGTACGTGGCGTTACGTACACCGCGGTCACTGCGCTCACTCCGGTACGTGGCGTCATGTACACGGCGGTCACTGCGCTCACTCCGGTACGTGGCGTCATGTACACGGCGGTCACTGCGCTCACTCCGGTACGTGGCGTTACGTACACCGCGGTCACTGCGCTCACTCCGGTACGTGGCGTCATGTACACGGCGGTCACTGCGATCACTCCGGTACGTGGCGTCATGTACACGGCGGTCACTGCGCTCACTCCGGTACGTGGCGTCATGTACACGGCGGTCACTGCGCTCACTCCGGTACGTGGCGTCATGTAAACGGCGGTCACTGCGATCACTCCGGTACGTGGCGTCATGTACACGGCGGTCACTGCGCTCACTCCGGTACGTGGCATCATACGTTTTCCATTTACGATGACCGCTGCATCGATGTTTCTCCGTTAATTGCGTGTGCGAAACACATTTAACAAGATTTAACAAGATTTGCCATCCAAGCCAAAGGTCCAGACGGCAAGTGAACAAGGAAGCCATTGGCTTATCGAGAGTCCAACAATGTTCATCTACTTATAACCCGCCCTCCTGAGATATGTGGCAACCTTGTTTTTAAACATATTCACGCTGCTAGCAGTTACACAATCTGCAGACAATTTGTTCCATTCATTTATTGTCCTCTGTGAGAACGAGTGCTTCCTGATGTCCAATCTGCATTGATCCTTTACTAATTTTACCTCATGTCCTCTAGTTCTGCTATCCTTCTTGAGTGAGAAAAACATATTTCTATCAATATTTTCATACCCATTCAATATCTTAAAAACTTCAATCTGATCTCCTCTTAACCTCCTTGTCTCTAGAGTTGTTAAACCACATTCCTTCAGGCGTTCTTCATAACTAAGGTCTCTCAGTTCTGGAATAATTTTAGTTGCTCTCCTTTGTATGCGTTCAAGCGTATCTATATCCTTCTTACGATATGGTCTCCATGCTTGTATACAGTGTTCTAAATGAGGTCTAACTATTGCTTTATAAAAAGGTATAATTAACTTTTTTCCCTTGTATGTTATGTTTCTTCTAATCAATCCAAGAATTTGATTACCCTTTGAAGCTGCAATACCACACTGCTCTGAAACTTTCATATCAGCGCTTATTGTAACTCCTAAGTCCTTTTCTTTTACAGTAGTACCCAGAACAGTATCTCCCATTTTATAGTTTACATTCAAGTTCCCATGTCCTGTATGTAGGCATTTACATTTCCCAAAATTTAACAACATCTGCCATTTCTCAGACCATTTCATATCCAGTCAGTTATGCTATCCCCGATACCATGGGCTTTTAATTTAAGTAGTAATCTTTGATGTGGCACTTTGTCAAAAGCTTTCTGAAAATCTAAGTAGATAATATCTACTGGCGATCCCATGTCTATCCACTTAGTGATTTCTTCCAAAAAACATAACATATTTGTTAAGCATGACCTCGCTTTAAGGAATCCATGTTGAGATGAATTTAATAATTTATGCTTAACGAGGAAGTCCACCATATGGTATTTGATTAACCTTTCTAATAATTTACAAATCACTGACGTTAAACTCACTGGTCTGTAATTCTCTGACTTATTTCTCGAACCCTTTTTAAATAATGGTATGACGTTTGCTTCTTTTCATTCAAACGGAACAACTCCCTCTTTTAATGACAAGTTGAATACTCTTGCAAGTGGTATACTGATTTGTTCTACTGTTTCCATTAGTAATTTTGGAGGAATCCTATCCACTCCCGGTGATTTGTTATCCTTCATTGCCTTTATTTTCTTAGCTACCATTTCTGGAGTTACAACTAACGGACCTAAATAGTCAGATTTAGCCCCCTGAAATTTAGCATCAGCAACTGGTAATGAATTAATATCTTCTTTGGTAAACACTGAACTGAAGTAACCATTTAGGTCTTCCGCCATTAAAAACCCCTGTGATATTATATTTCCAGCACTGTCTTCTAGAGGTCCAACCTTGTCTTGTACGTTTTGTTTACTCCTGACATATGCATAAAAACTCTTGCTGTCATTTTTTATGTTCCATGCTAGTTTTTGCTCATAGCTTCTTTTAGACTGTCTGATTTCAGTTGTAGCTGTATTAAGTGCCTCTTTGTAATTTGCATAGTCTTCTTCCTTTCTGGCACGCCTATAAACCCTCCACATAGTTTGTTTTAGCATTATTTTGTAATAGCCTCTTTTGACAAGTGTTTCTTTCTACACCGTTTTCCTTGTTTTTGGAAGGGAACAAATTTATCGATGATACTCTCAATTTCATATTTTAGAATATTCCAACATTCAGTTGCGGGCTTATTCATCAGCATGTTATTCCAATCTAGCTTTGCTAAGTATTTTCTCATATCTTTGTAGTTACCTTTGTGGAAGTTTCTCTTGTACGTTTTCTTATTTTTACTTTCTGATTTTACATTGATGTCAAAATGTATTTGATTTTGGTCACTGTTACCCAATGGTTCAAATATTTTTACAATGTCCACTAATTCTTTTTGTGATGACAAAACTATATCTAATACATTTTCTCCCCTGGTTGGTTCTAGTACGTGCTGAGTAAGAAAGCTATCCTGGATTAAAAATAGAAATTGTTGGTCCTCAATCCCTGTGCTGTCTAGAGAATTCCATTGTATGTTTCCATGTTTAAAATCTCCCATTATGATACATTCCCCATTACTAACTTCCTTTATAGCGTTTTTTAGTTTTGTGTTGTCCTCTTCGTTTATGTTTGGACTTCGGTAAACTAATCCAATAGTTAATTTTTAATTTCTGAAACAATTTTGCACCAAACAGCTTCATCGCAATCTACTTCCCTTTCTAGTTTTATTTCATAAGCCTGAATAGATTCTTTAACATATAAAATAACTCCCCCGCCCCTTCTTTCTATTCGATCTTTCCTAAACATTACGTATCCTGTCAGTCCTAATTCAGCATCTGTTATATCTATGTTGGCCCAAGATTCAGTTATACCAATTATGTGAGGGTCAATATCTTCTACCATAATGTTTAATTCGTTTTTCTTATTTACTATGCACCTTGCATTAAACATACGCATCTATAACCTTTTTCAGAGATGTTTTTCGGATGATTTGATATTGGTTTATCTGTGCTAGTGGCCTCTTGTTCTGCTTGAGACACCTCTAGGTAACCCCCCCTACACTTCTAGTTTAAACAATGTTTACTTCCAAAAATATTTGTCATTGTACCCGAGTCACTATCTACTGCTGCTGAAAGTTTTTCCGCTGATACTGTCCCCCCATTTCCACCTAGATGAAGCCCATCCTTCATGTACATATCAGCCCTCCCAACAAAACTTCCCCATAAATCCACAAATCCAACTTCCTCTTCCCTACATAGCTTCTGGACTAACATGTTAATTGCCATACCCCGACAATTTCGATATTTGTGACCCCTCCTGCCCATTACTGGTAAAATCCCTGACAGTATTACCTGCTCAACCCGCGTCTGTGTTAGTGTTCTGACCAACTGCCTATATTTCCTAACTATGGCAGTTGTACCCTCCCTCTCTACGTTATTTGTCCCTACGTGTACTAAAACAGATCCACTCTTACCCGAGCCTACGATGTTTTTTACCCTCTCAGTTATCGCCTCTATTTTGGCTCCAGGCAAGCATACCACCACATTATCTCCCTTGTTTAAGACTCTGTCGGTCTTCCTAACTATCGAATCCCCCACAAACACCTCGCTCTCTTCCTCACCCCTTCTATCACTGCTGCAGAATAACTCTTCCGTTCGATCCCCTCCATCACATTCTGTCCTGACCCCTTCCCTCCTGTCTCCTTCGCTCCTGTCTCCCCCACTTCCCACTCCTTTGCTCTTGTCTCTCCCACTCCCCTCTCCTTCACTCCGGTTGTTTTCCCTCCCGTCTCCCCCACTCCCTTCTCCTTCCCTCCTGTCTCCCCTACTCCCCATCGAAAGTAACACAACAGGCTGGCTTTGCGCGCCGCTGGCTCTTCGTTGCTCGATCTGCTCTCCATTCTGTTGGGAGAAAAGGAGCATTTCTTTGCACTATTACAGTACCACTCCTACACATATAGCTACGACATGTGCTGATGTGACAATGGCGGGCCACACACTGATGAGAAATTGTTGGACTCTTGATAAGCGAATGCTTTTTTGTTCACTTGCCTTGTTGAGCACGTTGCTCTGGACGGCAATCTCGCTGAATCTTAAATGTTATTAGATAGCAAATATTGCAGCATTCTACGATATGATCTTTTGTGTGTACTTTTATTGTCAATCTACGGCATACGTCAGTTTCTCCTCATGTGAAATTCTCACATTTCGCGTGAATTCTGGGAGACAGTTGTTATGTGCCTACTCTTCGATCGGCACACGGGCAGATGTGTCGTTGTCAAAGCAGTTACAGAATAGTACAGTACTGTCACACAACAAAAAGGAACTACTTACTCAACTTACTCGAACACACCATTTGTGAAATTAAAACCAATTTCTATATTTCCCATGAGAACAGCGCACATGATGTCACGTCTGGAATATAAATTGCAGAAGTGTGTACAGCGACTTGTGTTTCTTGTTTGTTGATTATGTTCACACGATACGTGATTGAAGCAGTCAATGCCGAGCACAAAGTCATCCAATCAATACTGCTATTGCGAAGTCTAAGCTACGCATGCAATACTGTAAGCTGGCGCTACTCCAGGAACGAACTATAATGTAAGCTGGCGCTACTCCAGGAACGAACTATAATGTAAGCTGGCGCTACTGTAGGAACGAACTATAATGTAAGCTGGCGCTACTCCAGGAACGAACTATAATGTAAGCTGGCGCTACTCCAGGAACGAACTATAATGTAAGCTGCCGCTACTCTAGGAACGAACTATAATGTAAGCTGGCGCTACTCCAGGAACGAACTATAATGTAAGCTGGCGCTACTCCAGGAACGAACTATAATGTAAGCTGGCGCTACTCCAGGAACGAACTATAATGTAAGCTGGCGCTACTCTAGGAACGACCTATAATGTAAGCTGGCGCTACTCTAGGAACGAACTATAATGTAAGCTGGCGCTTCTCTAGGAACGAACTATAATGTAAGCTGGCGCTACTCTAGGAACGAACTATAATGTAAGCTGGCACTACTCCAGGAACGAACTATAATGTAAGCTGGCGCTACTCTAGGAACGAACTATAATGTAAGCTGGCGCTACTTTAGGAACGAACTATAATGTAAGCTGGCGCTACTCTAGGAACGAACTATAATGTAAGCTGGCACTACTCCAGGAACGAACTATAATGTAAGCTGGCTCTACTTTAGGAACGAACTATAATGTAAGCTGGCGCTACTCTAGGAACGAACTATAATGTAAGCTGGCGCTACTTTAGGAACGAACTATAATGTAAGCTGGCGCTACTCCAGGAACGAACTATAATGTAAGCTGGCGCTACTCCAGGAACGAACTATAATGTAAGCTGGCGCTACTCTAGGAACGAACTATAATGTAAGCTGGCGCTACTCTAGGAACGAACTATAATGTAAGCTGGCGCTCTTTAGGAACGAACTATAATTTCGCTTCGTTTAAGAACTAGCATCGCACACTGTGTACGAACTATTATAAAAATCGCATTACTTATCATAGCACACTTCGAACGAACTGACAAATTGACTGCGAAGCACAAGCAATTAGTTTAATGTGGCGCTGGCTGAACGATGTCAACGGCAAAGCTCCAGTCCTCTCGGTGATTTACAACGTTGCCGCCAGCGTCGACACCGAGTGGCACGGCCGTCGACACCGAGTGGCACGGCCGTCGACACCGAGTGGCACGGCCGTCGACATCGAGTGGCACGGCCGTCGACACCGAGTGGCACGGCCGTCGACACCGAGTGGCACGGCCGTCGCGAGATTTAATCAAGGCGAACAACCGATGCCGGATCTGGTATCTAGCCAGTTCTAAGGGTTCGGCATATTCCGTACTATGTACACAACAGTGGAAAGGCCGGTGAATCAGTAAATATACTAATCTCATTTTTTTATGCACCTACACTTTCCCAATCGTCGTGTTTGCTTATGTGATGGCGACTTATGTGATGGCAATTTATGTGATGGCGACTTATGTGATAGCATCTGATGTGATAGCAACTTATGTGATGGCGACTTATGTGATAGCAACTTATGTGATGGCAACTTATGTGATGGCATCTTATGTGATGACAACTTATGTGATGACAACTTATGTGATGACAACTTATGTGATGACATCTTATGTGATAGCAACTTATG